>CM071938.1:30972500-31572500 GCA_036784905.1 Acrossocheilus fasciatus | reverse complement strand
CTAGTTAATATTTGCAATAGAACAGTTTTGATAAAGAATCTGATTTAGGATTGTAAAGTGATTTGGGGGATTTCATTTTTCAGTTCCCATCCCACATTTTTAACCACTCCACCACATCATCTTAAAAGAAATGGACCGATCTCCATATCAGAGAAATAAGAAATGAAAATGAACCACTTTAATATTCAGTACTTACACTGAGTGAGTGTTTGAAGCTGTATGAAGGCGCTTTCTCATAACCCTCTCCGTTCTCCTCTCGTTTCTTACAGAAGAGCAGAGCTTTCTCATGCAGGAACAGGTGTCTCTGCATGGGCTTGAAGCGAGCCAGGTCTTTCACCTTCGCGTGACCCTTCTTATGCTCCGTCCACACGCTGAACGACCCCTGCATCATCAGACGCCCCAGGTCACTGAGGTTGCCCTGGAAGCACAGGTCAGAGGTCAATAGCTACTCCAAAGGGGACTTACATTATTGGAAACCATTTTAATTCAAAGTGAACATTAAATTTCACAGCGTGTGTAAATGACATCCTTACATCATATCCAGTGATGGCGATAAGGTGCATGGAGTCATTCACAGCTTTCAGGATGCCCAGAATAGATGAGAGCGCCTCCTGCAGGTCATCCTCACCCTCACAGCCTTTACTGTACTTCAGCAGTTCCTGACAGAAACGCACATGAACACAGAGGTTACATCAGTGAGAGGTGCAAACATGAGTTATATATCTGCACATTTACTCTGGGTCTAGTTTACCTTCAGTAAGAGCTGGTATTTGGTTATTCTCTGCACTGGTTTGAGCAGGTACGAGTCCAAACCAAGCTTGTGTTCCAGTTTCTTTTGACACTCCTGAAAACAGCACACACAAACTCTCTCTTTATTTTTTTACTAAGATTTTTTTATTTTATTATGACGATGATTATTATTATATAAATATTATTATTAAACTTATTTAACTATTATAATTAATATTAATTAAATTATACATTTAATTAAATAATATGATCAATATTTATTATATAATACTCATTGTTCTTCTTTTACTTATAATTATTAATTAATAATAATAATAATATTAATACGTTCAGAACTTTGGTGTCAGTAAAACTTTTTTTTTTTTAAGAAATTAGTGTTAATTTAGCAAGGACACATTAAAATGATCAAAAGTGACGTAAAAGTGAAAGTAAATACATTTACATTTTTACAAATCTGTCTATTTCAAGCTTTTAAGCCCCAAATCAGCATATCAGAATGATTTCTGAAGGATCATGTGACGCTGAAGACTGGAGTAATGATGCTGAAAATACAGCTTTACGTCACATGATTAAATTACATTTATAAATACATTAAATAGAAAACAGTTGTTTTAAATGGTAATAATACAGTGTTTCCCAATATTACAGTTTCTACTGTATTTTAGATCAAATAAATGCAGCCTTGGTGAATAAAAAGAGACTTCTTTAAAAAAAAATAAAAAAATCCAAACTTTTGAACAGTGGTGTTTATCGGGTCCTATATGCTGTATTCCTAATATAATATATGGTTCTCTATAATACGACCCATTTAAATTACAGAAAGAAATGTGTGCTTATGTGTGATGTAACCTTAATGTCTAACAGCATCTTTAGTGTCTTGTAAAGTAAGATGACCTGGAAGAAAGCGCAGTCAGAGCACTGTCTCCACAAAGACTCAGAACGAGGCTTGTTCTGACAATATTTCTCATAGATCTGCAGATCCTTCATCTAAAAAAAAAAAAACATGAAAATGATGTTTGCATAATCTATTCAATAATGTATTCAATCAGAACAGCACAGGGTGTAACATCCGACTCACTCTCTCCAAGAAACACCGGCCCACAAGCTCAGGATAGTCTGTGTACGCCTCCAGTTCACGAAGAAAAGTCCTGAAATATACGGAGAGTGAAGAGAGAGAATGAGAGGTGCTTTCGCTTTATAACACCACACCAGCAGAAGCTAAAACAGACACAGAGGGTTCACTCACTTCTTGTGGAACTGGTATATCTCAGGCATGTTCCCAAAGAGGATGTCCTTCTTATGAAGCAGTGTATTGGGGATGAGGTGAGCCATGGCAGGATTGTCCATTTCTGCTCCATAACCCTAAACACAAATTAATCTGTCAAGTCTAATGTGTTAAAAAAAAAAAAAAAAAAATCAGAACTAATCTGACCTCTACAGGTTAAAAATGTCAGTGCAACTCACCTCCAGCACACACAGCAGCTCCTCCACATATGCTCGCTCCGTCTCCAACAGCTCGTTCATCACGTGCCTGTAGTGGACGGACATTAAACACATAATCCATACAGAAAGACACACAATTAGAGCTGATTTTCCTCCATTTGTAATAAGCTCCTGACTGACCGTCTAAGCACAGCAAAGTTCTCCTCTTCATCAGAGACAGACGGGTGTCTGCTGCCCTCATTCTGTAGGAGTATATCTCCCTGCAAATATAAACAACTCTGCATTAGTGTCTTCAAAATGTGTTCAAATTAATTCTGTCATTTCATTAAATAACAAGCACTATAGAGAAGCTGGTTTGACATTCAAAACTCACTCAAACTAACTCTAAACTTGAAAGAATTATTTAAATAATAACCACTAAGAGTTTTTCTTTGTGCCAAAAATAGTCACATTTCCACACTCTCTGACCTTGAGACCCATTTAACAGAAGGAAAATTAGCTTCATCATGTTTTGATACTTTACAAGCTTAAGTGCAAAAAATGCATATGTTGAGGGTATATTGTAGCCCCTGTTGCTTTATCAATATCAAAGCAGTTGTTTAAATATTACTGCTTTTACATTCAGTAAAGCACTGCCTAGAGATGAGACTTACTTTTTTGCAGTTTCCATTGATGATATCACCCTCTATCGTCTTCTCTCTATGTGCTGGGATAAAAGCACACTTATATTAATAAACATATATATATACACACACACACACACACACACACACACACACACATATATATATATATATATATATTTTATGTTATATACACTGCTTTTTGTGTCATGCAATGGGCCCTGCAGCTCTCCATTGTGAACACTAGATGGCAGGAGAGTAAAGTAAGTGATAGAGTCCGCCATATCTGTTGTGCATGAGTGACAGTAAGTAGCTAATGGCCAGTGTGTGTGTATTTGAGTGTGGAGGGGTTAGGGGACGGCACTGAGAGGACGCAGACACCACCGCACTGCGGAGGAGAGAAGCCACTGCTAAACTGCTCTGTTGAAAACCGCTTTGTTAATGTGCTTGCCTCTCTGCATAAAACGCACAAGTCATGTGGTATTCATTTTATTAGGGGTTAATTCAGAATTCAAACTGCTGAATAATTTAGATATTCAAGCTGAGAACACAATAGTCCTGAACTTGACTGAACATATGTAAATGTGAACATTTGAGATAAATAAACTTGGCCCAAAATGTTTGTATTATTCAGTAGGATCACAAATAATCCAGACACCCAACACAACACATAAAATGTCACATTTAGGGGGTTAACCTGGAGAAGGGATGGGTGATTTGATGATGGCCTCGGGACGTGGGGCGACAGGCTGCACGGGTCGTGTCTGTTTGGCTGCTAACTTCTTCAGACTGACCCTCCTCTTATCAAACATTTCCTGCATGGACAGCTGCTTCTGAAACACTTTGTCTACCTGATCCTGTTTGAGCACAGAGAAGACATTCATTTAACATTAACAAACTAAAACCACGCAAGACATCTGACTAATAATATTCACATTCTCAATAACACTTTAATTAAAGGGGTCAAGAACTGAGAAATCAAATTTCCCTTGATCTTTTGATATACAAGAGGTCATTGTGCTATAAAAACATGTATGTTTCAGAACTCAAAACTTACTGGTTAGTCTAAAAAAAGCTTCTATTGAAGCCAATCTGCCAAACGACAGCTTGTGGAATGCGCCACTATGATGTAATAGTGTGATAAGCACTGCCTCCACAGAAGATGATCAACGCCTGCTTCTACAGCGCTGCCTGTTTAGCCCCGCCCACCAATTTGTACACACAGTGTAAATAACTACAGGCGAACGCGCAGGTTTACGCAGAAATCAAAATGATAAACTTTATTTGATTAACTTTATTTTTAATTAAGTGCCAGACTGTGTCAGTAAGAACTTAAATAGTTTTTGGATGTACAAATCTCGATAACATAATAAGTGGACCTCAGAGAACAGTACAAAATAATAAAAAAGGCAGTTGAACATTAAGTGTGTATAAATAAAAATCTATACACATATTATGGCTCAGCATGTTAGCTCTGTCTTTTAATGGTTTTGAGTCTTTTACCCTGAAGTCTTGTGTGAGCACTGACTCATAGTCCCTCCAAATTCCACCCAAATCTGTCATCTTGTGCTGATTGGCTGTTTCCAGGTAACGCTCAATCTCCTGCAGCGCTGACTCCGCCCCATCCTGTGACTGACACTTATCCACAGGCTGAGATGCCAGCAGGTAGATCCCATCATCAACCCATTTAGTGGCCTGGAAGAGAAGAGTCAGTGATCATCATTAAAGAGGGCTTTTAGTCCATGTCTGTTAACTTTGAGAGCATTTGCAATCCAGTTCTGTTCCTAAAACTTGGCAAAGCCTCCTCCTAAATTATAAATATGGGTTGTGACCTAAACTAAAATCTGTTAAGCATATAAAATAGGATGATCCATTTGGTCACACTTTATTTTAAGATCCAATTCTCGCTATTAACAAACCATTAACTACAACTTTTGCTTCAATAAACTCCTAATTTGCTGCTTATTAATAGTTAGTAAGGTAGTTGTTAAGTTTAGGTATTGGGTAGGATTAGGGATGCAGAATATGGTCATGCAGAATATGTGCTTTATAAGTATTAATGAACAGCCAATTTGTTAATAATGGGCATGTTAATAAGCAGCTAGTTAATAGTGAGAATTGGTCCCTAAACTAAAGAGTTACCAATCCATTTGATACATCCTGCAACTTCCAGATTCAATAAGAAAAATGTCAACACAGGAAAGAAAGCGTCTCTTGCTGAGCATTTGAGGGCTCCTGAACAGTGCTGATGAAGGAATCAATGGCTGGTCCTAGTGTACCTTCTCTAGACACTGGTGTAGCTCCATGGCTTTGAGCAGATAGGCTTTCTTGGCCTTGAGGATGCTGCTGATCTCCTCGCACACAGCGCGCAGCTCAGAGCATTTGGGCAGGATGGAGTCCACGGCATAATGAGACGCTTCAATCAGCTGGTCAGCATCACATGCTAGAGTCAGCGCTTGGTCCAACACCTCCTACAGACAGAGAGAGAAATATTTAATCACTTCATAACATTACCCACACTTCAAAAAGTTTTAAATACAGGTACAGGAACTTTTATTCAGCAAGGATGCATTAAATTAATCAAATATTACAGTAAATAGAATTTATAATGACAGTATATTTATAATGTTAATGTTTTCTAGGTCCCACTTTATATTAGGTGGCCTTAACTACTATGTACTTACATTTAAATTAATCATTCGATACAATGCACTTATTGCGTACATACATGTTTTTACATTGTATGTACATTTACAAAAATACCTATATGTACTTATATCTGTAATTAATTTCTGTAATTACATTTATAATTACACTGTTGACCCATCCCTTACACCTTAAACCTACCCATACCACCAAAGCTGTCCCTAACCTTACCCATATCCCACCTCAATAGCAGCAAAAGTGCTTTGCAATACAATATGAACACAATAAGTACATTGTACTTATTTTTTTGATGTAAGTACATAATAGTTAAGGCCACCTAATATAAAGTGTAACCGTTTTCTATTTCAAATAAATGCTGTTCCATTTCAAATAAATACTGAAAACAAATCCATCACGATTTCCACAATTAAAAAAGCAGCACAACTGTTTTCAACATTGATTATAATAATGTTTCTTAAGCATCAAATCAGCATATTAGAATGATTTCTGAAGAATGGTGACAATGAAGACTTTTGAAAAAAATTTTTTTTATATATATATATATATATATATATATATATATATATATATATATATATATATATATATATATATATATATATATATATATATATATATATATATATATATATATATATATATATATATATATATATATATACACATATATACACACACACACACACACACACATACATACATATTTTTTTTAATTGGTTAATCTTATATACTGTATATGAAAAAATGAACTTTAAAATACTCAAGTTTGCCACCCAGAATTCCCACAGTCTGGTGTCAGCAGAATGACTCCAGCATAGTGATGGGTGATTTATCACATTGGGTAAAACTCCCCCCTTTTCTCTGCAGGATGAGGGCATGTGGGTGATTTCTGTAAGGGTCTCAAACTGCCGTGCTCAGCAATTTAATTATGGAGTGTGAGATTTACATGCTTTATAAAGACCATATGCCTGTATCTGCACACGCCAGAACATTATAAGTGCAAATGAATGATTGCTGGATGTAAACTGGATCCCTTCTAGAGCGAAGAATTGATGGGCTTTTTGCAGTACTATGCTTTATCATTTCATTTTGTATCTGAATGGTAAATGCGTTATAACGTCATTAAAAACATAAAATCATATAGCATCAAGTTAATACTTACACATGCTCTCTCTTCATGATTGGTCAGCTCCTTCAAGATATGTTCAACATGGGCCGGGCTAATTCCGACCTCTGAGAAGCCTGATAGTCTGTCATACACCATGTCTAAATGAGCTCTGACCTACAACACAGAGAAAAACAGCCATTACAAATACTGCTCATAGAGACGCTCACACGCACACGCACACTTAAAACTAACGATGCACAATATATCTGTATCAAAACCACTATTCAGAAATATTGGTTATAAATTGCCAATTACAATTTAGAATTACAACTGATTTTAAATAGAACATGAAAATTTTATCATTTCAATATTTTTAATTGTATAATTATGTAATTGTATAATTAAAATGAATAATTCTAATAATTTTATAATAATCTGTTTATCCAATATTGTTAACTAGAAGTAAAACCATACAAAATTACAAATAATTTTTAATTAACTACCTTTAATTGAAATAAAGCTGAAATAAAATATAAATTAGATGAAAAAGCTAAGCTAAAAATTTGAAGTTACCTTGGCAACTGACTGACATAAAATAAAAGTTTAAGTGCAAGTACTAAAATTATTAAAACAGAAATATAAATGATAAATTAATATAAAAAAAACTAATAAGAATGACAAAAGCACATCTAAAAATCACTAAAACCTGAACTACATTTAAAACGAAAAGTGAAAATATAAAAAATTAATAAATGCTATAAAAGTACGTGAATAGTACTAAAATAACACTGGTTTATCTATGCATCCCTACTGAAAACATATTTCACAGATATTAAACATGCACCAGTCAGTGTATCTCACCTCCCTGAAGTTCTGCTCAAAATGCCGCAGTTGTAGACATTGCTCTAGCTTGGTTTGATGTTTATCCCAAAAATCATCAAATGCTGTTTCAGTCTCATCTAACTGACCAAGCAACCTAGAAACAGAGATGAAAACACTTCTTGAGTGAAAGAATACTTATTTAATTTCTTCTGGAACACAAAAAGAGAAGTTTAGAAGAATGTCCAAGCTGCTCTTTATCATACAGTGAAAGCATACTAACAGCAGAGACAAACGAGGACAAAACGTATCGCAAAAAAAAGAAAAAAGAAAAGAAAATACAAATGATACAAATTATGTGTGTAACAAAAGATAGCTTGGACCAATAGCAGGACCAAGTAAAGATCCTGCCTGCTGTTACAGCTCTGAAATCTTAAGCTGTATGTTGACAGTACCTATAAATAAAAACCTCAAACAAATATAGCAGCATCTACATAATAAAGGCTGACAGCAGGCGCCTGTGGATGTTAACACACAGGCACATATCCAGAACGCTGCTTCACTGAAAGGTCATGTGAGTAGAACTGGATTACAATACGTTCCTGTTGGTTAATGCTCTTTATACACGTGTGTGTGTGTGTAGATTTGCTGTATAATCTTGACCAGGTGGGTCATCTTGTTGTGCACGCAAAAACACAGCTGCCTTGAACAGCTTAATAAAGAGCAGAAACCGAACAAGGACACGCAACAGTCTGCTGCTGTACTGTAACCGTCTGGTCTCTCGTTTTTGCATTCCAGCATGGTAGATGGTCTCACCCACACACACACACACACACACACACACACCTCTGAACAGTAGCCAGGTTCTCCAGTTCATCGTGGTTCATGGTGTAATCTGGATCTTTCACCAGTGGCTCATTGATGCTCTCCAGCAAACGTGATCCCTGACAAAGAGCGATCCTCAAGTCCTCCTGCACACACACACACACACACACAGCGCGACATGAAATAAACATACTATTCAGTGCGAATGATGAACATGAATTATTTATGTAAACTTAAGGTTTGTTTATAGCTTATAGCCATGTGAATAATCCATGTTAAATTATTTATGATCTTGCTGGACCCCTTAAGGACTAGACCCTATACTGAAACACAGCATATTATATAATCTTTATGACATACCTGACTTTTTTTTACGTATATCTGCTAAACTGTGTGAAATGTGTATATTGTACATAATTATTTTGCATTATTTTTGAATTGCATATAATTATGATTTTTTGATACAGTGAAAACAGTAAAATTGTGAAATATTACAATTTAAAAGATTTTCTCTTTTAATATATTTTAAAATGTATTTTACTCCTTTAAATTCAATTGATTAAAAGTGACAGTAAAGAAATGAGAAATTTATAATGTTAAAAAATATTTATATTATAAAAGTTGTTCTTTAGACCGTTTTATTCATCAAAGATTCCTGAAAAAATGTATGGTTTCCACAAATAGTATTAAGCAGCAAATACTTTTAATAACTGATAATAAGAACAATTTTTAATAAGTGTGCATCAACTCAGCAGATTAGAATGATTTCTGAAGGATCATGTGACGCTAAAGAGTAATGGCTGCTGAAAATTCAGCTTTGACATCACAGGAATACATTAAAAACAAAAAAATTTAAGTTGTAATAATATTTCACAATTACTGCTTTTATTTGATCAAATGCATGAAAAAAATCCCTCTCACTATTTATTCCAAACTTTTCACCAGTATACTGTATATTGCTATAACAGCAATCAGTCTACTTCAAGTATTATTTTGCATATTATAATTAATTAAAAAAATAGTAAAAATAAATACACCAACAATTACTATAATAATTCTCACTCAAATCAATATTTTATGTCCATTTATTTGCTAAGTAGCTGTATTTTAGCAGGATAATGTACAATCTAGTAAGTTATTGTCTAGTATGCTGAAATGAAGTTTTTCTGTGTTTTCTGACCTTCATTTTGTCCTTCTTCTCTGTGTGGATGGTTAGAAGGTTGGACGTGGCCTCAACGTCATTGGGCAGCTCTGTCTCCGCCAGCTCAGTCCCAAAAGACTGGAGAGTCTGTGCAGTTTTTTTCACCATCAGAGCAAAACCTTCAATGGCCTACAGGCACAACACAAACCAAGAGACACATGTGTCACACCAATCACACAACAGCAAGAAACCCAAACACAATCACACTAATGGCTGAGCGTACAACAAATAAAAAACATCCACATGCACTGCAAACACAACTGTGCTGTGCCACCGATCAATACAGACAAATCAATTACTGATTACTTAAAAGCAAGTACACAAATGGAACGAAAGGAAAGGCAATTCATTTGCTTGAGGTGAAGACTATCGTCCTCCTGGAAGGCTTGCTTGTTTAATGCACATTATAATGATGAAGCACCAAGATTTAAGATATGTTTGGCATTTTACAGCATTCTATCATACTATTAAGTAGGCAGTATGAATATACACTGAACAAAATTATAAACGCAACACTTTCGTTTTTGCCCCCATTTTTCATGAGCTGAACTCAAAGATCTAAGACTCTTTCTATTTCTCTCAAATATTGTTCACAAATCTGTCTAAATCTGTGTTAGTGAGCACTTCTCCTTTGCCGAGATACTCTATCCACCTCACAGGTGTGGCATATCAAGATGCTGATTAGACAGCATGATTATTGCACAGGTGTGCCTTAGGCTGGCCCTGAGATACTCTAAGAACAGGTGTGTACTCACGGTGCGGTGTGAAATCCATTTCTCGTGGCAGTACTCCTGCGTGCCGCCCAGTTCCTGAGTGAGCTGTGTGCGGTCGATGTAACTGTGGAGCTCAGTCACAGAGCTGAGCATGATCACCTACACACACAGTACATAATGTAGAGCACTTCTCTTATGTCAGTGTATAATACATCTCATTACGCTCTTCATTAACCACATGCCTCAGTGTGGGAGTTTGTGCCTTGTGTGTATACTTACAGGCACCTTCATTTTAAACTCATCCTTGTTAAACTTAAAAAAGATGTCTGAGATTGTCCGCTGGAAGAGTGCTGTGGGTCTCAGTACCAGCACCAGCTGTAGGTTGCCTGGGAAAGAGCCCTACAAAACACACAAACACACAGAACATTAAGAAAAACATCCAACAGTCAAGCCGAATTAAATCCAACCCTGCTTCTTGAAAAAAAAAAAAAAAAAGTATAATATATATATATATATATAAATTTAAAAAATAATAATAAAGTTAAAAAATAAATAAAATACATAAAAATTACTTATATATATATATAAGTAATTTTTATGTATTTTATTTATTTTTTAACTTTATTATTATTTTTTAAATTTATAAATAAATAAATAAATAAATAAATAAATAAATAAATATATATATATATATATATATATATATATAAAATAAATTTAATTTAAAAAAAAAAAGGCTTTTATGGCTCATTTAGCATGATATACTGAGAATATGGAGCTCAGACTTTCAGGAAAAACACCTCCATTTTATTCAAAAATTTATTTATACCAAATATTTATACAAAATATAATTTATTGCAGATGTTATTTATATGTCCAAAAAAGAGAGATGAAATTCTGATAGCTTGTAATGCAATTCAGTGAGATCTTTAAAACAGTACAGCAGACCACTTACATAAAATACTTGTGTAATACTTACATAATATATAAATATCAGTTGTCGCTCTCTCTCTCCCAATAATGTCTCAGTAAGATAGTAAGATGATGTTTAAATGCTTAGTTTTATGATCAAAACGCTGTAGTTTTTTTATTGAGGGGGAAACCCAATGCAGTGCAATGATGACTGAAAGACTGACACAAATGTTCCTCAAAAACCTGATTTGTATATGATACTCACATTTTGACAATTTTTTCTAAAAATGTATGATGTATAATCAAATAAACAAGAGTTGCTTCAGTCCAGTAAGTGTTTATCTTGAAATATTACTAACAATTTAAATGCTACTCTTACATGTCCTTCATAAAAAAATAAAAATAAAAATATTGTAAACATTTCACAACAAAGACACATATACCACAACCTGAATGTGGATGTTTTTAAATTTATAATAAAAAGCCTTTTACCTTCTTAAACTATCAATCAGATAACAGAATGCATGTAGTAGATTGTGAGCAAGTTGTGATCATGTTGATAATTAAAAATGTGTTTCAAATATGATGCAGTAGGCTTCATAGGGTTAATACCTAGTTTATGTTAGTGAGCCATTGCATTTGACTGGTACAGCCTGCCTCCCACTGTCTGCATCCCACACACACACACACACACACACACACACACACACACACACACACACACACACACACACACACACACACACACACACACACCATCCATCCATATTCTGTTGCCATGACAACTCGGTTCCTTGAGAGACTAGAAAGGCTAACAATGGTGTCACATATGCCTCCCTGAGCTCTCTCTCTCTCTCTCTCTCTCTCTCTCTCTCTCTCTCTCTCTCTCTCTCTCTCTCTCTCTCTCAGTGAATGCATGAACACACAGACACACACGCCTCACGTGGAGTTCTTATGTTTACGGTCTCTTCATTAAAACGCCTCCCTACTGGGTACCGCGTCAAATCAGAAATATGTCTGCAGATCAATACAGAGCTGTGATGTTAGCGTGGACGGTGGCGTGGCTCTCCTGACAGCAGAAGACCCTCTGTCTCGGCGTAACTGACAGTGCGTTGGTCAGTAAGCAGTGAAGCAGAAACGAGAGGCTTTACAATGTGACACCGAGAGCTGATTTAAAAACCGTTGATGCTGCATTAATATTCATCTATTCATTAAAAATGACTGGTGAAACAATTTAGGCAAATCTTTGATATTTTTGGAAGAAGTCTCTTATGCTCACCAAGACTGCATTTATTTGATCAAAAATACAGTAGAAACAGTAATATTGTGAAATATTACTACAATTAAAATATTTTTAATACATTTTAAAATGTAATTTATTTCTATGAAGGCAAAGCTGTATTTTCAGCATCATTACTCCAGTCTTCAGTGTCACATGATCCTTCAGAAATCATTCTAATATGTGGATTTGCTGCTTAAGAAACCTTTTTTATTATGAACATTGAAAAAACAAAAAAAATAGAATTTATAATATAACTTTTATTTGAAAATCATTGCAATTATTAATGCCTTTTCCATTTAACGCATCCTTGCTGAATAAAAGTATTAATTTCTTTAAAGAAAATTCTTACTGACTACAAACTTTGTAACAGTGCTATATATCTTCACCACATAGATTTAGAGGCCCCATTCAAAATAAATACATAAATGCATTATTATTATTATTATTATTTACATTTCATATAAACTAATAAAACAGCTCTCTTTAAGTCAGTGTAGCACAAACAGTGCTGTGTGTGTGATACAGTAACATCAATTAAAACTGCATCCAAACGCAGTCAGCTGCCCAGTCACTCTGACCACAGATTTACAGTGGCAAGATGCACAATCAGGATGTGTCATGAACACTTGAGCCGTCCCAAGAATCAAAATCATGTCCTTACAGTTCTGCGGGAATCTGCCAACATGAGCTAATCCTACAGCGGGCTGATCTCACAGTCTGCCATGCTGAAATGCCTCCAGATCTGGGTTTCGAGGAAAATGTTATTACCCTGCCCCCCTTTTTTTCTTGGACAGTGCTGTTGTTTGTTTTCATTCGCGTTTAACAATTAGGGAAAAGTGAGATTCAAGGGCTAACAAGAATAATTAGCATGGCAATTGGACATTTGGTTGCAGAGTGGACCTCAACACAAAAGAGATATGATTAATTAACCTCAGACCTGAAATTTAACATATTTGGCACATAACTCATCACACATTTTGATTGGACATTAAAGCATCCGGCTTGCTGAGGCAAAATGTAACTACCTAACAAATCACCGAAACACTCCTAGCAACAAATGACAAAAAAAAAAGACAGAAAATGTCAAAATTTCATTGTATTCTCTGCATTCAATGTCCAAAGCAACTGTCAAATCCAAATGAGCAAAAGATTCCCCATTCATAACGCCCATGAAGACACACGCATGTTTGACTGCCGACAAAGGAGTCTCCTCAAATTGAATCCCGCCTTTACATTACCATGACAATATCCCGTTCCTCTGAGGCAGATTGGCCATGCTTGTCCCCAACAAGCTGGCAATAACCGAAGAGTCGCAGGGGTCGGCTCCGCGCACAACAGGAAGTCAGAGAAACACGCCCCATTATTGAGTCCTCCACTAAAGCTCATTCAAGCAGATGTGACCAACACAGCTCCTCTTTTAGCAAGCTTTGGTAAATCGCAGTGTGGCTGTGATTGTATTACACGATCTCCTTGGGCCTCTCATAAAGACCGCAATTATAAGATAACATACCAGTGGTCTGGTTTAGTTCAGAAAATGAATTGTACTCATTGATATAGACAATGCAGATGCACAACCTACGATTTCCCAAATATGATGCACTCATGACTCACTCAAAAAGGCAGAAATCTGTCCTACTCATTAATACGATGGCATTGATGTTGCGGTGAATGTGGTCACACTCCCTTCCCCCATTCTCGCCTACTCTCACCTTTATTATGTGTGTGTGTGTGTGTGTGTGTGTGTGTGTGTGTGTGTGTGTGTGTGTGTATAAAGACTGCAGTGGGTTGGTCTGCCCACAGTCAGATTGCAAAACATTGGTTTTTATGGCTTATAATGATGGCAATATCTAGAGAGCAAGGATGCTGATGGCTCATAATGGCAAAATAAAAATAAAATTGATAAATATTATATGATTACAAATTATATATAATTTATTAATCAATTATAATTTAATGCTTTTAAATATATTTTATTTATATATTTTTAAAATGTAAAAGTAAAACGTGTATATATAAGTGCTGTCAAACGACTAATTGCGATTAATCGCATCCAAAATAACAGTTTTTGTGTATATAATATATGCGTGTGTACTGTGTATATTTATTATGTATATATAAATACACACTCATACAGTATAAATTTTGAATTCAAACCCGCCTTTTGCCAAACTTTTTTCCCTCCCATTACAAATCTCATAGCACATTGGAAAGGCATTTATTTTCAATAAAAATGAAGAAAAAATTAAAAAGTTGAAAAAGTATCGGGTAGAGTTAGGATAGGTGTAGGGAGGGCTTTATTGTCCCAATAAGGTGGCATCCATTTAATAATATGAGTTAAAATAATTTACACTCAATATGTTATTATTGCATACAGTTTTATAATCTACTACAATACTGAGCTGCAGATAATTGCCACAATTCGCATTAAGTAGTATAAATAGCAGAAAATCCTGCTATTTTAACAGTGTAAATAGAATCCATTGCTATTTGCACTGTAGTGTAATTAGCCTCCATCGCTATTTATATTTAGTGCAAATAGCCACTGCCAATATATCAATTATAATTTAGATTAATTTTAAATACATATTTAAAATATAAAACAAATGTATACTGTGATACACTCAAATGTAGACACATTTAATTTATACATATAAACAGCCAAAATATCAAGAATAGCATCATTAATAGACACAAACTCGTCACACTTTCCAGAGAAGGAACAGGGATATTACAGTATATGGAGAGTGAGAACAAGTGTGAGGCGAAGAAAGGAATTACTATGTGCATTTATGGGGGTGTAACTCAGTGTTCTCCTGGGAAAGCCGTGCGTGCGTGTGTGCGTGCGTGTGTGTGTGTGTGTGTGTGTGTGTGTGTGTGTGTGTGTGTGTGTGTGTGTGTGTGTGTGCGTGTGTGTGTGTGTGTGTGTGCGTGTGTGTGTGTGTGTGTGTGAGGAGGTAGAGAAACCATGTCTCTAGGGAGCAGCTGCCACGGCACTGATATACCACAGACTAATCAGACACGTGGCACAAGGAATTCAATTAACACACACATACACGCACATCTCCAGTCCATACACTCACTGCATTTCCTAATTCTATACACACAATTCAATTGCTTTTTTGGTTAAACTGGATAGTAAAATGAGGCACACAGCAGAGAAATACAACGTTAACTCACCAAGGCTCATTATTTCCTACCAAAATAGAAACATTCCAATAAATAGCAGGGGATTTGAATCCCAGTGTCCCTGATGCTCATCTCCGTGACCTTTCGTTTCTCACCTCAGGACTAGTCTCATGCCCTGTGTTATGTACAGCTCAGAGTCACAGGTGAAACGCCGCCTCATCAGCACGCTTCACTCTTAATAACTGTGGACGGACTTGAGGAACCCAATGAGGTGTGTCCAAGACACTGATGGAGTGAGTGAGCGCCAAGGGAAAACACAGATGGAATAAACCAGTTCTTTTAAGAACTATACACTCAAAGATTCTTTGAGGAACCAAAAATTGCTCTTCAATGGGTTGTTGCTGCCAAAACCTCCTTTTGGAATCTTTATTTTTTAGAATGTCAGATTGGAATGCTTCTGAACGTCCATAAAAATTGATCCATATATACATTTTCCCCATAAAGTCTAAGAGTAGACACTTCAAAGACTCTACCCATAGGGTAAAAATGGATATGGATGCTTTCTATCCTTTCACAGCAGATGTCATTGAGAAGACACTCTCCTGTCTTTCAACACACGAGCCTCTTAACAACCTCCCTTGAGACGTCTCAGAGAGCACAGAAGGGAGATGGCCATCAACGCTTTCAGGTCAAAGAAAGGAAATGTTTAGCGGCAGTAAAAATAACGGCACCATAATAAAAGACATTTAAACACAGCTGGTTGGCTTGCAGGCTGACGCGCGAGATGAAATGAGAGGGAGGAGCATATTAAACACGTGTTCTGTTGACTCGTCTGCGGTTTAGTGTCTTGATTTATTTATAAAACAATAATTAGATGATTTATGCTGCTGAGACACATGCCTCTTAGTAAAACCGGATCAAATTTACATTTAATGAAAATTAAATAAAATATGAGTTTTAAGAATTGTATGACAAATAATGATGATCATGAGATATTAATATGGACTTTGCAAAAAATAAAAAATAAAATAATAATGTACAATATTTATTTGTATGTGTGTGGGGGGAGGATCACTGGTCACCCATCACAAATATTACAAGGATAGTGCAATATTTCAATTTAGCTACATTGGGGAAGATGCTTATCTGTGCCCAATTATCATACATTTGCATGCATTAGCACACATTAAAATTTCCTAAAGTGAATTAGATCGGGCCATACGGAGACTAGTTCCATCAGACTTCTTTGTTCATTGGTGCATGTTGTAGAATGCACAAAATTGCACAAATCTAAATGCAAATCAATTAATAGTACCATTTCTAATAACAAAAACAATAATGAGAGTGTGCACAAGGGATTTTGTTCCATGTTAAACAGAAATGTTGAAGAAACTGATGAACATGTAATTACGCCCTAAATGAAATGCATTAAAAACATCATTAACCAATCTAACACGGAGCACAAGCATACACCGAAATCAACATTTCCTCCATGAGATATAATGTCTTATTGTTCTTAATTTGTGAAGAAACTTTTCTTTTTTTTTTTTGCATATGACCTATAAAGACCACAGCACACAATGGTTATTATGTATGATGTTACTGGGACTGTATTTTTGTTTTGATTTCAGACACGTGTAGGAAAATCTCCTCCGGCCGTTCCACACCAGCTGCACTGCTGATAACCATTACCAATCAGCCATATGTGCTGTGACAGAGGATCGAGAAAGAAAAGAGTAGATTACATGCTTGTGTGTGCCAGTGTGTGTGTGTGTGTGTGTGTGTGTGTGAGCAGAGAGAGAGTGAATGAGAATAAAGGTAAAAGAGGAGCGAGAGAGAAACTACTATATCCACAGAAAACAAGGTACAGCAGAGTAAAAGTTTACTTTGAAAAATGCACTTTTTTTTCTGGTCACATGATTTACAATAATCAAATGAATATATTTGTTTTAATTGACTATCGATTTACATTACAGTTCAAAAGTTTGTAAGATTTTTTTTAATGTTTTTGAAAGATTACCAAGGCAGCATGTATTTAATCAGTAACACAATAAAGCAGTAATATTGTAAAATATTATTACAATTTAAAATAACTGTTTTCTATTTTTTTTTTCTATTTAAAATATAATTTACTAAAGTGATGCAAAGCTGAGTTTTCATTACTCCAGTCTTCAAAACCCAATCTAATATGCTGATTTGCTACTCAAGAAACATTTCTTATTATTTTCAATGTTGATAAACAACATTGTTTACCTGCAAACATTAAGGTAATATAAAATGCAGTTGGCTGGAGGGTTGAAAGTAAAATGAAGAGAAAGAGAGAAGGACATGAGCCAAAGGAAGAATGATAATCCTGTTATTTCATTACTGTCAAACCTCCATCTCTACAGCAAAATGCATTATGGCTATGAAACAAAGGAACCCCCCCCCACCACCCCCCTTCTTCAGGTGCAAGATAATTCTGGAGTGTATCATCATTTTTATACTAAAGCAGGTTTGTGGGGTAGCAGAATAAACCTCTCCATCATCAACACATAAACATCACAGAAAAACAAAACAAGCAGAACAATGTACTCGGTTACAGATCTGATGCCACTAAAACACTAAAGTCTGTTATTCAGAAAGAGTCTGATTGGTTGTCACAATAATTGGCTGACATGTGTTAAGAGCACTTTAACATACAGTCACCATGTTACAGTGAGCATCTACTGACTATTCAATTACATAATTAAATATTAAGTGCATGTTGCTCATTACTATTACTTAGCACTTACAATAATTACACTATTAAATGGGCACTAATGTAAGAGTGACCTGATATAAGTGAATAATTCATTTAGTCTCCTAAAGCCACTTTACATTAGACCAGCTCTCGTATTTCTAACCGTCACTGTACAGATAAAACCAGTTATTACATGGGACAATACATAAATAGTCCAACAGCTGCAACCCAAGTTAGCTGTGTTTACCAAACAAAACCAAGTTTCAAATGAAGATTTTGTTTAACTTTTTTTTTTTTTTTTTTTTTAAAGTTTGGTGTCTGTAACACTTTTTTTTTTAAAGCAATTTATACTTCAATCCAGCAAGGATGCATTTAATTGATTAAAAGACAGTAACAACATTTACGGTGTTTCAAACAGATATTAAAAAAATATTAAGCAGCACAACTGTTTTCCACTTTGATAATAATAAGAAATTTTTCTTCGGTAGCCAATCAGTAAATCAGAATGATTTCTGATGGATCATGTGACACTAAAGACTGGAGTAATGATGCTGAAAATTCAGCTTTTCAATCACAAAAATAAATTACATTGTAAAATATGTTCAAATATTATAAATTGCAATAATACTTAACAATATTAGTGTATTTTTTATCAAATAAATGCAGCCTTAGCGAGCATGAGACTTTCAAAAACACAAAACAAAAATGAATGCATTTTCCCCGACTGAAAACATTTAGTTAAACTTACACTTGCACTCTGTGCGGTATGAAAGAGCATTCATATCAGTGAGAAAGCCATTAAATATCATATTAATGTCCACCTCCAAGTCCTCACAAAAACAGTAGCACACACTAAACTTCCACACATTTTGGGTATCAAATGTTTCCCACTGCTGTATTAAACCCAATAAATTCATTAATAATGCCAATAATGACACTAACAACACTTAAAAAACAAAAGTCTGTTCTTTTTATAATTTCTGCCATGCAAAGACGACTACAGTTAAGACCAAAATCAGTACTCAATTTGCTCAGTTTGACAAAATGTGAAACATTTTTTTTAATTTTAGTTACCACATTTTGTCCTCGTTTGGTAAAGCATTGAAGCACAAGTTAGCCATCATCTTGATCACTGATTTGACTCCAGTGGTGTTTTTGAGTGCTGACCTAATTAAACAGTGTTAATCTGATTAGCCCAGTGACCTCTCCCCTACTGACCATCATACACACGCTCGCAGGTTTAACACACCCCCTGCAGCCACCACACTTGTTGAAGAGTTTATCACAAGCATAAAAGCACTGATGATCACTACAGGCCGCACTCAAAACAAGCTGATGACAAGAATGGACAAAGATTACAGCTGTTGTTGCTGCTATTGTTCATTAAACATAACTTCAACATCATTTGTGCTTTCAGTGTGCTGGGTTTATACTCATGTAGACGTGCTGTGATGTGCTAGACATCTCTGTGGTGGATTAAATATTTAGGGTTTCTATGAAAAGAACCGAGGGCCTTGTTTTACATGCCCTCCGACTTGGAACAACTCAGAAATTCTGACTAATCCACTCATATAGCCAAAGGCACCTGCCTGTCAGCTCCTATTCTTCTTAAAGCATGCATGGAAAAAACAACACACAGATGCACACGCAAAAGTTTCCTCGTTCATACGGACACACAAAGAGATTTCATCTTAAAATGATCTCTTAAAGGGAAAGTTCACCCATCATTCTGACATTATTAACTTACTCTTACATCTTTCTAAAAACAAAACCAAGGTACCAAAAGGGTTTTATTTCACAGCAATACCACACTCTAAAAAAAGATGGTTCTTTAAAGGTTCTTTACATGTAGTAACGGTTATATTTAGAACCACAGCATCCTGAAGAACCCTTTTATGCTGAAATGGTTCTTTGTGTTAGAGTTTAGGGTTCTTTATTCCCGCCCTTTTGTTTTCAAATCTGTAACTGTCAAATCATCTCATTACTTATTTTCTGGAGTTCAGTGATACAACTACACAGACTGCCAACACTCTCAACAGGGAAATGATTTCATTCTTACATTTAAATACAAATTTAAGTTTAAAATTTTAACTGGTTTCCAAACAAACATGTTCTTTTCTCTTTTTAGTTTTTTGGTCACATGTAAGTGTGAGCAGCTCTTTTAAGCTGAGGATACTTCTCTCTCTTCTCTCTGTGTTTCTATTTTGTTTTACTACAAGTATTTATTTATGTTCAATGTCAATTGTCATTTATTAATGTATTCTGCTAATAGCTGTTGTTAGAGCACTGTCATGTTTGTTACAATTTCGCATGTTATTAAAAATAAATAAATAAAAGTACCTAATTGACATGCTATTGTTGTTGTTTTATTATGTAAAAAACCTAATAGAGGCTACAAGATAATATAAGACCAGGCAGATAGAGGGGTAAAAAAAACTATATTAATAAATCATATATACAAATAATATTAATAATACTATTAAATATATAAATATACTAATATTAATGAAAATAAACTATCATTAAAAAGACCATTAAGGTCCTATAAAGCATTTTCAAGGCATGGTTCCTTATGGAACCCTATAAAAAGGGTTCTATTTAGCACCAAAAAGGGTTCTGCTATTGTTACAAGTTGAAGAACCCTTTTCTGGTACTGTTTAGAACCATTTTTCTTAAGAGTGCATAGAAGAACCATTTTTGGGTCCCCAAAGAATCTTTTGGTGAACAGTTCTCAAAAGTATCTTTTCCACTCTAAAGAACATTTTGTGAAATGGAAAGATTCCATGAATGTAAATATTCTTTGTGGACGCATAGATGCCAGTAAAGAGAGTGTATATGACTTGCTTTCTTCTGTGCAACACAAAAGATGATATTTGAAGCACATTTCTTTCCACAAATTGTCAACTGGGAGCCAAACAACATTGGACCCCATTGACTTTCATTGTATAGAAAAACCAACAAAGCACAGAGATACTTTAAGTTTTTGTTCCACATAATAAGTATTACATCAAGGATAGTAAATAATTACATTTTTCATTTTTTGGGTAATCTACCCCTTTAAATTTAACACAATATACATATTTAAGCACATGCACACTCTATTTTTGTTCTCACACACACACACACCATAGATGCCAATAAATATCCTTTCTCTTAAGAGTGTATATGACTTCTGTGCAACACAAAACAAGATATTTGAAGCACATTTTTTACCCAATAAATTGTCAACTGGTAGCCAAACAACATTGGACCCCATTGACTTTCATTGTATAGAGAGAGAGAAAAAAAAAAGAAGAATTAAGTTTGTGTGTTCCACATAATAAACACTTATTTCAAACAGGTTCATCAAGGACAGTAAATAATGACAATTCTCATTTTTGGGTAATCTTTCCCTTTAAATATAAATTATGAGGTTCTCTAATCACAATATACACATTTAACCACATTAAACCTCTCTCAGACACACACACACACACTGAGGGCTCACCGCGATCCGCAGCAGCGTCCCCTTCACTGATGCCCATCTGTCTTGCCGCCGGTCAATGACCAGGATGAAGCCGACCCCCGTCGAGCTGAGACTGAAAATCAGAGAGACACCATCACCATGGCAGCAAGCGCATATACACACACACAAAAATCATAAACATTGAGATACTGAAGATGTCACATACCCTAAAGTCATCATTAAACAGTTCTCTACTAACTAACCAACATCAGACAAAGTAACCAGCACTCGGTGCATTGCAAACCATTATTTTATCCACACATACACATCTGCATTTGCCCCCTGACAAACAAGATGAAGGCATAACGTGTCCAAATGCAAATGAAAACCCATAGACGTACGCTGAAATGCACTAGCCCAGAATGCAATCGTGGTAACGTAGCGCAGAGATGCTGAGCTGGTTGCTACATCCATCACCATACAGAACGGCAGCTCTCCCGCACCAGCAGTATCAAGCCGTTTTATGATGACCGAGGCAGCAGAAAAATCCAATTACACACTCCTGATATTAAAAAAAACAAATGGCATGAATGTGCAGAATCCACCCCTAACGCTGATATTCCAAGGGTCCTTCAGCAGATTTCAGTGTACACAGATGGTTTCTCCTTCGTTTCTTTCTTCCCTTCAATGCACCTTTGCTTACAGCCCCTCTGTTTATGGTTCCATTTGAATGAGTGCCACCGTAGGCACAGACCGAGAGAGCAGCTACATTTTGCCTCCCCCTCTCCAGCGACCAATTGTGCAGCATCAGGTGCTCCCTCTCAACCAATCAGAGCTCAGGAGAGGGCTGACGGACAGCCGGGCTCTTGAATTGCTAATATGGAATGTGGGCGGGAGATAGGTGCTGATTGATAACGAAAGCTCCTCCCACTAGAAACTGGCACTGCAGATACTTGTGTATCAAATCTGCCGCCATTACAGTGACACACAGATTGTGCTTCTCTCTTTCTGGCTCCCGCCTTTTCCACCAAATTTCACACTCCCGTCCTCCCGTTCACTTCTCCTCTCAATCCCACCTCCTAGTCCCCCCCCCCACCCCCACCCCCCCCTCAGCCTCCGGCTGTTTTTCTCAGGAACGTTTGTTCTCCGCTCCCTTCACAGTGGAGGGCAGGAGGAGGAAGCAAAGGAGAGAGATGCAGGGGTCTTATCAGCTGACAAAGCCCCGGTGCAGATCTGCACTGACACATTGACTAATGACCTTGAATGTCCATCAGTAATAAAGATCAAAAATCTGATTGCAATCATCACTGCAATTATAACCTTCCATTCAAAGGCTGCTGGGGGGCTTGAAAGCCATCGGGTGGTTCACCACACATGATTTATGGTCATACTGGTGCTTAGCCTAATAATGTTTTTAATTATTGTTCTGTGTTGTTAGTGCATTGTGTTAAGACTGCAAAGTTTAATTTTTTTCATATACTAGATAGCTGAATGCTTTGAATAAACAATGGGATGAAGAGTTATTTAATACAGCACATTTGCATTTTCACTGTAAAAAAATTTGGGTTTGACTGTAAATTGCAAATATTTAATAATATTAAATTTAATATTGTAGATGTTTTATCAGAAACCACAGATCTATCTATCTATCCATTTATGGATGGATAAATGAATTAATCAATTAATTATTTTATTGTTATTACTATTATTTTATATTTTCATAATGTGTTCAAACAGTATCATTTAAAAATAAATAAATGAATAAATAAATAAATAAATAAATAATTAAAAAGCGCATTAATTCTAGGCAGTAAAAACAAACAAACAAAAAACTTCCATAATTTTGTGTTTACATTTTTATTTTATCATTTATTTTTATTTTGCATTACAGTATGAAAATTTGTTTTCATAAGAATTTGAATTTTGCGGCTAAATGTACTTAAATGTCACAATGCAAAATATCTTTGTGGTTTTAAGCAAAGTAGTATAGCAATGATTCTCCCATTTCTTGTTCTTTTGTGTTAAAATATGACTAGGACACATTCCTAAGGGGGTTTCATGACATTCGCACCTTTATTCCATGAGCTGCTGTATTTTGCTCCTGAACTCCTTTCATTTACCAAATCAGAACTAAATTAAAACCCCATCAGCCATTTTCAGCATGAAGAAATCCATCTAATTACTCAATCACCCCCTCTCTCTCTGTTTCTCATGGGAATAATGGGGAAACAAGAGGTGGGGAGAGAGAGAGAGAGTGTGATGCAAAGCAAAGGACCAGAATCACCCTTTCATTTGAATATTAACAAGGGCTGTTAAATTAAAGAGGATTTCACAGGATCAGCAAATACACCAATGCACCAGTGAACTTTCACAGGGATTAACACAAAAAAAAAATTAAATGATATACATGCAAAGTAATACAACATCTCTAGGTTACTCATTGATATGAAGGCATCTTCAGGTCAATAATAACATACTTCCCTGAGAAAATCATGTATTCAAATTACTCACAAACTAAGAATGCATATGTAAAACAAGGGGCATTAGGATCACCTTGTTAATCGTGTACATAATTACACATTCTAATTTAATATGTATGATGAATATTAATGAGGCAGCACTCACACACACACACACACACACACACACACACACACACACACACACACACAAGCAGGCAGTCATGACTCAAATTCATTGAATTGCAAACAGCATGATGTGTTGCAATGGGAAAGCATTAGAGTGCCCTCTACTGTCCAATTCAAGAAATAAAACAACCCCACCAAAAATATCTAGTATATCATCAACACTGCAGTGATGTGACTAAAAGATGATGCATCATAAATCAAATACATACAATGTTTTCTATTGTTAAACAAATCGTTTCAGATAGGCTTTACTAAGTGTTACCACATTTTTTGTCCAATGAACTTTCATGACATTTCCAGTCATTCATCAATGCTGGGTTTTAAATCATGTTACAGTGCTTGGAGTGTATTTATATGTCAGGATGCAATTTTTGGAATTAATAGATTGAAGTACACAGGTTTCCAATAACAGCATCAATAGTCAGACTGATGTTATCACACCGTTTTGCATGCACATCTACTTTGTAAGCACTTACAAAAGGCATCAAGCCAATAGAAAAGGACTTTTCTAGGTCAGGGGGGAAAAACATTTTTCAAATGCCCTGAACGTAGGGCAAATTTGTAATTTTTTTTTAAAGTGCTGGTAATGACTGATCCTTCCACCTCCTGTTTTCTCACCTGGGAACGCTAGTCAGGTATGTCAGCACGTTGTGAAACTCCTGTTCCTCCAGCTCACCAAACGCCGGGTACTCTGGGAAAATAATGATGGGGCTGCCATTCTGTCCTCGGCCAC
Organism: Acrossocheilus fasciatus; assembly: GCA_036784905.1. Taxonomy (NCBI): domain Eukaryota; kingdom Metazoa; phylum Chordata; class Actinopteri; order Cypriniformes; family Cyprinidae; genus Acrossocheilus; species Acrossocheilus fasciatus. The sequence goes on along the minus strand of CM071938.1, from coordinate 31,547,483 downwards.
CTGGAAATGCAGATTTGGAAGAAGGCAGCTGTTAGCAATTCTGTTTAAGATGCAGCATGAAAACTAATCATCTTTTTATTCCGTTAAGCCCTGTGATGCATATAAGTTATGAAACCCTGCATATTCAGAGGGAGAACTGTCTATAACCAGTGACCTTGAAGCTGCAGTAACCTCCTGAACTAGTTTACAGTCAGACTGGGGTGCGTTTCCCAAAAACAACTATGGTTGTAAGTTCCGTCGTTACCAATAGAGTTCAATGGAACTAACGACCATAGTTAGCTAACGACGCTTTTGGGAAACGCACCCCTGATCAGGAAATACAAAGTCTTCTACCCACAAGGGGGCACTTCTGCAGCTTCCCATGCACAGCTTACACAGAGAAAGACAGAGACTGTGTACATTCACAGAAGAATGGCTGTAGCTATTACGAACTGCATAGATGCATCAAGGACATGGGGCAATTTCAAGGGCACAATGCAGGACAAAACCTTCAAATCTCCTCTTTTCCTGTCATTGAGCTTTGCCTTGCAAATACAGATGAGACCAGCACAGAGATAAACGTCATATAAATCATTACTGGGGCTATAGATATAGTCTATGCATGTGTGAGAAAGAAAGACAGAAAGGGAAAGAGGAAGAAGGACATGTTTGGTGCAGTGACAGAGGTCATGTGACTGTGTGTGTATTTGGATGCTACAGCACTATGTGATTAATAGAGCAGGATGGATCCACTGCAGAGCTCACACATATTAACACCTCTACAACTGTCACACACAGACACACAGGTGCACACACACACACACACACACACACACACACGAGGTGAAAAGGACACTGCTGTCGCATTTGTAACCATCAGTAGAGCAAACCCAAAGAGCTCCAGTCCATCTGGACCAGGTGAGAGAGAGAGAGGGTCACCCCGCAACATTATACTTCAATATGCAGTCCAAAAGACGAAAAGTCATTCATCATCTTCAACAAACAGGCACAACACACACACACACACAAAAGAAACTCTCTCTCTTGCTCACTCTCTCTGTGACACACACACAGCCTGAGAACAATATAATATAATACAGTATAGAAGAATATAGCAGAATGGAGTATATTAGAGTAGAATTGGAGGGTAGATCAGAGTATATAAGAGTAGAACAGAGTATAAAAGGGTAAAATTGAGTGAAATATAGTATATTAAAGCAGAACGGAGTATAAAAGTACAGAATATAATACAGTAGAATGGATTATATTATAGAAGAAAATAGTAGAATGGAGTGCAAAAGAGAAGAACAATAGAATAGAGCAGAATGGATTACAAAATTGTAAAACAGTATAAATGGTAGAATAGAGTAGAACTTGGTAGAATGGAGTATACTCAAGTTTAATGGAGTAGAATGGAGCATAAAAGAAGAACAGAGAAAAATAGAGTTAAATTAGAATATAGTAAATTTGAGTATATTAGAGTAGAATTGTAGATGAATTGTAAAATGAGATGAAATGTAGAACAGAGCAGAATTGATTATAAAAGGGTAGAATAGAGTATCATTGAGTATATTTGAATTGAACAGAAGAAAGAAATTAAAAAAGAAGAACAGAAGAATGGAGTAGATTGGAGTGTAAAACAGAGCAATACAGTTGAGTAGAATGGAATATAATAGTGTAAAATATAGAAAAATAGAGTACACTAGAGCTGAATATTGAAGAATGATGTATATACGGGTAGAACAGTAGAATGAGTAGAATATATGATAATCAAGTATACTAGAGTTGAATATAGTAGTCAAGTATATAGTAGAATAAAATAAGAGAAAAAAGCAGTAGAATATGAAGCAGAACAATGTTAAAAACTGAAAAATAGAGCAGAATGGTATAAACTAAATTAACATATGGGAAAGAGTACAATGTAGTAAAATAAAGTACCATCAGAACACAAATACAGATCCAAGAAATCTAGAACATGGACAACATTAACAGTAATAAGACGAAAACACTCCACAAAGAGCTTTCATCCCAATCTCACATACTGGGTGACTTTAGTTTCCGGTGTTTCCATCAGATACACACACACACACACACACACACACACACACACACACACACCCTGTGTGATAATGATATTATCAGACACAGGCCTCTGCAGCCGTCTGGGAGGAAAAAGTAGGACCAGAAAAGAAAATAAGATGAAAAGAGCAAAAAGGAAATGAAAACAGGAAATAAACAGGAGGAGCGTCTAGCAGTGGAGGTCTGTCATTAAATCTATGTGGAGAACTGAGGCATGAGACCAGAGCAACATAGAAACATAAACACACAGAAATAAAATCAGCATATGCTGATATATGCTACAGTGACGGACACACACACACACACACACACACACACACACACACACACACACACACACACACAGCATAAGCAAATCACTCAATTATTCATATGGCACTAAACAGTGAATACTCTATATTGGGATGAAGTCAACAAAAATGAGGAAGCAAATCTTTGAAGCAAAAACTATTTGGACAGTATTTGAAGCTTTTCATAATGCAATAAGTGCAATGAGTACATCAGCTATACTCTATAAATGCTTTAAAAATGTGCACACAATAGAGGGAAACAAATTGTTCTCTAAAAACAGAGTATAGAAGACCAAGAGGCGAAACTCTGATGCTTTTTGGGCAGCAGCCACTAGGTGGTGCTTCGGTAGCGCGGCCGCCATTTTGGGGTGAAAATTCCAACTGGACAACAACACAGATACAGAAATAGACCAAATAACAATGAAAGAGAGGTCAAAATGGAATAAAAGAACGTAATGTTGGGCAATCCCCAGTGTGACAGTAAAAATCTTGACTTTCATCGTCTTCTCAAAGACCCTGACAGGTAATTATTCACAAGTGTGTAAAAATATTGTGTGTTTGGGACGCAGCACTGTCTTATGCACCTGCTAACTTTAACTGTTTTTAGTCTAGTAGTAAACTTAAATCCTTTTAGGAACTGCAGGTCCTAGCCATAGAAAACATAATAATGATTTATACGGATATGACACTAAGTTATAATGAGCTTATGCAACACATTTCCAGTTACAGATTTACTACTTAATGACAGAAAAATTAGGAATGTTGGACAATAAATATATAACAGGAATATAACCCCTGCTAAAAAAAAAAAACAATAGAAGCCCAACAGAAACCATCACAGAAATTCCAATGGTTTCCATTAAAATACCATTATAAACCAATAAGCTTTTTCCAGTAAAACCTTTACAAAATTCCTTTTTGTAGTGTGTTTTGGGCATTTTTCCAATAGGATTTAACATCCCACCAACAGAATCCATCACATACCAGTAGACACCATTATAGTTTCCATTAAAACCAATACAATTCCCATTATAACCATTAAAACCATTACATTTTCTATTGTGTTTTGGGCAGGGTTCTATTGTTTTTCAGCAGGGGTTATATTCCTGTTATATATTTATTGTCCAAAATTACAAATTTTTCTGTCATTAATTTAATTTCATGTTGGTATTCAGTGTTTATATTGCTAACACTTGAACTTAAAATATTTTCAGCCGAAACTGACATGGTTTCTAGAGAGCAAAAGGTTTTGTGAAAAAAGGAAAGTCTTTATTTTAAAGTCTGTAAAATAAGTTGTTAAAAGGATTTGATGATCACTAGTCTAGTGATTGTATGTTATTGTTGTCGTCGTTCAGGCTGTATTTCAGCTTTAATGCACGTTTTTTTTAACAAATCAGCTGATAGTTGCCATAGCAACAGCTAGACTCTATTGGAGTGCCGAGTCACTTTCACCCCAAAATGGCGGAAGCGCAGGGCGCCGCTGTTGCCATGCAACATTCTACAGTTTCGCCTCTTGGTCTTCTAACATTATACTCTTTGCTAAAAATACAGACAACAGAATGAAATGGACGTCACCCCTATAGTGCACTACAAAATTGGGAATAGTAAGCATTTTCTGAAGTCACAAGGTCATAAGTTAACAGAAAACAGAAGTGAAATGAACACTGATCTTTTTTCCCCTTTTTATTGGAATATCCTTGTTTCTTCAGTGATGCAACTTGGCTGTTCACTCTTCTAGCAGTATTGTTGTAAATGTTTCATGGCATGTATAATGCATGAGTTCAGAGTTAGGTTTGTAAATATTCAGAGACTCTGATGCAATGAAGGCATGAGTTGTTTTTTTATACAAAACCTGAATCCCAATCTAATCCTCTTATTCACTATGAAACTCTTCTATAGACCTCACACACAGGCTAACTGTCAATCAAATATCCTCGCAAAGCACATCAGCTCTGAACTTTGTCAAGCTCATCGTCATGGCAACACTGAATAATTAAGAGGCTTCCTCCAGTCAGGCGTTATCCTGGGCAACCTGAGCTGAGCCCTAACTGGGTTATTTACGGAGACTGGAGAGAGTTTCTGGAGTGTTATTAAGTGTGTTTGTGTGGAATCTGTGCACGTTCTGAACGAATCTGCTGCTGACACTGTGAAAGCAGACGTTTATAAATAATCTGTCACGTATTCACTTCTGACTCATACGGCACATGTGAAACAGGACAAATCATACTCATGATGCTGTCAAAACACTATAGATATAGCTCATTAGATCAGTGATTAAGTGAGGCATTCACTTCCTGTAGCAGACACATTTGCATTATAAACATCGGTGTGAATGAGAAAGTCAGCACTGAGTTTGTAGATGCACAATTTTACACAATTACACTTAACATGGAACTACAGGAAGTGAATACATTTTAACATGGAACACGCATACTGTTTTTCAAAAATATGGGGTCGGTATGATTAAAAATAATAATAATAATAATAATAATAATAATAATAATACCTTTATTCCGCAAGGATGCATTAAATTGACCAAAAGCAACAGTAAAACAGATTTATATTTAAAAAATTTTTTTAAAGAATCCTGAAAAAAAGTATCACAGTTTCCACAGAAATATTAAGTATCACAACTGTTTTCAACATTGATAATAAGAAGCAAATCAGTATATTAACATGATTTATGAAGGATCATGTGACACTGAAAACTGCAGTAATGATGCAAAAAAAAATCAGCTTTCCATCACAGGAATAAATTACATTTTAAAATCTATTAAAATTAGGAACCAAGTATTTTGAATTGTAATAATACTACACAATATTACTATTTTTTTTTACTGTGTTTCTGTTCAAATAAATGCAACCTTGGTAATATAAGAGACTTCTTTCCACACTGTAAAAAAATAAAAGTAAAATAAAAAGTTGAACCAACTTCAAATTTTAAGGCAACCAGCTTCAGCAGATTTTTGAGTTTGCTCAATTTATTTTTGTGGGAGATTCTCAAATTTTTGTTGTATAAACTTAAAACGACAAATTGAGAAACTCAAAAATCTGCTGAAGCTGGTTGCCTTAAAATTTGAAGTTGACTCAACTTTAAAAAAAAAATAAATTTTTACAGTGCAACACAAGGAAAAAAACAAAAAACAAACAAACAAACAAAAAACCACACAGACCACAAACTTTTGAATGGCAAAGTTATGTAAATGCTTAAATTTTTTTTTGAGTTATCAATGTTTTGTTGTACATGTAAACTTGATCATTTTGATGAAGCTTTCAGAATCTCTCATAGTGAGCACAGTCTTTATTGGCAAAGCATTGTGGGATTGATTGTGTAGGAGACTCACCTGACAGGAAGGCGAACTGTTTCCTGAGGTCTGGGCTGATGTCTGCGGCACACAGAGGACTGCTCTCCTGCAGCATAATCTCATCTGTGTGAGAAACAGACATTTAGTTAATAAACATTTCACTATAAACAAGGAAAAAAATGGTTGTTTCCCATGTTAATGTTTATGGTTATTTTACCACAATTCCATAGACACACGAATGCCACTTCATGTTCTTTATGTGTTTCTAGGTTATGGTGCAGACGCATGGTTCTGCTTAGAGTCTGAGAAGAGCAGCTGGATGAATGGATGTAGATGAAATTGGATGGAAGAGTGTTTGAATGCATTTAAAGATGGAGGAGAAGTTGGATGAACGGATGGTTGGGTGGGTGGAGACGAGAAGATGAAAACAGGGAAAAGAGAAAGAGAGAGTTTTTTTCTCAGTGCATCAGGAGATGATGGATTATTGTAAGCAGCTTTTGAGCGTCTTCAGCCGCTACGGTGTGTGTGAGTCACCGCTGTGGTGCGGCACATGGCTCTCACGCTCCGACTCTAAAACTTCTAGATATGTTCTCATGGTGTAGGTCAGAATCTGTACACATGTTGGTCCCAATAAAGGTGAAATCACAACAAACCAAGAACACATTATCCACCATGACAAATCTCTGGCACAGTGCCCATTAGCAAGGATAAAGTCACTGGACAACAGTTGGAAACACAGTCATACACACTTTCATCAGTCTTTCTTGCTGTTACTGAGATGCTTGGAACCTTAAGGAATCTGAATTAGAGCTCTTGAACTCAGCAAGAGCTGAGTATTTAAGTAGGTCACAGATAAACATTCAGCTCACAGTACTGTGAGTGGGCTTACTGATTTCATCATTAATTTTTTCCCCATTAGTTTTGCTGCAGAGGCTTTATAGAAACTCATAGGACTGTTGGTTTGTACTGTACAAATGTTAGAAAGTACACAAGACAAATACTGATAAAATCCCTCCATCTGGGTACCAACAAAAGACCACATTCATCTGTCCAAAAGACCATATGTGGGTCATCAACATACAGGTTAGGATGGCTTGCCATGCCTGCAATTCAAAACAAAAGGGGCAGTCGTGGCCTAACTAAAACTAAACAAAACAATCAAAAAAAATTTATACTTGTATGTGTGTGTGTGTGTGTGTGTGTGTGTGTGTATTATTTACTTTCATCTGACACTTGCCATGTGTTAATTTTGGGCTGTGATGCACTCTATACTGTGATACATTATATTGTCTATAAGAAATAGCACATCTGACAAAGCGACATGTTAATCTAATCTCCTCACACAGGAAATGCTCTTCTTTGAAAGCTGTGGAGTACAGTGGAGAAGCCTTCAGGAGAAGATAAGGCCTCTTTGAAGTCAGAAGGACAGTGACGTAAGACCCATTACAACATTACAGAAAAACACTCCGGCTACTCACCATGTTATTAAGTTTCTGTAAAGTTCAATGACATTGTGCATGCTCTTTAAATAAAGGTTCAGCCTCCCTCAAAGCCTTCATTTGTTGGACCATATAAGCACACTCCCATGAAGCCCCCGAAAGGTCAATAACTCGCTCTGCTCAAACTGATCAAAACACTCCTCTTTCTTTCCCACCGCTCCACTCCTGACGTCACTGATCACCTGTTTTCACCGTTCCCAACACCACGCCACGGCCATGTTGAGCAAAAGACAGATGCTTGCAGATAAAGCGAGAGCTGTTAATCCTTTATCTACCCTGGTAACACAGACAGGAAGCTGGTAAAAGTCGGCCTTGTTGCACTGATCGCAGACCACATTCAGATTGAGATCACTGTAGGATTTCTCATCTCAGTGACCCTCAGTAAGCGTGTCACGTGACTTCACAGACAGCTGCCACAGCCCAGGTAAAAACTGAGCTTGTGAGGTTAAGATAAGATTCTGGCACTGAAAGACTGGCAGAGTTAAGCTGAAGAGAAGCTGTGATGATAACAAATACAGCAATGCTTCGCTTTTCTTTGTTATTTAGTGCAAGCCTTAGGATACACTCGGGTAAAGGATATTTGTACTCCTAAAGTTCATCTCATATTCATCATTTGTTGCTTCAGGCTATAAGGGTTCATTCTACAGGTTCTTCAACATCACAAAGATACCAATTTGATAGGAGTTAAATGATAAAAATAGAATAACTTAAAAAAAAAAAAAAAAAAAAAAAAAACAGGTCAAGAGAATTTATGGCCAGGCATTCCATGACAAGTTCCTCTGTGTTCCAAATTGGATTGTATTCCAAACACTATTATGCATTTAAGCAATTAGGTATGAGAGGCTGTTACATTGTGAATGTAGTCACGGCAACAGGGCACATGACACAGAGCAATGGCAGAAACCCCTTCATCTGTGAAAATATTCACAGTAAAGAACAAACTCAAATGCCTTACGGATTTTTTACAGTTGTAAAACTAGCAAGCAAGCAGCAAATACACACACATGCAGATCTGGGTAGATTATTTACAAATCACAGTCCATTACTGATTCCAAATTACATGACAAAAATTGTAGTTGGTAACGTAATCCATTACACATTTCAGGTAATATAATCAGACTACTTTCGATCACTTTGAACCATTAACCAACATCAGAGAACCGTGAACATGCAAATGTGATAATTAATTATTAAAATATTTATTTTAAAATCTCAGTGGTACTTAAAGTGAATATGTTATTAGTAATTATGTGAATTTATGCATTTTAATGTGTTTGAAAGTCAAAAGCCTTCCAAGGACATAGTAATATATGGTTAAATAATTCAAATAAAAATGAATGTGTTCATCAGTAGTTGATGCAATGTTGAAACACTTCTCAAACCTGAAATGATTTTTGTAAATCCAGTGGTCAAATGGTGTGTCGCCACCTGACTTATGACTGGTCTTTGTGTGAATGTCCACAAAACTGGAAAAGTTTTCAAATATTTATATATTTTCCAGTTTTGTGGACATTCACACAAAGACCATCTTTTCTTTTCTTTTTTTTTAAAGTTTGGAGATTTTGAAATGAGTAATTTTATTCAACAAGAATAAAGTAGCAGAAAATCTTTTACTTCGTTACAAAAGATTTATTATTTCAAATAAAAGCTGTTCTTTTGAACTTTCCATTCATAAGAATCCTGTGAAGTATCTCAGTCTCCACAAATAGCATAAAAATAAAGCATATTTGCTTAAACATTAAAATAGTCGCTTCAAATATCTGCCATCACCGGAGGAATAAATTGCATTAAAAAAAAAAAGATTTAAAATAGAAAACTAATATTTTAATTTTTTTTTATTTTTTGTTTGTTTTTTTTCCCTCCATATATTAAATAAATAAATGGAGTCTTGGAGAGCAAAGAGATTTTTCAAAAACATTTTAAAAATCTTAGATTCCAAATTTTTGAACTGTAGTGTATCAGAAATTTTAATAGACCTCATTACAATTAGAACACATGGCAGAATTACCGTTTTGACCCGAATATAATAATATTTTTGGAAATACATTTGAAAAAACGCAGTCGTCTTATATTCAGGGTCTAGACTTTGACATGTCAGTAATACACCCACAACAATAGGTTGCGCCAAATATGCGTAAAACGAGTGTGCCATGAAATACGTAATGTAATGTGTGTTGTAAAGATCAAGAGTGAAAACAAAAAAAGAAAATCTTACAGCGGCATGAGTCGTGACTGTCATGTTATCCTGATGGGACCAAACTTCCTCTGTAAGTGATTTTAAAACAAGACTGTACCCAGATTTGAAGACTACAATAAAATTTCACTTCTACTGATAATAAAATTTTGGTAGGCTACTATGATATTGATAGCCTAAATGTTATATAACTCAGATGGGCTACCTGTTATTTTTATGGTATATCAAAAAGTGTATATTTTTAAATGTGATTTTTGGTACATTCTACCAGTATATACCATACTTTCAAAACAAAAATTAAAATAGGAAAAATATGCAATATGAAAATAATTTAAGAAAAAATATTTTTTCTCAGTAAAACAAGATTTGGTTTACAAAAAGTCTTTTTTCAAAAAGGTACATCTGGAAAAAGGCGGGTCGTCTTATATTCGGGACAATACGGTATACATTTTTCAACAGTCTTTTGAAAATTACAGATTTTGAAGAATAAATATTAAAAATTCGGGTCAAATGTTCTTGTACACAAGCCAAAACAGCCTACAACAAAAACAACTAAACAAAGGAGTAATTTTGTGATTTTATCCTCTATATCCAGTCACCGGACATGGTTTCTCATTTACATTGATCCCATCACTCCTGTTAAACAATACCAGGCCGTTGAGATCGAGGGGGACGCGTTTAGTCTTGTCACTGTCGCCTCAGCTGGGCTCATGAGAAAGAGGCTTGAGCAACGTCCAACGTTTCATTCACCATCTCATCTCTTGGTGTTTAATCAACAAAGCTACGGCACAGAGCCTCCACTCAATACAAAACATCCTCTCACACATCCGCAAAACCAAAGCAGCAATAACAGGGCTATAGAAACGGCCCCGGGCCCTGCACGGTCGCCAAGAACGCCAACCACACATTGACAAAGCGATTCAGCATCGGAGCGCGGGGTGCTGGTATTCAGAAGAACCGGGGGAAGGGCAGACGCTCTCATTTTAATGCCATTCAACGGATAGACGAGTATTCTTTACAAAGCCTTACATTTTTAATGCCACTCGGATGGGTGACCGTGAGCCGTGACCGCTACCTCAGTGTGATTGAAGATCTGAGTTTGGACTGTAGCCTAAAAGATCCCAGTAATAAAAGCTTCATCTTCATCTCAGGAAACTGCTAGCTGTCTTTTGTTCAATTATTTTGTTAGTTCACAAAAGTATAACAACAGATTGCCTTGTTGTAATGATATTTAAACTGTACTATGACTTTAATGGGGCAAAAGTGTATTTATACCGGAATCACAGTTGCAGAAATTATTCATAAACGCAAATATTACTTTGACAATTTGCTAATTTAAAAAAAAAAAAAAAAAAAAAAAAAAAAAAAACACAATGTGCCCAACTACTTAAAAACAAGACTTGTCCAGTTTGTAACTACTGTATTTTGTGTTACATTTTAAAAATAAAACAACTGAATTTAACAGTGTAAATTTATAAAGTTTTATAAATTTACAATGTTTTATATTTTCATTTTAACAAAAGTGCTGATTATGTAACATGCAACACCGGTCTTATCTCACTAACACCCTGATGCTCTAATATACTGTAGTTTATGATAAGCAAGATCCAGATTCTTCTCTATTATGTAAGATTCAGCTATAAAAAAAAAAAAAAAATTGCAGTTATGAGCCTCAAGATCTCACCTCTCTTGGAACTCTGTTTCCTGGTGCAGGAGAACAAGGACGACATGTTTTCCGTGTCTCTGCGGTTGTGTCCACTCTCTGCATTATTTACAGGAGAGTGTTGGATACAGTGGCTTAAAACCTCAGCATTGCACTAACAGCTCAGATGGAAAAACAAGATACATGCCAATGCACAGACACATACACACTCGATGTTAACATGCAAGGAAAACATCCTCTTTGTTCTTCATGTCTGTGCAAGCAGCCCAGGTTAAACGCATGTTGCAGTTTTTGTTAAAGACCTCTTCGGCTGTGTCATGTCCGAGCCTGTCTGAACTACAAAGAACCAGTCCAGGTTAAAACACACAGGAGTGCAATATAAACCATCACTGCTACACTAGACAGTGAAGGCCAGGCAATAAAGCAAGGAGAGTTACTTACACACACATTCTGCAAGCATGACATCTTCCTTTACACAAGGATCACACCCATATCTCATTGTGATTTCCATAATAACTACATGCTTTATGCACTCTAAACAAAAAGAAGCTCATAGAATACATTCAAAAAGACTAATATACAATGAATGTTCCAGAACAACAGTTAAAAACATAGAACTAAGCCACATGTTATTAGTCACTTTATCCATTGTCCTTATTAGTTTTGCATTAGTCTTCAAGTCATACAACAGACCAAATTATAAAAGGAATAGTTCACCCAAAAATGAAAATTATGTTATTTACTGACCCTTATTTTATTCCAAACTTATTCTATGGAACACAAAAGATGATATTTTGTAAAAATGGGAATCAGTGCTCTTTTTGTCCATACAAACATTTTTTCATTACATGGACTAAAACAGTTGAATCATCCTTCTTTATTTCTTTTGCATTCTACAGAAAAATAGTAACTCATCCATGCTCAGAATGACAATTGTGATTTTTTTTTTTTTATGTACTGTCCTTTTAAGATCAAATGTCAATATGTATTTGCAAAGCTCAGATCCTTAACCATAAAGTCACATTATTAATATAGTGCTTTATACAAAACAGCTTCACAGAAATAAACGGTTGCAAAATTCATCAGTTATAAAATGACTAGAGAAGACAATTCATTATTTAGCTCAATTTAGTTCAATAACAGGATAAGTGTTGCAACGTTCATGAGTTACAAAACATTCAATTTAGCTATAAAGCAGTTCCACAGAACACAATAATACCATTAAGCCACAACATTACCATTACACACATACACGTGGATTGCTCTTCTGATCTTCATCACACAAAACTATGCACCAGCTCATTATTTACACACTTACAACACACACAAACAACTTAACAAATAAAGTCCCAAATGGCTTATTAACAGCGCACATGGTTGAGTGTCATGAGGGTGCTGTAACCGTGTGTGTGTGTGTGTGTGTGTGTGTGTGTGTGTGTGTGTGTGTGTGTGTGTGTGTGTGTTGTACGCAGACATGTGGTCTGGCTCCAGCTATATGGACAAATGTGAACAGTGCCATATCAATTATACAATCACACCAACAGCTAACTAAAAGGCCAGCTGTGTATCAGAATAGACTAGGGTGTGTGTGTGTGTTCATGCACTAACATTTGACATCTTATCTGCACTTTATAGAGTCTCCATCTGTTAGGCTGGAAGAATACAAAGCAGAAACACACACACTCTCACGCACACAGCCCCCTACACCAACAACAAATGGGCAACAAGTGGGTCAAATTCTCTACATTCCAGTCCCCATCTTTTTAACAGTTTAATTGAATGTATATCAGATCATTGTGGTCTGAAACTGAACAAAAATAAAATGAGGCCACTAAAGTTCAGAGACTTTCTCTAAATGAGTCACGCTGATCAGAGCCTCTGAACTGTATAAATGCAGTATGTTACTGATTATGGGGTATGATTTTACAATTTTCTATTTTCGCTCTCAGTGATGATATTGGAGAGTAAAAAGTTTCTGGACTTGATGCCCAGCAAAACCTCAGTGGTTGGACACACAAGACAACAACCACACCAGGCGTATATAGACTGATGGTTACTAAATAATCATAGCGAGTAAAATTGTTATGACAAACCCTGTGAAGTCAACCAGAAGAGTGAGAAAATATAACACAGACCGATGCAAACACTGTAAAAACGTCACACATTTTAGAAGTGTTTGCAAGCAACAATATTACAGCTGCTCATACTGTTAACCCTACTGCAAGTACTCTACAAAAGTTACTTAATTATTAATATTCAGCAAGGATGCATGAAATTGATCAAAGTGATGGTAAAGACTTACACAGATACAAAAATAAATAAAATAAATAAATATAAAAAATAAATAAATTTAAAAAAAGAAAGAAAGAAAATGTTCCATCACTCAAAGAATTTGGACGGAAAAAGAGTCACCACTTTCACAAAAATCTTAAGCACAACAACTGATTGATGAAAAATGCTTCTTAAGCAGCAAATCAGCATATGAAAATGATTTCTGAAGGATCATGTGATGCTGAAGACTGGAGTAATGATGCTGAAAATTCTGCTTTACATCACAGGAATAAATTACATTTTATAATATATTCAAACACCAACAGATGTAAAAAAAAAAAAAAAAAAAAGAAAAAGAAAAAAGGTGTAACCAGTCCCATGCCAATTTTGTTATGATGTCTCATATTTTGAGACTTGTTTAAAAGAGGTGAGCTGTTACTTAAAAAGCAATTTTGAAAGAAGGACCCATGCCATATCTAGGTACCAGGGTGTGCTCTTTATTTGGGCAACCAACCAGAGCACCCTAGCAACTGCACAGCAACATGCTAAAAACCTCCCACCTTAGCAACTGCATAGGAATGCCCTGGCATCGATCCACAACAGCCTGACACTGTGACGACAACTCTTGCTTGGGGCAAACCCCATTCAAATTTCATCCAGAAAAAGCTCAAAATACAGTTTAAAAAAAATTTACACACTTACTATAATATTTCAAATCATAACGCACTCTCTCTCTTAAAAGATATAGCTTTACACACATAAATCAGCTATAATAGAAAGTCACACCCCACATACTCGTAACAGCAGACAGACAGTGTGTTCTTGGATGCCACCCTACAAATAAAGAAAATAGCCTACACCTTTCAGCACTCAGGTATGTCTGTTGTAGTTCGACCCTTATTAAATCTGCTTTCAGTTCTTTCAGCAACATAAAACTCATATTTCAGCATCTGATTCAGCACCTAACATGACCTAACATTTTCCATTCATGCTAAACTAAATTCAATTGACAGTGTCTTATACAGTATAGCCCGAGGTCATAGTTACTGACAGCATGCCAGTCTAGATTTAATAAGCAAATATCTTCCGATGTGCCATTACTTGCATACACAGTGAAATTGTGTCTATGATGAGCATTCACAGCTAAGACAGACCTCCGATCACTGCCAGTATTGACAAGCTTGAAGCAAAGCTTTGAATGTGAAAACACTTTGGTGCCAGTCCAGCTGGGTTCTGGAAGTTGGCATAAACCCAGACTGGTGCCAAAAGTTGCCCATATGAGCTTGGGTGACACTGTTACAAACCGTTGACCAACAAACAATACGCTTCTCACGATCTGAGAGTGCAAAAAAGGAGGGGGGAGTTTACGTTCAAATTCAGGGCCGCGTTTTAACTTGAAAATCAATGAATTGTGGGAAAGTTTAACATATAAGCAAACACAGATTTCAGATCACAGCACTGTATAAGACAGAAATACATACTTTTACAATAAGAACAGTATGATAAATGGAAATCTACTCATGAATTTAAATATCAATTAAAACATTCCAATTAAACATCTGACATCTATATACAAAACAATCAGAACAGGGATTTTTTTTTTTTCATCTCACAAGGTTACTAAACTTTTTTCCAACACTATTAAAAATTAAAAGTGCTCTTCTGCCATAGAAGAACCATGTTGGGTTCCCCAAAGAACCTTTCAATAAACAGTTCTTAAAAAAACATTTTTTCTTGAAAAACATAAATCTAAAGAACCTTTTGTGGAATGGATGGAAGGTTCCATGGATTTTGGAACCACCAATGTCAATAAATAACCATTTTTTTTGAGAATGCATGAAGTTCATTTCCTGAGTTTATTGAATTCTATAAAGTTTGAATAAATTCAACAAGCATAAATACACCGGAAAAACCCTCCAAAAACAAAGCAGCACTTCTGACCTGGTTCGATAGATTTACCCGGTTATACAGATATAAAGACTAGTTTGGTCGCCTACCTGTCATCACTTTCAGTTGTAGCCATAGTCTGGTAATGTCCTGGCAAAGCAGGGACACTCGGTTGAGCTCCATCCTGCTCAGAGTGCACCTTTCCCAGCCACCCTCCCGTCTCAGGTGCCTCTATCTCTGGGGCTTCATCCTCCTGCAGGCGTCCCGTAAGCTGCCGCGCATTACCGAGGCTAAACTGTCCGTCAACGCACTTCACATATCCTCATCTCCAACACACACAGACTCCACCGGCATCAGGTTACTCTGCCACACACACACACGTGCAGGTGGAAGCAACAGACGGTGGAGTTAAAGGGAGGAAAAGCCCCAGGGCAGCGGCTTAAACAAACCAGAATGCTATTCTGTAGCGACCTGTATGTGTGTGTGTGTGCGTGCGTGCGTGAGTGAGTGAGTGGATAAGCTCTGACATACGCACACACTCTTTAATCGTCCTGCCTCCAACAGGTTTGAGGGAGAGAGAGAGAGAGAGAGAGAGAGAGAGAGAGAGAGAGAGAGAGAGAGAGAGAGAGAGAGGGATGGGGAGGGGATGACAGCAGTTTTCTCTGTTTGTTACTTTGCCAGGGCCCTGTGGATTAATAATAGACAGCCAATCAAAATACTGGGGCCGGACTGAGAGGCGGAGCACATAAACTACATTACTCCATCTATCATGATACTCAAGTCTATTAGTCTATACTGTATATAATAAAATGTTCATTATTACAATAATTGGGATATTTAGTCAGCTGTACTTTTTCCCTTTTAATTATTGCTTTAATGGTGTAATGTATTTAATTGTTTTGCTATATTTTATTGTTATTTCACTTCATTTGACACTAATGCGAAAATGCAAACGCAGAGATTTTGCCATCCATGCCAATAAGACAAACAAATCAATTAAATTAATACATTTATTATAATAACAACGCAACAAAATTATGACATGTTCATTGTTCAAATGATTCCAAGTATAGTTAGTCTAATTTTTCCATCTTGAATTTACCCCTTTTAATAGGCTAGCTCTTTTTAGTTTTAAAAAAAAATATATATATATATATATATATAATTTCATTCATAATAGTTACTAAAAATGATCAAGACATCAGCAAACTTTTTGTAAATAAAATAGTTTTTTTTTGTGTTTTTTTTTTTTTTACAACAGTTTTGTTTAATTTTCACTATTGTTATTTTACACTTTAGCAAATGTACTACATAAAAACTAAATTATATGAAAAAGTGAGTGTATGGTCATCAAGAGAACTTAACATGAAAATTTTTAATAACTTTGTAACACTTTCCAATAAGATCCTATTAGTTAGTGTTAGTTAATGCATTAAGTAACATTAACCAACACTGAGCAAGACATCTGTAACAGTATTTATGGATCTTTGTCATCTTTATGTAATGAAATATAACGGTTTATTGTTAGTTCTTGTCAGCTCACATCCACTGAATAATATTAAAAGTTACAACTTGTTTTTAATACTGTGTGAGTACATATTGAAATTAACATTAACAAAGATTAAGAAATTCTTTTTAAGTACTTCATTGTTAGTTAATGTAACTAACAATTGTAACATATAGACATATATATATTATCTATCTATCTATCTATCTATCTATCTATCTATCTATCTATCTATATATAAATATTATATACACTGCTGCTCAAAAAGTTGGGATCAGTAAGATTTTTAATGTTTTTTAAGGGAGTCTCTTCTGCTCATCAAGGCTGTATTTATTCGATCAAAATTACAGAAAAAAACTAATATTGTGAAATTTTATTGCAATTTCTAATATTGGTTTCATATTTTAATATACTTTAAAATAGAATTTATTTCTGTGACGCAGCACTGAATTTTCAGCATCGTTACTCCAGTCTTCAGTGTCACATGATCCTTCAGAAATCATTCTAATATACTGATTTATTATGTTGTGCTGCTTCATATTGTTTTTTGGAACCTGTGATACTTTTTTCTTTGATGAAAACAAAGTTTAAAAGAGCAGCATTTGTTCAAAATAGAAATCTTTTCTTACAATAAGTCTTTTTATTCATTTAATTAAAAAAAAAAAAAGAAAGAAAAAAAAAAATGTACTGACTCCAAAAATGTACTGACACTCTTCTTTTTTAAATAAATGCTGTTCTTTTTAACTTTTTATTAATCCTAAAACAAAAACAAAAAAACAAAAAAAGCAGCAGCACAACAGTTTCCAACATTGATTATAAATCAGCATATCAGAATGATTTCTGCAGGATCATGTGACACTGACGACTGGAATAATGTTGCTGAAAATTCAGCTTTGATCACAGAAATAAATGATATTTGAAAGTATATTAAAATAGAAAACTTATTTTAAATTGCAATAATGTTTCACAAAATAACAGTTTTTTCTGTATTTTTGATCAAATAGATACAGCCTTGATGAGCAGAAGAGACTTATTTAAAAAACTGATCCCAAACTTTGAGCGGCAGTATATATAATATTTTTTTCATACAGAGCTGCAGGGATGCCACACACACCCAGTTCAACATTTTTATATTAGAAACCAAGCAATCCATAAGAGAAGAATGAAAGGCGCTGTACGTCTGTATTCACAAAGAGCCTGGTTAAGAGACACACACACACACACACACAAACCACCTGTTTGTGGCTGGAGTCTGTGCAGAGAGAGTCTGCTGCTGTGAATTAAACAGCTCTATAGTTCTGCAAACCCTTTGCTGGAACTCAAAACCCTTCAGCTTGAGAGAGAGAGAGAGAGAGACTCTGTGTGTGTGTGTGTGTGTGTGTGTGTGTGTGTGTGTGTGTGTGTGTGTGTGTGTGTGTGTGTGTGTTTTTGTGACAAAAGAGGACATAAATTTGTATAATGACAAAAGGTATGACATATGTATTACAAGGAGAAAGTGACTTTTCAGGACATTACCCCATTTCTCCACTTTTCAAAACGTTATAAATCACACAGAATGGAGTGTATTGAAAATCTGAAATAGCACAAAGTTTCCTGTAAGGGGTAGGGTTAGGTGTAGGGCGATAGCACATACAGTTTGTGCAGTATAAAAACCATTACACCCATGGGATGTCCCCACTTTTCACAAAAACAAACGTGTGTATGTGTGTGAGTGAGTGAGAGAGAGAGAGCGTGCTATTGATGGAAACAAAACATATTTGAACACATCAAAATGACCTTTTTATGCTTATAAAATAGAAGAACAGCAGCCAAGACTGCCAATGTTAGATAAGTAAAGTGTCTCTAAATATATATTCTCCAGTTTAAGTTTTTCTTAAGCTACTCTTGGAGTACCACGGTTACTTACAAAACGACACAGTGTCATGCATTTGAATGCACTACACACTATTTTCAGACAATCTCACAGATAAGTTTACAGAAAGGTATATCTGGGCTGGTGCTGTCTGGGAAAGCATACGTTCATTGTGACTTTTGTGATACGCAATCTTCAGCTCAAGGCGCTCTCACAGCCTGAAGGTCACAGGCCGCATACAACAGAAGGACGTTAAAATGCAGGTCAAGTTCTAGACACTCTCGCTGGAAATCCCCTGGCTCTCTTCTCTTAGATCTTGTGTCCGGCTATATATACCCACTCCATGCTCGTCTGAGACGCTCACACACTACAGATTATTTAAGAGAGGCAGGGCTTCACTTTTATTAAGACAAACACAATGCCCCTTTCTGTGTTTTATCAGTAATACTATGCCAATGAGCTAGATCCTCTGGGCTCAACTATAACAGCTCTAAATGTACAGTTACATAACATACGGTTAAATAACCAAATAGAAACCATTATTTAAGTTTACAAAACTTCATTTTGTAAACTTAACAGCCCAAGTAGCTTCAATTATGTAATCCATTTTAGTCTATATTGTATATTAAGAATATATTTTATATTATAATAATTAATATTAACGTTATTATTAATAAAAAAAGAACATAAAATCAATGAATAAATAAACGGTACCTAAATTAACTTTTTAATTAAACTAAAATTATACATTTTAAAATTCTTTAAATAATTAAACTTGCATAAACTAAAGACAGTAAAATAAGAGCCTGTTATTGGTTGAAGTGGTCTGATAATCTGATTATTATGTAGTGCAATGTTTGTTGGTTCTTACTAGAGTTATTATAGGTAACTAAAATTAAAATATTTTTGTTAACTGAAATTAACCTTTTGAAGCTCTAAAATTACTAACTGGAAGGACATAAAAAAGCTAAAAGCTGAGCTAAAACTAAACAATGAAATAAAGTTAATTAAACTTGATTAGTTATATTTAAAAAAAAAAAAAAAAGACAAAAATGACAATTTTAGAAATTAAAATCAAATTGAAAATAACGTAACATAAAAGCAAATTCAAAATATTAAAACTAATAGTATATAAATAATACCAAAATTAATAATAATAATAATAATAATAACAACACTGTAGTGTAGACATTGAGTTGATGATTAAGCACAGAGGGATTTTCCATTTATGAGGAGGAAATGAGGGTATAAACAAACTTAAAAAAGGAGAAATGAGCCTTCGATGTTTATTCTGTGAAGAATCAAACTCACTTTGCTGCCCTTTAGTCTCCCATCATTTTTACTCAAATAACTTAGCTCACCCTTACTGTACTTATGCCATACTCCTGGAAACATTATTAAAAGTGTTTAATAACAGTGTGCGAGTTTGGATCCGTCTGACCCAAGCAGTCAAATCCTGTTCTACCTTCACACGTGTCCTGATTATTCACTGAATTATTCATGACTCATTAAACCTGCACCTTGCTCGTCTAACAAACAATTTAAAGTATCGACCGGATGTGAGATCGATACAAATGTGTGCCCATGTAAAATATATTTACTTTTAGAAAAACTTAATGGACTGCTATCCTTGTGATCTGCATTTCTAAGGCCTTTTCCATGCTGGGCTAGAATCAAAATCTCACAAGATGATATCAGTCTTTACGTGCTATCAACTTAATGAACTGGAGCATAATCAGTTATTTTTGCTATAACTGCAATCTCTGAAGCCAAGCTCTATGCGGCACTCATTCCTAATGAGAAATAACGTACAACCAGTTCAAACTGAACTGTAAAGCTGATCTCATACAGTCTGCTGAACATATACCGGCATACGAGAGTAAAAATAGACTCCAGGCCTATTGATTCAGATAAATGTAGAGTCTAGAGGGACAGGATACTGTACATGTGGCCGTCCTTCATAACTCTACAGCACTGCAGCAGCTGTAACGAGAAAAGCAGGAGTGTGTTTCTATAACTTCGGTCAGACATCCTGTTTCTGGCAGGCTTCTCCCTGAACCATTCTGCAGAAAATGAAAGCGATACTTCATATGCTATAATAACAGGATTGTGAGTAAATTATCCAACAAATGTGTATCCAACAAATCCAGTGATCATAACAGGATGAGTGAAGCGTTTGATGGATTTTTTTTCACACCTCATTATTTAATATTATCAGGCGTGTGTGGAGGGGGTGCTTTGGGGGCTCAAGCCCCTGCCCTTTTTCCAAAAATGCCCCTCTCTCAACAATTATCAACAATAATAGTGTGGTCAATAAGACAAAATGCATTTGAACATGTACAAAACAGTAACAAATGGCTGAAAACTCAGAAATACCTGTTCAATTTGACTTATATCATCAGTTTGAGACATCTTACCATTGTGCGCATCTTAAACAAGCTCAAATTTCTTTGGATAGTGAACTGGAGCAGTATCTTCCGAGTCTTAAACTGGTTAAAAACTACGTCGCCACTGTCTGTTTTCAGTTGTTTTTTCTTTTTATAAACAAACCTGAAATTGCTAAAGTAGAAGTTGTTACATTCATTGTAAATAGTGTTTAATTTACTCCCATTTATGTATTGCATATTGATATATCATTTACTATTTAATGAGACTATCATTGTTGGTTAAACGAAACCCAAGTGCCACCAACAGGCCTATTATGTGAAGTGTAAACAGTTCAAGAACACGTAAAGACATATGTAACCTAATTACATGTTAGGACTAAGGTTTATTTTATTAGTCTTTATATTGTGGCATTTCAGGTGTATATGTTTAAGAACTTCTTTCAAACAAAGTCTTGTGCTCATTTGAGTCACAAGGGAAGGATGAATTTTTTACTGAGACACGCTTTTAGGAAAGCACATGATTCTTCGTATCTTTGAAGGAAATGGTCACTCTTAATAGATGTTTTCCTGTAATTCTTGTATTGCTGTCAATTTTTTATTTTTTTTCCACAGATCCACAGCCAGTTCTCTCAACTCAACCTGAATCTGAAGCACTACAGTTTTAAACAACCTAAATGTGCTTATATTTCATCATCAGCTTTGGGGAAAGAACCTTGAATACAGTCAATCAGCAGATTTGAGGGAACCAAATGCTGAAGCGAGCAGATGACCACAAATTTACCAGAAAGCGGGAACTTTCAAATCACTTGAGAATGATTGTGCAACTCATATCAGCTCAAAACAATGAGCATCTGACCCATCAAAACATCCTTTCAGATTATACCATTGGCGAATGTCTCTCTCTCTCTCTCTCTCTCTCTCTCTCACACACTCACACACACACACACACACACACGTCATGTGATCAGTCTGATGCAGTCACTGGTGGGTATTTGCATGGGTTTGGTCACAGCAGCAGATCACACAGCAACCAATCAAACCCTCAGTCCTCCAAAAAAAACATCAAAGATCAGATGCATGACACAAATGAGTTTTAAAATCACAAACAACCACTGGACTCATGTGCCTGTTTGCAGAAATACATGTCGTTGTAAATAAATGGGGGGGGGGAAAAAGGAAAGAAAAATAATTACACATTCCGACAAGCCTTTTTAATGCAAAAATGGCTGGAACAACCCTCATAAACCAGTTATTTTGTGGTTGCTCTTCATGCAGGAAACAAGCTTGAATAAAGACAAAAGGTAGTTTTCAGACAGGCACCTGCAAAGAAGTCCCAGGAACACACAGAGACATGAATATATCCACAGGATATTACTATGACAACATGTCTGGTTTATTATGAAACAACAAACAACAACAATAAGGATGCAAGGACTTCCTCTGCGGGCTCTGAAGCTACAAGGAGAGGAGGGAAACTTCCTCTTTATAATTAAAGTAAAACCCCAAAGATGAGGAGAAAAGCAATGAAATACTCTGTCATAAGATCAGGCATTTCCTTTGAATAACATACTAAACTGTTTATCAATGAAATTGTGCTTTCACTTTTTTAGTCTACATTTTCCTTGATTCTTTCCATCTCCGGAAATTCGGTCATGCCAGTGGGAGAATCTCCCATCATTAACCTACATCAGTGTCGACCGTCGTCACGTTCTCTGGCCTGATGGCCGTCTGGACAAGTTAGCAGTAGCAGTTCTCGGGGGACGTTCATGTCACCACACCCCCTTTATCACCCAGATTTAATCAGCACAGGCACTGTAACAGAATCACAGGCTGTTTAGGCCTCAACTTCACCCCTCTCTTAATTATTACGCTTACTGCTGGCAGCATATACTGTTTAAACTGATGAAGTTTATAAGACGTGTGTTTATATGCACTTAGTTTTCTAAACCTGGGAAACTTCAGGAATCCATGAGAAATTTTTTTTTTTGAGTCACCATGAAATCAAAATGGACTTACTTTTTATGGAATTTTGCGGTATTTTTTCATCAAACAGGAAGTGTGCGCGCTCAAAAAAGAAAAACCAATGGATTCTCAGATGCGTAGAACAAAAAAAAAAGAAAAAAAAAAAAAAAAAAAAAAAAGTTTAGTCAACCAGTTAGCCGAAATTGGAAACATGGAAAAATACAATCAGACCAAAAAAGGTCTATCAAAAATATATCTTTTATTTATTTAGAAGTGAAAAATAGACAAATAAGTGGGCAGGACAACCTATCACTCACATGAGATTGCATTTAGCAAACAGCGATGATCCAATGAGCCAATCAATTCCTGATGGACACAATTAAGTCCCATCCTACATTTTTTTCTTGTTTCGCTCAGAATCAGATAGACATCACAATAGGGAAGAAATCGCCTATTCAGTTATGCACACATTAAATTTGAATTAAAACTGTCATTATTTACCTACTCTCATGCCATTCCAAACAGTCCCTGCATTAAAAAATCTTGTAAAAAAATAATACATTACAGGTGAGAAATGGGTAAAAATCACCCTACAATTAATAATATTTTTGCAGGGGGTTCAGGTTTAAGACTGGATGGCTGAACAGAAAGAAAAAAAAAATAACAGCAAAGGAAATATAGATAGATCAATTTTTTTACTGTCCCAAATCCAAACATTATGGCAAATTAAACAAGTGCAAAAACACTCAGTGCTATTCAAATGAGAGAGTTTTAGGCCGTTTCTCAAACGGAAGGCTGCATCCTCCGGAGGTCGCATTTGCAGGCTGCATACGTCATCAAGCCTGGTTTATTTCGGTTAACTGAGCATTACATTCGTGAGTCAAAAGCATATTACAACAATTTACACTTAACTAAGAATAATGGTCAAATTTATAAATGTTAATATTCTAAAATAAGATCTTCTTTATGACGTATGCAGCCTACAAATGCGACCTCCGGAGGATGCAGCCTTCCGTTTGAGAAACGGCCAAACTACATATGATAAGAGAAACCACAATAATAGACATACAAATAATAGAATCAATTTACTGTAATGCCTCACGCTCAAGAGGAAGAACCAAGTGCAAATGGAGAAATAATCACGGCAGCTGATTCTGGCAAAATGTTGGTTCATCGACCACATGCAACTCTGCATAAAATAAGCATGCAACAACAATAGCGAGATGACATTTATGCCTCTAAAATTTGCATCTCTAAAAATAATCCACAAAACAAGAGATTTGCCCCAGCAAACACACACTACTGCAGGGGCTGCCAAAACAAGGACGAACTCAGCAAGAGTAGCAACCATGATGAGGAAACGGAGGCCAGTGGCTCTAATATACAACGACAGTGAAGCCAAAGGGGCAGACATTCATAAAGTCAATGAAAAATTAGTATGAGCGATAATGGAGGCTGTAGGCCCAAACAGAATCTGCAAGAGCGGATTCAAAAACATGCCATTCATCATATGCCACAATTTGTATATTTTTAAATTAAAAATATTCAATATAATCTATTTTACATAATCATTTACACAAAGACTGTTTTTAAGTTAATTTCAATATTCAAAAACAGAAAATCCTCTTAATGCTCTAAATAGTCAACACCCCTAGTGCTCATAGTTAAGCCTGCTTTAGAACTGTCAGTGCAGGTCTCTGAAAACAGTAAAACCCTTGCAATAAGAGATTTGCAGGAGTAAACATACACTACAACATGGGCTGTTTCACCAATACAAAGTACTGCTGAGTGTATAAACTCAGGGAGAGCAGACGTTTACTCAGAGCAAACAAATATGAGGAGAAGGCTGATGTAACCCACACTAACAGCAAAATCAAAGAGAGGAGGTCACCAGTCTACAATACATTGATTCAAAGCATTGATGAACTTATACTATACTGCACAGTACAGTGTATTAGCACAGATCACCTAGCATTGATGCATTTACAAAATCAACTCTTACATGGGTTTATTTCAGTATGGCCTTGTATATGTGCAACTGCAGCTCTCAACAGTGTGTTCACTGGCAGTTTGTTACTGCACTGCCTCTGCTCCCATGAGAGATGACACCACAACTTCAGTCTCTGGTGATCAGCAGTACAAATTAACACACAAGCATACAGCTCATCTGAGTGGCTTAAACAGCACAACTCTACAGCCACGAGGTGGATGCTCAGAGCCAAAATGGCTGCCTCTGTTTCATCAACATAACTTGGCAAGCTCATCCAGTGT
The DNA here is from genome assembly GCA_036784905.1 of Acrossocheilus fasciatus. Taxonomy (NCBI): domain Eukaryota; kingdom Metazoa; phylum Chordata; class Actinopteri; order Cypriniformes; family Cyprinidae; genus Acrossocheilus; species Acrossocheilus fasciatus. Next base: position 31,522,337 of record CM071938.1, on the reverse strand, counting down.
AAACAGCCAAACCTAGAGCAGTTTAAGATCAACCGTGTCCTCATAACACTATAAGCAAACCTCACCAACCCCATAGGCAAATAAAGACATGCTCTTGTGTCCTCTTACCGCTTCACAGGCGCATGTGCGTTAGAGGAGAGCTCAATCTTTTCTTGTTCGATGTTCCCACTGCAAAGGTTATGCAAAATACTCAAGCAGCACAGAGACAGACAATCAGAGAGAAGCCATGCTGAAGAACCACACCCACAGAGGAACATGCCAGCAGGTGCATCTAATTACAGCATCCTGTCTACATTTGTCTTATGACAAATGCAATGTCAGATGCTTCCATGACATTTCAACTTTGGCTAAGGACACCTAACAAACCTAAGTATAGTGCTTGTTCTGTCTTTTTGGCTACCTTACCTTTTAAAGGAACAGTCGACACAAATGAACTGTCCTGTACTCACCCTCATGTCATTCCAATTCCATATGCTGTTATTTTATTCAGTGAGGCATTGGAAAATCATTGGACACTGGAAGATTTGCCTTTCTGTCAAGCTCCATAAAGGTCAAAAACACCATAAAACTGCCATCAACATGACACTGATTCTGGCGACAAATCAGAGCTTTAGGGGAGGGTCAAGTGGAGCAGAGACCTGATCAGAGGACTTGGGAATAAGTTTTATTATGACGCCATTTGGTGTTTTTGTTCTTTATGGAGCTTGAACGACCCTAGTTACCCCGTTATTGTTAACTGAAACTAAATTTAAACTGTTAAAAATCATTTATGTTAGTTCAAATAAAGCTGAAATAAAATAAAATCAAATAATTATATTAGATGAAAAACCTTGGCAACTAACTGGAAGTTTAAAAGAAAGTAAAAATTACAGAAACTAAAACGGCAATAATGTAAAGCTAAATATTTTTTTAAAACCAAAAACTAATAAAAATGACAAAAGCACATAACAAAATATAAAAATAAAACTAGTTCAGAAAAGTATATAAATAATACTAAATTATAATTGCTGGTTATTATGGAGCATCATGGTAAGAGCTATAAAATAATTTTTTAAAATGTACACTTGTGTCAGAAAAAAACAACAAAAAAAAAACAGCAGCATTGGTGTGGAGATTCATGAGGACGAGTAAATAAATGAATAATTTCAATTGAATTCTTTTTCATTTAAAATTACATTTAATTGTTTAATTTTTATTTACTTGTTTAATGTTGGCTGCTTGATCCATGCAGGGAATTTGAAATGCATTCAGCTTTTTAAATCTGACAGCAATAGTGTCACACAATCAGATACTAGCAAAATGTATTCAAATTGCAGATGTATTATCGCTCTGAAAACATCCCATAATACATCCCTGCCAACAACAACATCATGATACAAGCGCCTCACAAATACTTCTCATCTTCTCAGCACATGACACAAGAGGAACTTACAGTTTAGCCCATCACAGCAAACAGAGAACCTGTGGAAACTTTCCATTTCCTCTAAAGGGATCTTCACCCAGCTCCTGCAGTTCTCCGGGGGCCAGAGGTGTGTCCCAGTCTCCTCCGTCAGGATCATTTCACCTCCTTCGCTCGGTCTCATTCTGCCCTGCTGTTCTTACCTTCCTCAGTCATTCTCCTTTTACTGTCACATCCTGTCTGTCCTCGCATTGCAAATACTCACTCCCTGAATTATCACGTTCTGTCTCTCGCTCTCTGACGCTGTATCTTTCTCTCTCAGGTGTGAGTGCTGCAGTCAGGAACGTGACGCTGTTTTTCAGTCACGCCCATCTGACATGCAGGTAACGCCCCACAACAAAGCTGCTCACTCGAACACACACACACATTACACATCTGTCTTATCTCACCTCTGATTTCAGGCACTATCATCAGATTTTCAAACACATGCACAAAAGAAAAAGAATTTATGTTATTCTTTCAGTTCTTAATTATGCTTCTTTATGCATTATTTAAAAAAAAGAAACAAACAAATGGGACTATTTACAAAGTTTGTGTAACTCAATTGGTTAACAATGATGCAGGTCATGGATCTGAGTTCCAGGAAACAAACAACTCTAAATATGGATAAATAAAAAATAAACAAAAAAGAATATTTTGCAATAATTAAACATGTGGATTTTTACTTTGAAATGATTTGAATAATTTGAGAATTTTTTTTATAGGGGTATCTTATAATATATGTGACCCTGGACCACAAAACCAGTCAATTTTTCAAAATTGAGATTTATACATCATCTGAAAGCTGAATAAATGCTTTCCATTGATGTATGATTTGTTAGGATCGGACAATATTTAGCTGAGATACAACTATCTGGAATCTGAGGCTGCAAAAAATCCAAATATTGAGAAAATCTCCTTTAAAGTTGTCCAAATGAAGTTCTTAGCAATGCATATTACTAATCAAAAATGTTTTTATACATTTACAGTAAGAAATTCACAAAATATCTTCATGGAACCTGATCTTTACTTGATATCCTAATGATTTTTGGCATAAAAGAAAAATTTATAATTTTGACCCATACAATGTATTTTTGGCTATTTCTACAAATATACCCAGCGACTTAAGACTGGTTTTGTGTTCCAGGGTCACATATGAGAAACACTAAGACTCAGTAGTTTGTCTCAATTTAATATTATTTATATATTAACAAAACAAATGATTAAACAATTAAGATATTATAAACATCCCATTTTTTTTTTTACCTTTTCTTATATTGTTAAATTCATATTTATTGCATTGTTTTAGTGTCACATGTTTTTGTGCACCTATTAATTTGAGCTTCTGATGAACTTCATGATTCATCATGTGGCTTTCTCTTTACCATCCGTTTTAAGGTGGTTGTCAAGTTATAATGTAAAAACTGATTTTTAACAATTTTTTATATTAAAATTATTTAAGTTCCTAAAATATTGAAATTAAATGTACAGTAAACAAAAAAAGTATCTGTAAAGTTTAAAATGTTGCAACTTTACGCTTAAATTCTAGCAACCACGGCTGCTATAAACATTCTACTATAAAAAATGTTTACAGTATGATCCACTGTCATATTTACAATTTAATTTTGTATTATTAATTGTTATAGTTACTACATATTATTTAAGATTTTTGCATATGGGGTTATACAATGAAATTTCTGCAAGTTAAATACTTCTCATATAGTCTCAAAGCTTAGTTCAAGGTCTCAAAGGTTATCCAAACACATTTACCTTGTTGCGGAGTCTGCGTGTACCTGGTTTGTATCCTCCCAGGTTTATGGATGAAACAACACACTGTTTCCATTTCTGCTGATCAGGATTTACTTCTCACAGCAAACACAAACACAGATGTAAATGGATCCAGCACCGCTTCACCACTCTAACCACTGTCTATTATACTTTGACCTCACGCAAACCGCTGCAGGTGTAGTTAACCATTACCAGACACCAGTACAACATACAGCAGGCTGGAGAACTCCACGTGGCCATGATTTATATCAAACTCAAAATATATCACACTCTAAATATGAGCAACAGCGTTATCATAGTTAACTAAAACTAAAACCACCACCACCACCACCAAAAAAAAAAAAAGTTTTTACTTCAAATGAAATAAACGTTAATTAAAATATAAAGTAATATTATTTCAGCTAGTTGCCAAGGCAATATTTCTCATTTTCATTTAGTTTAACTTGTACTAAAATAGGCTAAGTCAAATTATATTCACAAATTCATAAAAACAAAAACACAACTAAAAAACTGTAACAGTTTTTCAATGGTAATAAAATAACACTGATGAGTGATAGTTACAGTGATACTTGGCTTAAAAAATACTACACGCAGACAGTCAAGGAACAATTTGGCTAGAAGCGGCATATATACACCATATTCTAATAATAAAAGACTTTGAAGATTTCATGCCAAAGCTGGGCTGAGATCAGTCTAAAAAGATAGTCTGCATATGACAGATAATGAAGTCCAAAATAGCTCGTCTGCATAGCGCAGATACAGAACAAAAGAGTGAGACAACATCACAAGGATGCTGGGAGTCGTCTCATATTAAACACACAGAAAGTCAAACATCAAAGAGCAAATACACACACAAACACACTCCGACTTAAGCGGCATCCTGTTACAAGCGAGAAGCAGACACAGAGCGGCTTAAGATCAGAGATTTACTCACATTTCAGGACGTCTGACATCTGCTCTCCAGTACAGATACCGCCACAAGCTGTCCTTGCAGTGCCTTGTTTTTGAGTGCGTGTATTCCCTAGTTTGTCCGCTGTGTACTACGCAAAGCAAAGCAATTGTTCAGTTTGTTACGGGGATATGCGTGTGTGAATAGCTTTTTTGAGAAGTTGAGATGATACGCTGTTTGCCCATGTCTATCAGTCTCTCATGCCATGTGTGTTCCCTAAATATACCAGTCCAGCTCTGTGCTGAGATGCACCGGTTTACTGTGAAAACAAAACTTTTAGCGCAAAGTGTCTGAGCGAGAGAGAGAAAGAGAGAGAGGATGTGTGTCAGTGCGATCCGGGCAGTGGGCCATCCACATGCATCTCAATGATGTGAGAGAAATCCCACGAGGAAACCACCTCTCAACCACATACACACACACACAAAGAAATGCGCATTTACTTAAATTGGCCCTAAAAATGATCTGAACACCTAAAATGCAAGGATTTAATTTCAACAGATGTTCATGTTCAAGGAATAGTTCATCCATTCCATTCTTTATTTAAGGCTTGTTCTCCAGAACAATAACTATAAAGATAACTATTTTAGCGTCCACACCAATGGACGATAATGTTCTGTTTACTGTAAGTGCAAGCTGCGTTTCTGTCATCTCCTGCTTTAAATGCTTAAGCTCTTTAAATTCAGGTGGACTTTGACTGGCTATTAATATCTTTATTGTTTATTAGCTGGAAAAAAATGAAAAGATTTGATAAGTGATTCCAATTCTAATTCCATAGAATTATAACCATATTAAAACTTGTTGTCAGGCTTGGTGTGAACGGGCATTTACTCTAATGTCACTCCATGCCTGTATATACTTTTCCTTCAAAAGGAGATATTTTAAAGAATGTGCAGGTCATTATTTTCCATGCATTTACAAAATAATAATAATAAAAAAACACCATTAAAGTATTGTAAGTGTCATAAGTCCATATGATTTATTGTCCTTCAAGACAACTTTTTGTAAAAAAAAATAAAATTTGAATTAGAAATTATGGAACTTTTATGGTACTTTTGCATCCTTTTTGAAGCCTGCAAGTTTCAGTTCTCATTCTTTCAAACTGCATGATCAACTGGTACTACATTCTTCAAAATGTTGCAGTTCCTCAGAAGAAGGAAAGTCATATGAGTTTGGGATAACTTGAGGGTAAATAGTTGCCAGAAGTTTCATTTTTGGTTGAACTATTCCTTTAACCACTCAAAAAAGTATCCTAAAACTGAATGACTCAGAATCTAACAGGCAGTCAGCAATGTCCATCCTGTTTCCTCAGCAAAACCATCTGAAAGCAACTACACACACACACACACACACACACACACACACACACACACACACACACACACACACACAGACACACACACACACACACACACACACACACACACACACACACACACACACACACACACACACACACACACACACACACACACACACACACACACACAGACACACACACACACACACACACACACACACACACACACACACACACTCATATTCTGGTCTCTCACCGTTCCAGTCCCTCCAGGAGCTCTTGCGGCTGAAGGTTGTGAAAGGAGAGAAGGGGACCCCCTGTAAGACCGTAGCTGATAGGTTGTAGAGGAGCTGGGTCAGTCGGGACAGGATCCGCTGTGGGGCGTCCTGGCCCTCCTGAAGAAACTCATGCAGAGACATTTAAACTGGTTCCTACAAGTACCTAAACCAGTCTTGACTGGCCTCGGCTCAACCTGATGTCTCGGAACCAGCCCAAAACCAATCCGGATCGATCCACATTCGGTCCAGACCGATGCTAAAACAGTCCTGACCGCACTAGGGCAATCTGAACTAAGCAAGAGCAATGAAATCCCAAGCCAGGATGATCTGATCCAAGAGAATGCTGGGAAGACTACAGCAGCCCAGTCCTGGTCTCAGACGGCTTCCACTGTCAGATGGGACCCGCAGAGAGAGGCTGCATGCGGACGCATCTCGGACCTCCTGCTTGTAAGGAAACAACCCCGGCATTCATGCACGCTGTTGCAATAAACACACACGTATTCTTGCAGAGGAGAGAAGAAGAGTGGAGGAGAGGGGAGGGAGAGTTTTAGCACAAATCCCCTTCTGCTCTGCTAATTACACACACACACACACACACACACACACACACACACACACACACACACAATCACAGACACTAATCTCCAGCATTCTTGTGCGCCACTTAGGGGCCAAACTGACTAACTTTCTCTAAACAGAAACAAGTGCCTGCATAAATTTGTAATTTTTTTTTTTTTTTAGGAATCATTCAATGAGACATTTTACAATATCCTTTTAAATTATTAAATAACCTAAAACAAAACATGCTCAACAAAAAAACATTCTTAGAAAGATTGAAAAGCATACTAAATATTTAGCATGAAAATATAAAAATGCATAAAGGCATAGAGTTAGGGAATAAACAAACTCAAATAGAAGTCAATGCAAAGTCTTTACCATGATAGAAAAACCAATGTACGTGTGTGTGTGTGTGTGTGTGTGTGTGTGTGTGTGTGTGTGTGTGAGATGAGGAGTCAGATGGAGAGAGATGAAAGAGCAGGATAAGCCATCTTAAGGTTAGTATGGAGCACCTGCACACCTCTTACAGTCACCTACATTCACCCAGAGCACAGATTGCAGGGATACACACACTAAATAATGCATGGGACTACAACTAGCATGCTTCTTTAAGTGGGTTTGGATAATTCATACAGTATTTGCATTTAGATGACCATATATAAAATACACCCTTTTATTAACTATTTTATAATCACGCACTTTAAATAAATATTTGAATGTGGATGGCTCCACAGAGTCTTAATTGTCCTGGTTAGACCTCGCAATGCCCTAGCTAATTCAACATCATTTTGCAAGGTCAAGTAGTGCTTATATTTTCAAATGAAGTTTACACACACACACACACACACACACACACACACACACACACACACACACACACACACACACACACACACGTACAGTTCATAGCTATATGCCAGGTCACAGTTATTTGTTATCCGAAAGAAGTTCTGTCTCTCTCGTTCTCTCTCACACACAGTCGCTCTCTGTTTCTCTCTTTGCTCTGAATCTCTCCCTGTTTCACCCTTGGCACTGTCGTCTTCAGAGAACACAGATAAAAGAGGAGAGAGAGAGAAACTGCCTGCCAAGGTTTGGGCAAAGGCCTTCACAGCATGTAATTTAGCCCTCTATTTCTCATCCTATTACCACGGTGGAAGTAACCCTACAGAAGAAAACCGCCTCCTCTCGAAAGACCGCAGAATCCGTTACCACAGCAACCCACAGACACAGTACAGTATTTAGAGCCGTATTATAATAATCTGTGCTACCAGAGGAAAACTGTATGAAACTATCATAAGACACATGACAAATTTGCTATTTGTATCAGTATTGTATTATACTCTTCTGATACTGGATATCCTGAGCTGAGACTTTTCAGAGCTTTCCAAAAATAATGTCACGCCATGGTAAAACATCTACAGTCCTACAAATCAAACAACTAGAGAGATAATGTTGACATACTTGACACAGCCTGTCCTGACATGTTTTTAAAAGCTTTAGATTTGAAGGTTTTACTGTCAGATGGACAGAAAGTAAGTCAGATGAAGAAAGGAAAACAAATATAGACCATATTAACTGGTTCAGTCTCCAATAAACCTTTTCAGACCCAATTACACCTCACAAGATTCATAAGAAGCTGCATCAGACCACGTTTCTAGACATTGTATGTTTCCAATAGCATTTCTTAATATTAGCATTAATGTTTTAACGTGCTGCTAGCATGTTTCTAGCATATTTTAGCGCATATTTAACATGTTACTAGCATGTTTTAGCATGTCCATAGCATGTAGGGGAGCGCAGGGCACAAACTAACGAGGGTTTAGTTGTAACACACACGGTTTAAATATTTCCACACACGCTAGCATAACCAAATTTACAGTATTTACTAGTTACAATAACAACACTATGGAAAAAAAGTGTGCCAAAATTCAAAAATCTTTTGAAGATATCGCTGAATATTTATTTTACCATAGCAAAAGTACATTTCTAAGTGAAGTTCATTTTTCATCTCAAGACAAATCGGCTTTTATTTTAATCAATATAGATTCACTAACTAGCAGAAGTCAGTTTTATATTCCAGTTGCGCAGATGGTGTAACACTGTGTTACAATGTGCCCTGCTATCATTAGCACTATGCTATTCTATGACATTAGCGATGTAATTTACACTATTTACTTTTATGAATTTTAATGAGAAACCATGAGAAACAGGTGAATAAAGACAGTCAATGTTTAATGTTCAGAAATTATTATTTAAAGAAATGTAAAGTATTTTGGCTCGTTTATGTGTATCGTGTTCTGGGAGAGCTGTGCCCTGCTGGAAAAACCAGCATAGACCAGCGTAATTCCCATGCTGGTTTATGCTGGTCTATGCTGGTTTTTCCAGCAGGGTGTGTGGAGGGCGGGGAGTGTTGCGTTAATTTCTGTGTTTTTCTGAATGTGTTTCTTCATCTATTTGCCCACATTGTTTTAGCTGTGTTGCGACCAGAGCCGTCTCAATGTGTTCATTATCAAACTTCAAAATTAGATTCTTAAAAATGAAGTTAATAATTTTATTTTATTGACAAAGAAGTGTTAGGTAGTGCCCTGCACTCCTCTAATCCCATCACTAGCGCAATGCTAGCAAGTTTTAGCATGTTTTAACATTTCGTTTACACATTTTGTTAAAGGAACACTCCACTTTTTTTGGAAATAGGCTCATTCTCCAACTCCCCCAGAGTTAATAAGTTGAGTTTTACCGTTTTTGAATCCATTCAGCCGATCTCCGGGTCTGGCGAGAGCACTTTTAGCATAGCTTAGCATAGATCATTGAATCCGATTAGACCAGTAGCATCGCGTTCAAAAACGATCAAAGAGTTTCGATATTTATCCTATTTAAAACTTGACTCTTCTGTAGTTATATCGTGTACTAATATCGGCGGAAAATGAAAAGTTGCGATTTTCTAGGCTGATATGATTAGGAACTACTCTCATTCCGGCGTAATAATCAAGGAACTTTGCTGCCGTAACATGGCCGCAGCAGGCGCAGTGATATTACGCAGCGCCTGAAAGTAGTCCCCAGCTACCGGGCACTACTTTCAGGCGCTGCGTAATATCACTACGCCTGCCGCGGCCATGTTACGGCAGCAAAGTTTCTTGATTATTACGCCGGAATGAGAGTATAGTTCTTAATCATATCAGCCTAGAAAATCGCAACTTTTCATTTTCCGCCGATCTATAATGTAGATCTATAATGCTAAAAACAAAACTACTATAATGTAGTTTTGTTTTTAGCATACCAAGTCAGAACATCCGAAAGTCTATACTGAGTTTGGCGGTCATAGCTTTAAAACTCTAGGACAACTCTGCTAAAAAAAAAAAACAATAGAAGCCCAATAGAAACCATCACAGAAATTCCAATAGTTTCTATTAAAATACCATTATAAACCATTAGCTTTTTCCAGTAAAACCATTACAAAATTCCTTTTTGTAGTGTGTTTTGGGCATTTTTCCAATAGGATTTAACATCCCACCAACAGAATCCATCACATACCAGTAGACACCATTATAGTCTCCATTAAAACCAATACAATTCCCATTATAACCATTAAAACCATTACATTTTCTGTTGTGTTTTGGGCAGGGTTCTATTGGTTTTTTCAGCAGGGAAGATATACTGTTAGGAACTTATAAGTATGTTGGCTTTGTCAAGCAAATAATTATTATAATTATTAGCAATATTTAGGCCTATGTTGCTTTCAATAGAAGATGCATATGATTCAGTCGTGTCACTAAACTGTGTGTTTATTCAAAAATTTTAATTAATTAACTCTCTCCCATGTCCAAACTTGTAAAACTTTCTTTCTTTTAAAGGACACAAAAAAAGATATTTTGAAAAATGTCTTTGCTTCTTTTCATAAAGTCAGTGGGGTCCAATTTCAGAATTTTCATTTTTAGAGAAACTATCCCTTTAAAGGTCAGATCAATGAAGTTTTTATAAGACCAGTCGTAAAGATTTATCAGGATTTATCAAAGATTTATCTTTATTATTACCTCTGACTTAGGTTTGTGATCACATCTAACTATCTGGGAGATGTGATAAGCCAGATTTGCACAATAGGTGACATTATGAGTGCAGACGTTATGTCATGTGTGAGTGTGTGAGTGTGTGAGAGAGAGATTGTGAACATGAGCAGACAGCTGTAGGCCAGCATTAGCTCTTTACCTAGACAGAGTTTTTAACACCCAATAAACACTTGTAGGTTCCGCTTGAAGTTTTTAAGACACATAATGCAGCATACTGTATGAGAGACACAGCCTCAGGTCAACATAGAGGACAAAATTGCTAGCATGGTCACACCAAAACTCACACACATCTGCATTTCATCAACATCAACTCTGATACTGCAGCGTTGTTTCAACATCTTTTGTACAGATCTTGTAATATTTTTGGAATTGGTTTATAGATATTTTATTAAACTTTTTACAATCACTTAGCATTAAACATTTTTGTAATTTAAGTTTTTTTTTTTTTTTTAGACACTGAAACAACAGCTGACATAATTTTAACCACATTTCAACAGCGAAGGTCGTCACAAGCCAGCTGGGCTTTTCTGTGATGGTGGGAACTTTACATTGACTTCTACTGTTTTAATACTGACCTAATTGTTTTTTTTTTCTAAACCTAAGCCTTCACACGCATCTTTCTGAATTTTTAGATTCTCATAAATGCACAATTTAGACATTTTCATTTAGTTGATCCCTACAATGTAGCTAAAATCTGGTTCTTTTCTTATTAAAAAACCCCCCCAAAAAAACCCACAGCTGGTCATCTGATGCTCATTTCCAGCTATGATTTACACATATTTATAGCTGATAAAAATATTTATTAATACACTAATATTTGGGTCTGATTAGACTAAATATACGCTACCATTCATAATTTTGAGGTCAGTATAATTTTTTATTGCTTTATAAGGTCTCTTATGTTCACAAATGTAGCATTTATTTGATAAAAAAACAGTAATATTTTTAAATATTACAAATATTTTCAGCTGTCATTACTCCAATCTTCAGTGTCACATGATCTTTCATAAATCATTTTAATATGCTGATTTTGTGCTTAAAAACATTTCTTATTATTATCAGTTGAAAACATTGTGCTGCTTAATATTTGTAATACTTCCAAATATTTTACTTTAATTATTTAATATTTCTTCTGTCTGTGGTTCATTGCTCAATCCATTTAAAACAAAATAAAAGTCTGATAAATAGGCATAAATGAGTCATTCATAAAATGAATATTCTGCATATCTGTTCATGCTACCTTGTGTTCTGGAAATCATATCATGGGAAGAAACTAATGATATCTCATTTAGTAGTGCTTCAGCAAATAAGTGAGTGTGGGAACATGAGCAGGTTGAGCGTGAATTCACCACAGTGTAAACAGTAACATGTATCTTTATACACCAGAACGCTAAAGGCCAAAACCTCCAGACTAAAGGATGACCCATTTACAGACATATAATGTTTTTGAAAGACTAAATGTGAGAAAGGATGTTACTACACTTTGCGTGTTTGCTGTTTCATTGTGCTGGTGTATGTTTTTAGCTCATTGCCAGTGGCAGACTGCTCAGATGTAGAGAAATAGGACAAACTGAACTCCTCAGAGAATGAGAGGAGGAAGACAGCATAAAAACACAGCTAGGGTTACCCACCACAGACAGTGAGAAAGACCAGAGAAAGAGGACCTACAGATCAAAATTCTAATTGCAAATATAACTTCATAATTCTAATTTCAATCGAATTCCAATTTCAAAAATCTAATTCAAAATTCAATGTCTAGTTCAAAAGTTAATTTACTTAATTCCATCTTAATTAGAATTCAGAATTGTGCATTTTGAAATTCATTTTTAATGTGACTTTATAAATAGTTCAATTATATTTTTGAAAAATCATGTTAAAAATGCCAATTTCAAATTCTAATTGAAGTTCAAATTTCAAAATTAGAATTAAAATAATTTAAAATGGTATTTTTAAGCATTTCTTAACTTAAATTAAATTCTATAAATGTAATATAAATATAATTGTTAAATATAATTAAATTCTATTTCTAATAAAAAAATCACAAACTACAAATTTTAAATGAAGTTCAAATTTCAAACAAAATTCTATTTTTAAAAAATCACATTCAAAATGCCCATTTTAAATTCTAGTTTCAAAATTAGAATTAGATTTTGAGGGTAGTATTTTTAAATGATTTTTAATTAGAATTAAATTCCATTTCTAATTTTAAAAAATCACATTCAAAATACCAATTTCAAATTCTAATTGAAGTTCAAATTGTAATTTTTTTTAAATTAAATTCTAATGGGGAAAAAAACAATTTCAAATTCCAATTTTTAGATTTTAACTGAGAATATTGAGAAATTTCACTTTCAGGCTTATAAGGGGTGTCATCAACAGCAATAATTTTGAGCAACTAGGCTAAACATAAAGATGTAAATATAACAGCTGTTGTGGTTTCATGGGTAGGAACGATTAATTTATTCAGAGGTAAAATCAGCACAACACATTCTCAAATATTTACTAAAGCAAAGACAAACAGAAGCTGCAAACAACCTTGAGCTACAGTTCCCATATATTTCTCCCAATACTACTGATTCACACACACACACACACACACAGTCACAGCTCCTCCTACCGATTTTATGTACGATAACAGTGAGTCGTCTGACGAGCTCCTCCAGAGAGTCCTCTCCCATCTTCACCCACAGTATCATGATGAGCAGGACGCAGAGAACCAGGAGCAGCGGAGACACGCTGTGCTGCTGCTCGGGAGAGAGGGAATCTGCTGAGGGGAGAGAGGAAGCCGTCTCGCTGCTCAAACCAGTGCTGCTGCTGCTGCCGCAAGAGATGCTGGAGAAAGAGAGAGAGAGAGAGAGAGAGAGAGAGAGAGAGAGAGAGAGAGAGAGAGAGAGAGGGGTGCCTCAGCAAAGCGGCAAGGATGAGACAGCAACACACTGACACATATACACTCACGTTCTGCATCAGTCAGGCAGAGTCAGCACACACACACACACACACACACACACACACACACAGGTATGCACATAGAGGGATGTTAAGGTCACTATATTGTATGTTCACCTATGACAGAAGTGCATGCAAATTGCACATAAACAGTCTGTGACCTACAAACATGCATGTGCTCATAAGCATTCATGCATAACAGTATATGTCATATCCATTTATTATCCTCTCTAACAGCTAGAACAGGGTCTGAGAAAATAACTGCACTGAAATTAGGCTACATCTGATGTACAGACAACTGCAACTGCTTTAGAAATCCCCATCAAGGTCAAGAAAGGACATTTCGGTTTGTTCATGTGTAAATTCAGTTATTTTTTTCTGGTATGTCGTGAGTATGTTTTCATGAATATTGCATAGCTAAATGTCTTCCCTGCTGTGTTAAAGCAAATAACCGCACGCATGCAGCATGGATGAGTGCAGTGCTGCATTACCTGTATTATGCTCTCGAGAGGAGAGGAGCCCACAGATCCTCTGTGTTTTTGAAACATGGCGATATCTTGTGGTCGAGAATTAGAATTACAAGATGCTATGACAAAACAAACTGCAAACTCGTGTCAGTAAAGTCGTTATTGCATAATAAACCACTACAGATGATCCGCCGTTAATCACGCGCCGCGGCCACTAACTATTAAACCGCTTGAGATTAGCTTTCAGCTTCTGACAGGAAAATACTCCCGGTCTGTTACAACAAGGTAACTAGCATCAAGACGAATAGCTGCAACAATATTGATTAATATACTATAACTAATCAGCAATCCACGTTAATAAATCAGTGGACTAGTTGGTACACTTTGCTAAACAATTGTCTTTCACTAAAAGTCAGTAGTTTTAACTTTTACACTCTAACATGGCGCCACACGGGTTTTTTACTTATGTTATTGATAGGAAATACCTGAACATACAGAAGAGCTTGTAGAGTAGATCTTGCTATGAAAAATCCTTCAGTTTTTACAAAAATATACAAAATGAATCCAACAATATCTGACCACGCAGTGCAGTCATTAAACAATAAAAATCTAGTAACAGTTATTCCAGCGAGCTGTATAAATTAAGCGCCGTTTATTTTGTTCAGTAGCCTACATATATTATAATAGGCTAAAAAAGGAGGTTTTTCTTTGAGTTTTCTTGCAAAAAATAAAAATCTATGCTAGGATGGGTAACACAGGGTTGCAAATTTAGGAAATGGTACTTTGTATTTACTGATAAATTTACATTTGTCACGAATGAAATATATATTTGTTTGATTTTTTTTCTTCTTCTTTGAATAACTAGGCTAATTTTGTGCAAAATGATAAAATGGAAAACATTTACCTGTTTTTCAGCCACACTGTAGGGTCCAAATATTACTTCTTGGAGAAAAACATGAGGTAATATACCAATAAGATAAGAACAGTTTTTCCCCATGCCATCTCCAGCTTAAATAGCTAACACATGGATCATTACCTGTGTTCTGTAATCCATTCTCCATCTTTAATTATTGCCTCTTTCTCAAGTATTATGTAAATACATATACATATCTGTTTATTTATACAGCTGTATATTATTATTATCTATTGTTAAGTCTTACTATTTAAATGTTTTTTTCTGTTCTCATGTCAGATGTGTATGTATGTATGTATGTATGTACCAGGAGCACCTTAAAAAAACCACAACAAATTCCTCGTGTGTTTGCGCACACCTGGCGAATAAAGCTAATTTTGATTCTGATAATTAAAATAGCTATTTACTATAATTAACTGAGTATCAGTTGTTCAATATATTGTCAAACTTATGACATTGTTTGAGTATAATTGTGGATTCAGTAAGGAATGTCAAGACAACCACAATTCGGGACAGGCAAAAAAAAAAAAAAAAAAAAAAAAAAAATCACCATTCTAACAGGATGGGGCAGTTATGATGGATAAAACACACACACACACACACACACACACACACACACACACACACACACACACACACACACACACACACACACACACACACACACACACACACACACGTTGGGTTTCCATGCTTTATTTCCAGGAATAATGGTTTTTATACTGCACAAACTGTATTTTTTATTGCCCTACACCTAAACCTATCCCTTACAAACAACTTTCTGCATTTTTTGATTTTCAAAAAACTTCATTCTATATGATTTATACACTTGTTTCCTCATGGGGACCAAAAAATGTCCCCACAAGGACAAGGATTTCAGATATTGCCATCTTTGTGGGGATATTTTACCAGGACCCCCCCACCCCCACCCCACACACAAAAGAAACCCATAAAATAAAATTTATTTCCATAAGCATGAGCTTATATTGTAAACACTAATATATGCAAATTACTAAATAAAATTTACATTAGAGGTTCATAAATTTACAATCCATTACAACTAACCAAGATTTTCATTACAATTATCTTTTCAGCCGTACAGTTTGTACAGCTGAGCGTTTCATTGCAGCTGTAATTATAAGGCAATAAAATCAGAAAGCCAGAAGTGCTACAAACTCAAATACACCAACCTCACAAAAGCTTTCAGTTAAATATCACAATTCTGTTGTTCAATTAATCTTCAGTATTAAAGTCTAAAAACTTACTGAAGTGATAAATCTGGTTTATGAACCACATCTTTATCGATACTAGAATTTACCTTTAAAACCAAAAGGAAAGTGACCTCATTTTTATTTTATATAAAAAGGTTTATTTGTTTGAGAAAAGAATGACAGGATGTTTGTTCATTTTGAATTCTGCTTTGTACACATGTGCTATACAGTGCAGAAAGAGTTTCAAACCCGTTAATGGACAATCATTTTACTCTGCTTAACCCTCAAATCCTCGTGACACATTAAAAGACCTATAAAAACACTTGCAGTGACACTTCACCGTCTTTTCCATTGAACCCAAGGACAAAAGGAACTCTTCAGTCAATTTTCATCTTCACCACATAAGTGTGCACTACGGGGAGGAGGGCAAGACGGATTTTCACCAGCTTCACCAGGCCACTTCCATCAATACAGTTCATGAACATGGGGAAGACAAGGGAGGGATAAACACTACAACAGTAATCTATAATCTTGCCCATAATGATCCAATACTTCAGAATAGCAACTTTGTCCTCACAGTATCAACCTGAGGCTCGATAAGATCACACAGCATTGTGGGTAATTGATTTTGCATGTACGAAATGAGGTGAGTTTACAGGATCTTACAGAGGTCATGTAGTTCATTTAAGTGCATGTAATTTTAACAGGTCCATCCATATAAATTAAAGAACTGGTTGACATTTAAGGTTTCTCTTTTTTACACGCAGTACAAAGATACCTGTATAATTACAAACTTAACAAAAATATGTAATCATGAAAATGGACTCGAAAGAGAAAAAAGGTTCCTTCAGCACTGATCCAGAACCAGAGGATGCCACAAAAGAAGCCCCAAAGCAATTGACTGACTTCACAGCCAATCAGATTTGTCTGTTTTTTTCCGACATTAGGAGACTTTAAGACGCAAACTCACGTTGAAGTGAAAAAAGAAAGGGCATTAGAAGAAAATTAAGAAATGTAAATAACAAATAGACTTAAATATTACCAAAAATGTAAACACAAATCTTTACAAAAACTAATATTCACACATTAACTGAAAAAAAAAAAGAAAGAAAGAAAGAAATACAACAGACCTGCGCAACCTTGTGCTACTGACAATTACACTAAAACCACTAGATAGTCGATTGTGTGTGACTGAAATCATTTGGCGATGACATTGAAATAGGATATCCTATAAACAGTTTCCCTGTTATATAAGTTACTTACAGAGCGCCAGAAAAGTTCTGAGTAGCCCTATTAATAAACAGTCTCTTGACAGCAACCACATAACATTAACTTTCCCAAAGTCTGCAAGGTCAGATGTTGGAGCTTCGTCTCCCTCTAGTGGCCCCTAGCGAGGGCCGCAGGCGCGGATCACGGGCCTTATAATGCTCGTTGAAGTCCAGACGGAAACTGAGAAACTGAAGACTCTCATCAGAGCTGGTCATTAGCAGCCGCAGAAACTCCTGCACTATGCCCTAAAGAGAAACAAACATTTCAGGGTTAGATGAACTTCAGGTGCTCGTTTGTACAAAATCTTGAGCTAACTAGACTCTAGCACTGAGTTCACATTTCTATCTCTTGATATAACTGCCATCCAGGGACAATGGATGAAATTTACCTTTAGACTGATAATGTTACAGTTCATTTACTGTAAATTGTCCCTAAATAAATAAATATAATTTAAGGTGTTAAATAAATGGTGACTACAATCATTATTGATCAACATTACTAGGTTTGAAATTATCGGTATTGGTTCGTATTTAAAGCAGATAATATCAGGACTTATTTCAAATAGTAAACCATTTTTGTCAGGTTATGTGTCAAAAACTTTTATTCATCTGTTTTAATATACAGTAACATTTTTAAACTGTCTTGACTCTGTCAGATTTCAAAAGGCTTTCAAAAATATTCTTTTCTCTTATTTTAATACATTATTTTTTTAAAATTACATTATAAATTCATATAAAACTCTACTGCATTATATGCATTTTCCAAAAAATACATTATACTTTTTCTTTTTTTTTTTTACATGTACATTTTTAAAGGGGTCATATAATGGTACATACACTTTTACAAGTTGATTGTACTGAAATGTGTGTTAGCAGTGCCTGTACACAACCATCATAAAATGATAAAAATCCATCCAGTGTTTTTTTTTTAATCTCCTTATTTGTTTTACCCTGTCTCAAATCAAGCCGTTCGACCGTGTGACGCCACACGGTCGGACGCCCCTCCCACGATGGTTGATTGACAGCAGTGTTTCAACACAGACCCGCCCTTGCTCGTGAGCGAGCTGTCAATCATAGTCCGAGCGTCATTGTTGATATACGCTGGAGCTGTCTATGAGCAGAATGGCGTCTAAGCGATTGTGGTGTTCTGTTCTCGGGTGCAATAATGAACACAGCAGTCATTTTGATGTTCCTAAGTCCGAACCGCGAATCATTTTTCACCAGACTGCTTCATAAATGAAGGTCAGTATAAAGCTGGTTTTGCTAAGAAGCTGCTCCTGAAAAAAGAATCGGTACCAACTATTCGTGTTCCTGCTGAACCTCCAGAAGAAGTGAGTGTAACGTTTAATTAACCTTTATATTAATCTTTGCAAATCGCTAGCACGCTTCACGATGTATGTGGCTAATGTTTACATTCAGGGCACATGCATGTTTTCTATTTACGACGTTCTCAATATAATTAATAATCCCACGTTTATAATGAACAAAACGTTATGGTTATTGTGTTATTACAAACTGTGTACGCAGGTATTAAAGTTAACATGATAACACTACACTAAGCTTACTTTTGTAGATGGTTTATAACGGTGTCTGTTAAGAAGTAATGTAAAAAATTTAAATAAATAAAAAACAGTTATAACTGCATGAAAATTAATGGTAACACAATACCTGCAAAATACTGTTTACATCCTGCAAATGCATATGATCCAAGACTATAAATACTCTAATTGATATTTTTCAATATTATGCCAGAATAAGTTATGTTATCTGATCACATATTTACTGCCATTCTTCAAAATATACCCTCAACTGTTGTCAAGGCAACACTCCACGTGTGTTGTGTCAAAAACGCCCCACAGAACAGAGGGGCGGGGCGAGCAAAGCTCACTAGCATTTAAAAACACACGCACTAAAACGGTGTGCTGAAAACAGAGCTGTTTTTGAGCAGGTAAAATGAGTGTTTTCTTACAATACTAATGAGAATTTTTAATTAAAGTATATTGCAAACTTTCAATTTAGACCCTAAAGAATCATATTAGCTTGTACAAAAATGGCATTATATGACCCCTTTAAAAACTCCAAGTATGCAAATTGACGATAAACACTGATAATATGAAAATGAAAAGAGACAAAAGTTCACATGAAAATTCTGATTAACAATGAAATTTGGACATATTACAATTATGCGTTTTATATATCTCCAGTATTTTCACAATATTATAGTGAGAAAACAAGGAGCATGCCTTAGTTCATTCCAAATATACTGATAACATTTATATTACAAGAATATTCAATTAGCTCTAAAGCATATAAATGTCTTCCCAGATTAAAGAGTTAACCAGAATATGGGCTTCAATCAGAAAATTGTTCACATAAACATGATCAATGTTCATTGTACATTATTATCAGGCATGATATGTGGCGAGTATAAACCACGTTCTGCTGTAATTGTATAAGATTCACATTAAGTATTTGACTCTAGCAGACGTAATGTCTGGATCAGCATAAAAAACGCCCTACTGAACACCATTAAGCATGTTCTCTTACGCTGACACCCGCTGGTTCAGCACTTTTTCATGCATGCATGAAATGATATGGGTTTATTGGGTGAGCATATTAAAGTGTATGAAAGGGTGTGTAGGGTACCTGATAGAAGTGTGTGAGTAATCTGAGCTGAGAGCACATTTTTGGTATGGTGTCTTTAAACTCCTGCACACGTCTGTTCTCCTCGGCCTCCCGCTCTGCTGTTACACCCCACTCGCCCTGAAACACAGAAACAGAGCTATAAACAAACACAGAAAAAACACACACACACACACATTTGTTTACAGCAATTTAGCTGACAAGAGAGAAGAAGAAAAAACAAAACAAAACAAAAATCAATGGCAATAGAAAACCAACACCGTCCCCGTAAATACTTTTATTTTTGGCCAATAAATTTGCTAATGGTCACTTTCCAGAGTCAAATAAAGGAGTGGAACATAATTCTCTTTGCATGGAGATAATCAGATGCACTCTGAACACGTGACTTGACCATTAGTAATGTTCTCACCTATAAGAAGGCTTTCTTTGATCTTCTGTTATAACAATGTCCATTTTTGTTTTTGAGCATATGGATTTGGTAAAATTATTTAAAATTGTTTTGTTTTTGTTTTTTTTAGGTTTCTTTAAAGCTGCATTTATTTCATCAAAATACAGTAGAAACAGTAATATTGTGAAATATTATTAGAAATTAAAATAACTGTTTTCTATTTTAATATATTTTACAATGCAATTCATTCCTGTGATGCAAAGCTGAACTTCCAGCATCACTGCTTCAGTCTTCAGTGTCACATGATCCTTCGAAAATCATTCTGATATGCTGATTTACTGCTCATTTCTTATTTTTATCAATGTCATTATTATCAATGAAAACTGTTGTGCTGCTTAATATTTTTGTGGAAACTGTGACACATTTTCAATTTTCTTTAAAAAAATAAAAATAAATTAAATCCTGTTATAAGCAATATTCATCTACAGTATTACACTTACTGTATAACAGAAATCTATGGGGCAAGACATTCCGGAGGTTTTAAAAAGTAGAGATATGAAGGTAATATTTTTGGTCAAGTACGTACTTTATTTTTTGATACAAAATGTGCATAATTTGAGCTGTAAAGTTAACATGATGCAGTTTTACTGAGCTGACTCATTTCATCTCAAATAATCCAATTCCAATGTGGAGATGGCCACTCAGCTCATAAATGTTCTCATTTCACCTGTCAAAATGCGCTAAAATATTTTTTTTGGACTGCAGGATGAAAGCATTATGACAGTAATTATTATTACCTATTCATTTTATATTAACATTAAATGTGTGGAAAAGCACTGATTTGATTTACTGTCTGTACATACCATTTCTTCCCTCTGTCTCTTCTTGTCCTCGAACTGGATGCGCAGTTGCAGCTCTTCTAGAGCAGAGCGGTACAGAGTGTCCTGAGCATTCTGGAACTCAATGATCTGATCAAACACTGCGCGCAACTGATTCAACAGAGACTGCAAACACACACAGAGGACAACAGAGATACAGAAATGAGGACAAGTATGAGGGATCACCACCAGTACACAATTACCCTCCGTAAATGCATTGTACCCTGTTGTTCACATCCAGCAGGCAGCGAGAAATGATGGTGTCCAGGAAAACGTCATGAGCTGCTATAATGTGATCCAGATCCTGAGCCTGCTGGACCTTATTCCACAGCTCATCACAAGAGCACTCCAACACCTAGAGAGAAACAAACAAAATACGATAAATAATCCAGCTCAAAAGTTGGAAGGAGAAACAGGAGGCCAAACATACAGAGGGACGTACTTCAAATGTGATGTAGTACTGCATCTGATGGATGAAGTGAACCATCTCGGAAGCGAGAACGTGACATTGGTGCAGCACTCCGGAGAGCTCTGCACAAATACACAGCACACATCTTATCTGTCTGCCGAGAAAGCTAGATCTCGCAAACAGTTTAAGGTGGTTTTATAACATCTAACCCAATGAAAACTGCACTCACCCGGCATGCTCTTCAGCAGCTTGGCGTTACACATTTGACCCTTCCATATATCTGTGAGGATGTACTCCATTCTTTTAGCTCTCCACAGGAAGTTGAACACTCGCAGGTAGTGGCTCATGCACTCACGGGTGAACACCTGACACAGGTATAACATTTGGTTAGGGATGCACTGACAAACTTTCTGGACAATTTTGAAAAGCTGGTAATTGTTTTAAATGTCATGGCCGATAACCGTAAAAATTGTTGTGATTTTAATAGTAAAATACTGTAAAAAAATGCTACAGTAAAAACCTGTTAATTGGTTAACAGTAAGTTTCCGTACTATATACAGTGAGACTGTATACAGTAAGATACTGTTAAGATTAGGGTTTTTTTTGGAAGTGAAAAAGAAAGTCATTGTATAATTTACAGTTAAAAAAAAAACAAACTTAAATTGAACCGTAAACCGTACAGTGAAATATTCCCTGCATGACACCTCATATTTGATGTTTTTTCATTGAAATAACTTCTTTTTTTTCTTACAGTTATGTTCATTAGGATTGTATGTTACATCCGATGTTGTTAAATGAATGTTAATTGCATTATTTCAGTATCACGTGTGTTACCATGATGGTGTTTAGTGTTTGTGTGAATGACACTGTGCACCTTCTATATACGGTATAAGTATTTCCCTCCTCAGCTTGTGGAAGAGCTGCTTATGAGTTTTGGTTCATCATGCGACTTTGTAATTACAACCTTCTTTTGGTGGTTGTCAGTGTATAACAATGATACAAAACACATTTTAGTACTTCAATACATTGGTATATTAACATTAAATTAAATACAGTTTTTTTTTTTTTACTGTGAATTTAAGTTAAATCTGCAAAACCTAAAATGTTGCTACCTTTATTTTACAGTGAAGTTCTGGAAACCACAGCTGCCCATATTTTACCTTAAATGTCACCATTTTTTTTTACAGACTAAATAAATTAGAAATAAACACTAAAAACTAAAATCAATCATTTTAAAGACTACAAGCAAATTTAGGCATCACAATATAATAATGCATGTAAAATCCACAGATTACATTACAAAAAAAACAACAACATCTGCAAACTATTTTCGCATTCTGGGTCATTTTTGACCCGGTGGAAAATAAGCTTATAAAGTAGTCATAACTTGATATTTTTCAACAAAAACAAATTGTATCTGATGAATAACTTCTCATTAATAGGTGTTCAACATTATAAATAAATGGAGGAGTCAATCCAACACCTAGGCTCATCGAAATTTACTGTTTGGTTCTTGGACTGACACTCTGACAGCCCTTGGTCTAAATCTAAAGTCTCAAGTGATCTAGTCTTGGTATGGGTGATGTTTCCAAGACCCAGACCACGACTAGACTGTTAAAAACTATGCATTTTTGGAATTTATTGTTTAATGTTTTAAATCTCTCCCAGGTCAAAACCCAAATGTGTTATGGGCTAACAGTAAAGATAAACTTTAAGTGAGCAGAAAAATCCTGCTGCATGCAGACGGTGTGTGTGGACTTCGTCAGTCTGCTGGTGAGGAAATATACATCATGCACAATGTCAGAGTTAAAGGACAGAACTCGGATAAACAAAATTAACTTTGAGCTTACGCCAAAAGAGTTTATTTACCGTGGCAATGGGCCCCTCTACATGATAATCCAAACTGAAGACGTCCCAACCAGTGTCCCCAGGAGAAACCTGGACGAAAGAGGACACCAGAACCACATTCAGAGATGCACAATAATGTACTGAAATTTACCATCAGCCTGCGTTTCATTTTTTGTTTTTTGGACTCAGTCCCTTAAGTACCTCCAGTAGCCGGACATCAAGCCTCTTCAGTATCTCTGGACTGTCAAACTGGGCATTGGTTGCTCTGACAGCAGTCTCCAGGATACCGGTTAGATTGTGTTGGTAAAGAGTCGTGGCAGCCCTTGCCAACTCTGGCCTGAGAAAGAGCGAGAGATAAAGAGAGATTGATGACTCCAAGAAAAGAGAGGGAACTGTTATAAATCAGCAATAAAATAAAGCACACTCACATCCAGCTGAAACTGAGACGTCTGTTTTAATGAGTGGTTACACGTGAACACACACACAAACTTACTTGAGGAGGTCCATGAGGTGTCGGATGAAGTCTCCCTGGCCCAGCAGCAGGTATCTCCTCATGGCCTGAAGATGCTCCAGCAGCTGGTAGTTCTTATTCAACACATCCAACAGATACTTACTGGTCTCAAAATATGCAGCATCAATCTTACTCTGAAAGGCCCCTTCCAGATCAGTGAACAACTCTGCCGCTGGAAACAAGATACACAAGGTGTTAAATAAAAGCAAAAACCAGGAAGAGAGAGAGAAAAAAAAAACAGGACAAGTGGAAAGAAAAGTAGCAAATGAAGAATAAGTGAGGAGGAAAATAACATAATAATAATAACATGGCCGCAGTAATAACATGGCCGCAGCAGGCGCAGTGATATTACGCAGAGCCTGAAAGTAGTCCCCAGCTAGGTAACTAGTTATAATATAGCTGGGGACTACTTTCAGGCGCTACGTAATATCACTGCACCTGCTGCGGCCATGTTACGGCAGCAAAGTTCCTTGATTATTACGCCAGACTGGGAGTATAGTTCCTAGCCAAATAAGACTAGAAAATCGCAACTTTTCATTTTCCGCCGGTCTTAGTACACGATATAACTACAGAAGAGTCAAGTTTTAAATAGGAAAACTATCGAAACTCTTTGGTCATTTTTGAACGCGATGCTACTGGTCTAATAGGATTCAATGATCTATGCTAAGCTAAGCTAAAAGTGCTATCGCCAGATCCGGAGATCGGCTGAATGGATTCAAAAACGGTAAAACTCAACTTATTAACTCTGGGGGAGTTGGAGAATGAGCCTATTTCCAAAAAAAAGTGGAGTGTTCTTTTAAGACCTAAATTACTGTGTTTACGAGGATACTTGCAAAGACTGCCATTTTGACACATACAAGTGTGTGTATTTAACCGTCAAGGCCTAGCCTATAAAGCGGCAAAAATAACTCTGTTCAATACTCCCGCGCACGCCTCTCTGACAGTGCTCAGAAACTGTCCCTCAGACAGCGAAATTGCTTTTCAGTGGCTTAAAATCACTTGTTTTTAAACTGCAATGCTCAAAAATGCGTGCAAACGATAAGTTTTTGTGACCATGTAGCACAGCAAAGTTACGTGAGCGCGTAACCGCGATAGTCCAAAACCTCTACCGGTTGAAAAATTTCTACTGGTTAATTGTGTCTAAAGTTAAATCGCCCACCCCTAACTGACAGACTAAAAACTGAAAAAAGAATAAACTAACTATTTAAACCACTGAAACCAACTAAATCTATGTTTAGATTCAAAGTAAATTTGAAAAACAAAACAAGTTAGAAACTATAATCACCATGACTGTGTTCTAAAAGTATCACAAAATTATGGAAAACATGAAAGATTTTTTGTCAAAAAATAAAGTTTTTGCAAGGTTATACATGTAAAGACCAAACAGCTTTACGGCCAGAAAAAGTAAAACACAAAGTCAATGCAGAGAAAGAAAGAGAAGGACAAAACACCAGAAAATAAAGAACCTTCTAAAATCACACTGAAGGTCAGAGATGTACGCTGGAGGCTAAGAGCATTGATTAGCCATGCTAGCAAAGACGTTAAATACAGCCAGCATCGATATGGACAACTACACCACAGACAGGCGGTCAAAAACAGCACTTTCCTCCACAACAGATCAATCCTTCTCTCTCCTCTTTCTCCATCCCTCGCTTTCAGCAGGTTATTTAACTATTAGCTGCCATTATAGCCACAAATATCGCATTAGCCAGCATAAACGCAGCTATTTTAAGCGACTACATTAGCGCTAGCTCACCATCTTTGGGAGAGTCGGTGGATTTGGAGGCAGGCATGATCTTTCCCGGCGGCGTCCTGTCGTGGCATACCTGATGCAGGAAGTTGATGGATTTGCCAATGAGTAGCACCTGGAGAAGGACAGAAGAGAAGAAAACACAATTATAGGCTCATTTCAGTCTGAAAATAACTCACTATTACTTAATGTCTTGCATTACACAACCAAATTGGAAGAAAGTGTGAGTGGTGCTAGGCTGTGCAAAATACACACCCTTCTTAGTGTGTACTGGGTGGTTGATAATAGGTTAGGTCAAACATGAGGAGACGTGTGCTATTATATACCTTTATTGCACACATTTTGCCTGGAGAGCAACAAAATGAACATTATAATACTAATACTATTACCACTAATAATGCATTTATAAAAAAATAATAATAATAATAATAATATATTTGTAATATATGCATGATTTAAATCTTATTTGCTAGATTTTGTTATATATATATATATATGTATTATATATATACACACACACACTTACATATATACACCTATATATCTATATATACACATACACCTATATATCTATATCTATATCTATCTATCTATATCTATATATACACACACACACACACACACACACACACACACACACACACACATATACATACATATATATATATATATATAATTTAGAATAAATCTTATAAAATACAAAATAGTACACTGTATTTTATACAAGTGTACTGTATTTTATACAAATGTATTATTGGTAATGTATTATTTGTAATATTTTTTTTTTTTGTTAAATATATTTTTAATTATATTACATTTTTCTAATAAATATGGTATAATTATATAAGAAATATATTTAAATACAATAATGTGTATTTTATACATCATATTTTATATGTATTATAAGTGTATTATTTACTGTGCTTGTTATAATATAAATTTATTAGAAATAATTTTATTTTTTGTTACACTATTTTTATAATATTGTATTATATAATATAGTTACATTATAATATTATTTGTGCTCATAAATATATTATGACCACAGCCATGAGGTAGAAATAGATCAAAATAGCAATGCATATTTTACATAAATAAAATGTAATATATATCATATTTTATATGTAAAAATATTTACGTGTATTAATCATTTTATAACAAATATCATTTGTGTGCTCATTTACTCACTCAATTTTTTTTGTGTATGCTCATTTTATCTTCCATATATGTCTCTAAGACTTTTACTGATGGAGGTCCCAAGCCATTTTTAAGGACCAGAATCTTCTAGATAACATTTTAAAGACTCTTTTGACTGGTGCTTATAAGCAACTATCAAGTAAGCGATTTGTGTAGGTCTTGTTCATAGATCAATAGTATCTACAAAATGCATGACAGATTTTAACTCAATGTAAGTAAGTGTAAAGTACACAATGTACTATGAAATGAAAGTACATGATGTAAGTGCTGTACCTTCCTGGCTTGATCCATGGTGATGAAGGAGGGGATCATACTCTTCCTCAGAGAGTACTTGTCATGCCACAGTCTGTCTGTCTTCACCGTTGGGTCTGAGGCTACAAAGAACTGAACACAGGTTTCGATAGTCAGATAGAGATCTTAATTTTTTTATTTTAGGAAAGTTATTATGCTATGACCTGTAACACACACACACACTCATAATGTTTACACTGATGAAACATCACTGCAGCTCAAAGACAAATAAATGACCTCCATCGACTGCTCATCTAATGCTGTAACACAACAAATGACCTTCTGTGGTAATTACACAGATGGAGGGAACGAACGCAGAAGAGCACATCAGTACTTTCAACACCGCAACTATAAAAATGACTATTGCCAAGAATAACGATGCCGAGCGAAACGAGGAGCTCGTAAACCCTTGGCCCAGGAGGAGAGCGGCTTCGATGGGTACATTAGTGATATAACCCTCTCCGTCACCTCCACCCTCCACACTGCTTACACTGTGAAAAAGCCTGCTACACTTCAGCGAGGGCGAGATTAAATCCTGTGATTACAGGCAGGAGCGTCAGGCGGAGGGGAATCTGGGAGTTGATAGTGGGATAACTCTTCTACGCCTGACGACTTCAGACTTAGTCGAGTGGGCATAGACTAAGTAAAGAAAGATTCATTGACACTATTTGGTAATGGTGGAGGACAAGGAGAAGTAGATGTGAGAGTAATAGTGGATGGAAAGAGAGACAGAAGGCCATAGAGGATTTGGATGGAGACGGGCCCATTAGCGCACCCTCATCTGTCCTCATCTGGGTGTCTGTGTGTAGGAGACTGTGGTTCACTGTGTCTGGAACACTAAATCACACTCAAGTGCAGCTGTTTTCTCAGACACACAACAGCGCACAAGTCAACAGAGTCAATTTGAGGACACTGCCTGAGCTTGGCTTCCATTATATGGTGGAACAAAGACTGATAAAGTTAAATGTTTTTTTATTTATTTAATTATTAACTTTGTATTGATTAAGTGGTACTGTCTTTACAACTCAACCAAACAGTTACAAAATAAATAATTTAAGAACAATACAAAAAAAAATAAAAATTAAAAAAGGCGTGTTTTGTTCTTTTTTACATTTAATTAACTGAAGGAACAGTGTATGCAGAATAAATACAAATTATTGATAATATTTTCATGCACATATACGTGTGTGTGTGTGTGTGTGCACACATGCAAATCTTGTTTACTGTCATTCATTTGTATGTGTATAAATCATTGAATCAAAGTTTTGAATCATTTCATTAAAATTGACAGTCTGAACCAGTGTTGTTATTGTTAACTCTTAAAAATCAACTAAAACGAAATAAATTATAAATTATATATGAGAACCAAACTTAAAAAACTAACTGAAATTTGTTTACATTATAAAGCTAAATAACTAAAAAAAAAACAAGACCTAATAAAAAAAAAAAATACAAAACCACATAAAATTACAAACACTTAAATGTTCATAAAAACTAAAACAGTATACAAACAATAAAGTTGAAGCACTAAATACTAGAGTACACAAATAATCCTAAAAACACAGGTCTGAACTGATTCATGGAAGTGAATCAAACTGTTTCAACATCTTACCTAACTTTTGATGTGTAAAAGAGACACTATTAAAAATCTGTCTTAACACACACTCCTACTAGAGATAGAGGCTTGTGAAGCAAATGATACACTCTTCAGGACATTTAATGACCAAATTAAAACCAAGTTAACTACAATCACTGAGATATTCACCTAAATCTATACTGCCAGCAAAATCCTAGAATTCTGAATATTTAGCCCAGGCCTTCATGACAGGCACTAAGTAAAGATTAGAGTACATAGTTCTGCAGTGTGGTGACTTTAAAGTAACTGCTAAAGTAATGAATTACAGTCTGGACACACACAGCAAGTTCTAACAAGGATATCTGGGAGTGACTTTGCAAAGACAAGCTGTCTGTGTGTGTGTGTGTGTGTGTGTGTGTGTGTGTGTGTGTGTGTGTGTGTGTGTGTGTGTGTGTGTTTGTGTGTGTGTGTTTGTGTGTGTGTGTTTGTGTCCTGACCTCATGGTACGTATCCTCCAGCTCCCCGTCATAGATCCAGCGATACAGGAAGTTAAGAATGGGGTGGGACACCAGACCAAGGATGTGCTGTATCAACGCTCTCATGTGAGGGTCACCTGTCTTTCCATAAGCATGTACAGCCGAAGCCAACTCTCCTCCTTTACGCCCTGAGAGAGTTATCTGAAATCAAATCTTTGCACTAAATGCACCTTATTACTGTGAAATATGATCAGGAGTCTGACATTAATGCTGACTACATTTTAAATGTATTATGTTGCAGATTGTATCTTATCAATGAGATGCACCACCACTAACCTTGGCAGTAGTCCACCAGTGCGGCTAGTGTTTTCAGCCGGACCTTGGGGTCGTAAGTCCACACCAGTAGTCTCCTCAGAGTCAGACTGCTGTCCACGCTCATGTTTACACCCTGATCTTCTTCCACCTGGAGCTAAACGCATATACACATCAGTTACCGCTTTTCCACTGAAATTGTGCTGGTTTTCATGCTTGGTTGTTTCAGTGTGCTTTCCACAAGCAGGGTTATTTAAGACGGTACATAAATTGGTCAAGGCTTTGCTTTACTATATTATCCAGCAGATTGTTCCAGATAGGAACCAGCTGCGGAAAGTCAGGCTTGAGCAAACGAATGTTTCAGGGTCAAACACACATTTTCCCCTGCGCGTTAAGTGGTGTCCCATACTCACCTGTGCATGAAGTACAGACAACAATCTGTAGTACTCCTTCAGCTCTTGATGCAATGCAGCACAAAAACTCTGAGGATAAAAACAGGAAGCAAAAGTGTTACTGAAATTATAGAGTGTGAAATTCCTGAATTATTCCTGACCACAAACAACTGTTCAAAAGTTTGGGGTTGCTAAGATAATTAAAAATACAGTAAAAACAGTAATATTGTAAAATATTATTAAAATTTTAAATAACTATTTTAATATATTTTAAAAATATAATTTATTTTTGTGATGCAAAGCTGAATTTTCAGCATCATAACTCCAGTATTCAGTGTGCTGATTTGCTGCTCAATTTGCTGTCATTGTTGAAAGCAGTTAAATTTTTTTTTAAAAAAGAACAGAATTTATTTAAAATATAAATATATAGTAAAATACAGTCGCCTTTACTGTTACTTTTGATCATCTTAATGCATCTATGCTGAATAAAAGTATTCATTTCTTTCAAAAAAAAAAAAAAAAAAAAAAAAAGAATTTAAAATGTATAATCTTGCATTATAAGATTTGTGTAGGAGTTAAGGTTACATATGATGTGTTAATTTCCTGTCATGTCACATTTCCTACCTGCCCGACTAGGCCAAAGGCTCGATCCAGGCTGTGGGAATCGGTATATTTTCTAATCTTATTGTGGAGCCAGCCGAGCTCTGCTAGCCTGCTGCTAGTGTCTCTTAGAGACTTACACAGTGGCACCTAAAAGGACAAAACATACGGTTATTCACTCTCTCACAACATGCAGAGCAGGAGTTTATGATCCCATAATAACAGACTATAGGTAAAACGACTAGAATGCGTTTATTTTTAAAAATTAAACTTAAATATCTGCTGTGGGAAATGAAAGTGTGTTTTAGTGTAGGCTGCTTGTGAACTGGCCAGTATGTAATCTGCCCTTGTGACACAGTGGCAAAGATATCTCATCAGTTTGAAGAAATGGCTTTAGCTAATCTTGACTTTCACTTATTTTGGGTCTTTGTGAGCAACATCTGTTCCATTCAACACAAAAACTCTTTAATAGCTTTTAATAAAAGGCCCATTTAAGCCTTTGATTAAGTGTTCACTTGCAAAGGTCACCAAGATTCCTTCAAGGACAAACGGTTTCCAAACAGACAACCAATTCTTTTACTTTTCTTCCCAAGAGTGAGACGAAGACAAAGCAGCTACAGCAAATCTCAGACTGAATGCCATAAGGAAGGGTTAATTTCTTACAGATTCCCACAGAACTACAAGGGACTATGCAAAAAGAGAGGTTCTTTAAACAATGATCCATAGATTAGTTGGATTAGTTAAACTAATGACCTCTGGCTAAATAAAAAAAAAAATACCCTCATATTAATATTGATTTTATGTTTAATATAATCAAATAATGCATAAAAAGTGACACAGAATTGGAGTTTGATTTTTAGGTTTTATGA
Source organism: Acrossocheilus fasciatus (assembly GCA_036784905.1). Taxonomy (NCBI): domain Eukaryota; kingdom Metazoa; phylum Chordata; class Actinopteri; order Cypriniformes; family Cyprinidae; genus Acrossocheilus; species Acrossocheilus fasciatus. The sequence continues at coordinate 31,491,020 of CM071938.1, read as the reverse complement.
GAGGACTTCAGGCATTCATCTCCATCTGTGGTTTAATGGTTTGAGTACTATGTATGTCACGTCCAGAACAAACACAAACAGCTCTGGCCCATCAAAGTGTCTATTTATCCAGCAAACATCACCGGACATAAAAAGCACATTGTTCTTTTTCAAATAAATAGATGCACCATTTTAAAAGTGTCACTTAAAAAAGACTCCTGATCGATTAACTCTGATTCACAGTCAACGTCTGCCAGGAATTTAAAAAAAAGAAAAGGAAAAGGCCTTGAAAGCTTGGCTCAAATGGATTCATGAGGCCACGTGAGTTGTAGCCAGACAGAAGCGGCTGATGATGAGATCAATGCTTCTATATTTCCCATTATGTACAGTCTTGGCCAAAAATATCGGTACCCTTGGTAAATATGATCAAAGAAGGCTGTGAAAAGTAATCTGCATTGTTAATCCTTTTGATCTTATATATAAAAAAAAATATTCACGAAAATCTAACCTTTAATTGGATAATAAGAATTTAAAATGGGGGGAAATATCATTATGAAATAAACGTTTTTCTCAAATACATGTTGGACACAATTATTGGCACCCCTAGAAATTCTTATGAGTAAAATATCTCTGAAGTATATTGCCATTCATATTCACAATATTGAGCACTCCAGGGTGATTATGAACATGAAATTATCCAGCCATGGCTTCCTGTTTCACAGAAATCCATCCATCACAATGAGAAAAACCAAAGAATATATTTCTGATGTGCAGCAAAAGATAATTGAGCTTCACAAATTAGTGAAGTGGCTTTAAGAAAAGAGCTAGACCAGTAAAAATTCCCATCTCCACCATCAGGGCAATAATTAAGAATTTCCAATCAACATGAAATGTTACGAAACTGCCTGGAAGAGGATGTGTGTCTATATCGTCCTAATGCACGGTGAGGAGGAGAGTTTGAGTGGCTAAAGACTCTCCAAGGACCACAGCTGGAGAATTACAGAAAATAGTTGAGTCTCGGGGTCAGAAAACCTTAAGAAAATAAATTGTCAAACAGCCCCTACATCACCACATGTTTTTTGGGAGGGTTTCAAATTCTCCTCGCTCATCCAAAAACAAACTCCAGCATATTCAGTTATCAGACACGACTGGAGCTTCAAATGGGACTGGCTTCTATGGTCAGATGAAACTAAAAAAATGAGCTTTTCAGCAGCAAACACTCAAGATGGGTTTGGTGAACACAGGGATAAAAAGTACCCCATGTGTACAATGAAATATACTGCTGTATTTTTGATGTTGTGGGCCTATATTTCTGCTGGAGGTCCTGGACATCTTGTTTAGACACATGGCATCATGGATTCTATCAAATACCAACAGATAAAACATCAATAAGTGATTGACTCTGTTAGAAATCTTATAATGGGCCATGTTTGGATCTTCCAACCGTACAATAATCCAAACACAAACCTCAAAAACAACACAAAAATGGGTCACTGAGCACAAAACCAAGCTTCTGCTGATCATTCAGTCCTCTGACCTGAACCCAGTAGAAAATGAGTGAGGTGAACTGAAGAGAAGAAGCACCAACATAGAGCTGTAAATCTGAAGGGTCTGGACTGATTCTGGATGAAGAAATGGTCTCTGATCTCTTGTCAGGTGTTCTCTAACCTCATCAGGTATTATAGGAGAAAATTTAGAGCTGTTAAACTGGCAAATGGAGGTTTCAAAAAGTATTGAATAAAAGGGTGCCGTTAATTGTGGCCAATGTGTATTAGAGAAAAACATTTATTTCATAATGATATTTCCCCACATTTTAAATTCTTATCCAATGAAAGGTTAGATTTTTGTGAATCTTTTAAATAAAACATCAAAAGGATTAACAATTCAGATTAATTTTCACAGCATTCTTTGATCATATTTATCAAGCCTGCCGATATTTTTGACCATGATTGTACTTACAAAAGTGTTTACAGGTGCTCCTACTTTAGCTTGTTTAATAAGAACTCACATTACAGGTACTTTTATAAGAAGCACAATACTAGAACATTATGCTAATAATTACTTCCCAGCATCTCAGTCTGACATCTAAAGTGTTTGTACTGTAGCTGAAGTGGATAAGTAAATAAATGAAGAACATAAAAAGCTAGTAAAAAGCCCTTTGTTAATTTTCTTCACAATATAGTCATTATGAATTGATGATTGTTTTTGATTTGCTGTTCATTATGATTAAATAAACTTTCATAAGCTTTTTATTCGTGGTGCCATTTAAATGAGAGGCAATTAAAAATCTGCTTTACGAGAACAGAGCAAGCTAATAATTATGATTATATTCTTGTGAAATTTAAACTGCATTCATAATTATACAACCTTGCAACATTATTTCTTCATTTATCATTTTATGCTAATATACACTACTTTTGAAAACTTTGACGTTGGTGTAATTTAAAAAAAAAGTTTTTGAGGTCTCTGAAGCTCACCAAGGCTGCTTTTATTTGATCAAAAATTAAGTAAAATGGTTTTCTATTTGAATATTTAAAAATGCAATTTATTCCTGTGATGCAAAGCTGAATTTTCAGCACTATTACTCCAGTCTTCAGTGTCACATGATCCTTTCTGAAAAAGAATTTATGTGAAAAAGAAATCTTTTGTAACATATGAATGTCTTTCCTATCACTTTTGATCAATTTAATGCATCTCTTATACTGATTAAAAGTACCTTGAAAGGTAGTGTATATTTGACATTTTTTTTAAATGTATCTATATTCCAACTGTTACTGTGACAGTGGTTCAAATGTGACAAGCACCTTTCAAAAAATGTAATTTGATTGTTCCTTTATGCTTCCCAGCATCTGTAAACAGCCTAGTTACTATTGTTATATAGTCTGCATGTGAGCGAGTGAGCTACAAAAATCAAAGAGAATACAAGACCAGATTGAAAGGAAGATATTACAGCTAAAAAAAGAATCACCTTTGAATCAATTTTGTAGCAGTTTTCTGGGCTGCACATCTTGATGAACTTTCCATCTATTCCCTGGAAAACATAAAGAATGTCTCGGACGAGAGCAGCCTCCTCGATCTCAGCTGGGCCAGAGATAGAAAAATATAGTGAAAAGGGAGAATTTAAATTAAAGTTCTATAAAGGTCACACTCATATGTGTGTCACAGAGAAAGGTGCCATGTGGCCAACTGCATCTTTAACACCTCTGAAACAACTCTTTCTTACAGAGGGAATATCTCTACACCTAAAGGATAAAAATCAAACGTAAAGTACAATTAATTAGTCAAGAGTAGCCTAAAAACTACTGGAAAATTTTGTAAAATATAACAAGAGTTTGTTTACAGAGTGAAACATTTATGGCATCTACAGCATAGTCACTGGTGCTCTGCACACTTTTTAAAACAGTCATTTCTATTTTTAGTTTTAAAATACTATCTTTAATTTAGTATATAATCACCCAGTTATTTCCCGAAACATCCTGACTATTCCGTTTAGACACTCACCACTGCCATCTCCATCCCGTCTCTGTCTCTGTGGGAGTTTGGGTGCCGGACTGGAAGAGGGTCCACTGGGGGGACGAGGGGCAGCAGCTGCCCCAGACGGTGAACTGGAGACCGGGATAGTCCAGGCTAGACGAGACCCTCTCATAGACTCACCGACAGCTTGGGGTCCAGGTCTGAAAATTACAAAAGTGGCAGATGTTTCCTATAAATACACACAAGTTCATCTGAAAACCTCTGCATTTCATCATTAAATTGCCAAACTCTACTTCAGAAGGTCAACAACAAAAAAATCCTAAAATGTTTGCATTGCCTTTTTGCTACATGAATTTTCATCTCAAACCCCATTTTCTTGAAACTCGTTTGCCCATTAGCAAAACCTGTGGGAATTCACTAATTACCTTGTAACGGTGAGCTTTAAACAAATAACGACACTGAGGTTCAGACACTTTAATGATGCTGTTGGTTTGACAGATTTACTGTGAAATGGATCCAGTAATCAATTAATTCAGGGCTTGGAGTACATGGCCATATTTAAAATGTCTTAAGTGCTGCAGGTGCTAGACAGCTGCATTAATAATAGATGAGTGTACAGCAGCTCAATTAAACATGCTACAAATACAACAGCTGCATTACTGAAAAAAAAAATACTTTCAAAGAGAGAGGGAGAGAGAAAAAAAAACCCATATGATTTGTCATAGGCTGTTGCTGGGCTAAAGCACTATATAACGCACAATAAAACAATCGAAAATAAATAACATTTATGAAACATAGCGTGCATTGCAATGTGATGCAACAGCTGGTTACAGTATAAACCGTTTTTATGAATACAATGCGAGCAATAATAGTCATGTTGAGTGTAGACATTGTGCTAAAATAAAACGTCAAACCAAGTAGCACATGCAAACAAATTTTGCTAGATTTTTAGAAACAGCTTCACTTTTTAGAGACATTTTTGCAAATGTACAACAAGTAACCTCTTTACATGAGACATGATTATTTTCCTTGTAGACAAAAGACAATTACTGAAAAAACATTCTGTAAATATTTGTGTTGAAACAAACCAGAAACAAAGAAATGGAACCATTTTTAATGGACTGCAATCAAATACTAGCAATAAACAGACATTGATCTCTAAATGCTACATCTGCAAAACCTCTGTGTTCAAAAATATTACAATGATTTCTAATCATGTCACGTGACACTGAAGACCGGAGTAATGGCTGCTGAAAATTCAGATTTGCCATCACAGGAATACATTACATTTTAAAATATATTAAAATAGAAAACAGTTTGTAAAATAGAAAACAATTGTAATAGTTTACAATACTGTTTCTACTGTATTTTTGATCAAATAAATGCAACCTTTGTATTGGTGCATTGAAGATAGTTCACCTCAAAAATGAAAATTGTGTTATTTTTCTCACTGTAAAAAATGACCTCCTTCAGCGTTTCCTCTAGGATTATTTCCAGCTGTGGTGGCAGGAATATTTATCATGGGCCACACCCCCTCCCACCCAAGAATCATGTGCACTCAGAATTGAATTTATTATAACTAAAAAAAGACAAGTAAATAGTAAATAATAAAATATGAACGAATAAATTAATGACTATCAATAGCACAAACAAAAACAAGATACAAATTAAATTTGTAAAAATCTATTCAACTGTAAAACAACACTGGATAGACTTCACTGTATAAATAGACAGTAATGACAGACAGCAGCAGGTTTATGTAGGCTGCTGTCTCTTTAAGACAACATGCACGGATCTAATATAATGTTACACCGGGTTCTATGCTTACTTTTCTTTTTAGGAGTGCTTGTCCTCCCAATTAAAAAAATAAAAATAAATTAAGAGCACCTTCTGAAAATTCTGATGAAAAATTAGCCTTCCTAATACGAGGTGATATTTGACTCAAAGTGATTTACAGGGGCATTTTCTTTTTACCTTTGTAATGCCATTTTTCTAATCTTATTAAAAGTATGTCATCTGTCAAATACAAAACTTGATATTTATAAGCTTTTTAAAATTTCTAATTTAAACAAAATAATAATAAGTAGAATAAAAAAAATAAGTTAACAATCATATGAAATTAGTATTAATAAATTGATTTGTACTACAAAGGTGGCACCGAAGAACACAAAAGTGGCTTGTAGGAACGTTTAATGAGTGCAATTAAATTCATAAATTCATGTTGAGATTAAAGTTTTAAATAGAAAATGTTGAATATAGAAATATTAAATGATTTAAATAACTAAAATTATACTTTTCAAAATAAAAATAAAACCGCCAGCAGGTGGCGGCAAGTCACTGATTTTATCACTGAATCATTCATTCAATTGATTTGTTCAAACGGCTGATTCATTCAGGAATGAAGCAAGTGACTGTCTTTATGAATGGGTAATCGTGAATCACTGATTTACTAGATTCGTTTAAACACGCAGCTCATTCATGAATGAAACACTGCTGTGTTAGCTTTTAAGCCCGGTACACACCAAGCCGACGCCGACAAACTAGTGGCGGCGAAAGCAGACTGCGGGGTCGGCTCACGTCGGCAGCGTCTGGGTCCAAAGTTGCCTTGACACACCAAGCCGACGCTCGACGTCCATTCTGCACCTTTCTGGCGCACTGGTTCGCCAGCTAAACAGCCAATCAGAATGATCAGATGGCCCGACTGACCGACGAGCTCCGAAGCCGATTCAACATGTCGAATCGGCCGAAAAAAAGCCGACGAGGACCAACTTCAGCCGACGGCGCAGAACACACTGAGAAAACTTAGTCGGCCAACGAACAAAAACTGCCCGACGGCCAACCGTCGGCTTGGTGTGTTCTGGGCTTTAGAGATGCGCAACAGCTGAGCTGTTACTTTATTTGGAACTATTTTCCTTGATAAAATGGCACAAAATCATCTGTCATCACGTTATAAGCACGGAATCTGCGGGAATGAGTAGAATTATTATTAATAGCCACAAACCCGCGCCAAAATTCAAGTCCTGCTCTGTGTTCTCTGCTAATAACCCGACTGTAAATGATGCGAGCGGCATCACTATGATGTTAATGAGAAGCTACAGCCGTGGCGGGGATGATTTTAGGTGTGGCGGCCCGCCACGGCAGAATGAATGTAGCGGAAACACTGTCCTTCCATCAAACACAAAAAGACAAATTTTTAAGAATTATTTAGTTATTTTTTAAGCCTACAGACAAAAAAATCGAAAACTGACCAAAAACCAACAATTGCGATATATGCCACTTTTATGGCACTTATTTTGTCCTTTTTGGAGCTTGAAAGCCCATGGTCACCGTATGCTTTCACTGTATGGAAAACAAGATTCACTAAGTCAGCCCATCACTGTCACTCACCCAGTGAGCAGAGACGGAGGGGTCGGCCCAGGCCCGTTGATCGAGAATACTCCCATACTGCTGATGCCACTGGTAGCCATGCTGGAGTTATGGGCAGCGGCTGAGCGCTCTGGGTAGCTGAGCGGGAGGCTCTGGGGACGGGCGTAGTAGAACGGGGTGGAGTGGACATCACGGGGCAAAGCCTGGGCGAGCAGAGCTCCATAACTACACACCTGTGAAGGGGAAAGAAGAATCTGTCTTACACATAATGTAAAATCATTTTCATTATGTAGTATCTGCAGAATAAGTGGAGAAACATCTCAGGAACATACAGGAACACGGTTAGATGGCTTCCTTGGGTCCTCACAGAGGCTGAGCAGGAGGTATAAGATGGACCATCTATGTTTCAATACACCCTGTTCACCAGAAACAAATCAATCAGTGTATTTAACTATACCACATGCCGTCCATTATATCTAATCTATATGTATCATGTATAACTTAGAAATAACAAAGATCTTATACGCTGCGATGAGCTGAATACTGACCTGGGTCTGAAGCTTTCTGTGCAACTCAGAGAAAAGAGCAGCATCCGTTTCCCGTCTTTGTTTCAGCACTACAATAAATAAGAAAAGAAAAGAAAAGAAGAAAAAAAAAAAAAGAGTTATTTTTGCATCTTAATCAAATAAAACAGAAATATTAAAGGATAGCCTAATGAGTTTAGGTGCTGTTCATAGAATGGTCACTAGCAATATTGGGCCATTTTTGTACTATAGATCAACCAGTATTCATTTTTTATACCCGATTATTTCTATGCTTATATGTCTGATGTGATAACCAATACGCAACATGTTCAAATTCAGGAATAATAAGATTTAAAATAGTCTAAATAACAAAACTTCAACGAATTGCATACAATAACTTAATATTCAATATTATTTAACAAAAAAAAAAAAAAAAGAAAGAAAAATATAAAGCATATTTCAAAATGATATTTGATTAAAACAATATTTTCCCAGGAGAAATGTTTAAAAAAAATGTCCATTACTGTAATTTGACCAAAAACATTTCCTAGGTATTACTTTTATTTAATAGCAACAGCAACAAAACAAACAACAGGCAAAATAAACTGACAAATTCTAATGTTTTTGAATAGAAGACATAAATTAATTAAAATTATTAATATTTTTGTCAGTCTAGATTATGAAATGCCTGCTGACAGTGATATTTATGCTTTACAATTAGTAGCACATCTGCAGGCAAACTGACAGCAAATTACATGCAAATCTAATCAATGCTCTGACTGTTACCTGACAACATTACATTTAAAAAAAAAAAAAAGTGTATTTTGCCCCATAAATTTAAGTTTACGCAAAGCTTATACTGGGGTATTGTGATCACAGATAATAAATTAATTACAATTAACATTGAAATTGATTAAAAAAAAATAATTTTATAAACTTTTAAACAAGTCTGGTTAAGATCTGGTTAAAAGGTAAATACAGTGGCAATTCTGTTGGAAGTTATTAGCCATTTATTGGTGTATCTGATGGAAAAATGTTTAAATATCAGGCGAAAAAAAAAAAAATAGTAAAACTAATCTGGTAAAGGTTAACTTAGGTTAAAGTCTAACTTAGATGGGGTTTTGTTAAAATTTTGAGAAAGGTTTCTTTTGCAAGCATGAATTAGAATAGGTTGAAAATGAAGCAAATCCCCATATGCCATCATTTTTTCAGAACTTACAGTTTTCAAGAATAATTATTAAAATAACAAATTTTGTTATTTTTTTGGACAGACATAACTGTTTAATGAAAACATATTTCTGACCAACACAAAAAATATGTTTTACAAACAAACTGTCATATTTGTATTGGCAGGGCAAGTATAAATTGGAACTACTCTGATCCACCGAACAGATCCTTATTATTAAGCCTTAAACAGGATGTTCTATGAAAGCCTCCTGAAACAGCACTTGAATAAAGTAAGGAAAAGGTTTCAGATTACTCACATTCTTTTTTAATCTTTTCAGACACCAGAAACTCATCCCGTTCAATTGTGGGTGCGTAATTACTTCCAATGACCCGCACGGCATACTGGAACTGATGGGCTACATCAGCTGACAGAAGATAACACCGACAGATGCCATATTATAAACAAACAAAGACCTGGAGCTGCAAAAATGATCTAAAACACACAAACGCATTCTTATACCCATATAAAAGACATATTTCAGTTCAATAACAGATCTACATGCCATTTATGTCAAAATCTATAGAGTGAAATCGGTATCCGATTACACACAGGACATTAACTCCTTTTTAGGAAACTGAAAGCAGGGATCATATTCTGGTATGTCTGCTGTTTCTAAAGTCTCTTGTCCAGCAATAAAGTGAAATGTCTGTTTCTCATTTGTTTATGTCTCTTGTGGACTCTCTGAGATGTGTTTCCTTCACACTAGGGATTAATTCATACATAGCCTACATTTGAAATATGACAGCAGCAGTGAGCTGATAATAGATGAGATAACAGCTTTAGTTTGAAGCATCAGGGTCTTTATTGCCAAGAAGGGCCATTTGAAACAGGGGCCCTGTTTTATCCATCATCCCCCTGATGTTTTCCAAGCCTTTCCGCTTACAGCATCTCATCCCTGTTGATCTGACCCTCCATCACAAACATTATCATATCACACCACAGTGTCCGTTTTCATCGAAACTCACAGCCTAGTCCACCACTGCACATATTAATCATGTTTTAGCAGCTGTGTGGCAGAATGAGATGTGTCTTTACCTTCACTCTTGCCCGTGATCTTACAGCACAGATTCTGCAGAAGCACGTTGGGTGATTTCTGATCAAGCGCCGCCATTGTGCTCGTATATATTACCCTCCGTGCGAGCAGAAACGGTCCGCGGTGCGTTTTTAACCGCTGTCGCTTTTCATCTGCTGGGTTTCAGCTCCTGGCAACAACAGCGCCATTTTAACGGAACCCGCCGAAAAGCGCCCACAGCCGGACAGTCGACGGAAAACACAGCAGCGGTGCGCAGCGGAAAAACAGCCGGCTGGGAACTGAGGACCAAGGAAAGCGTTCCTCCCTACAAACGTTACCTAAGCGCGAAACATAATAAAAAATGTTGAATATTTATAATAATAATAATAATAATTGATTGATTCAATCTATTAATAATCAAAACGTTGTCTTTTTTAACGGGGTAAATAATCACAAGTCCATCAATGAACAAAATGAAGAACACAATTATATATCCTATATATAATAAAATGAAATAATCAGAATAAAAAATTGCACAGTAATTTATCTGAATACTTATTGTATGTAATAATAATAATGATGATTATGATTACTACTACTACTTCTATAAATGTGTAAAGTAGAAGTATGTTTTATATTTAACTGTATTAATAACAAAAACATAGGTTTTATGAAAAGCTAAAGGGGTAAATGGCTAGTAATTTAATTTATTTAGTTAACAATTTAACTAATTTGATAGTTTCTCAATCCAAAAAGTGAGATTAATAATTATGATATAATATTATCAACAATTACGCATTGTTGTTGATTTTATTATTTTAAAATACAACATGCATGATATTTATTATTGTTATTTTGATTACATTATAATAATGAAATTATAACGATCCTATATGAGCAATAGATAAGTGTTTTTATTGTTAATTAAGGTAACATTTAGTATGATAATTATAATATGCTTATTTATCATCGTTGTTTACGGCTAAAACACACCTCTTTCATCTTTATTTGACCCTCTAAACTCTAGCACTCTCTATTTTAATTCTGTTTTAGATTTGTTTTCCTTTTTATTAAAAAAAAAAAAAAAAACATGAAGACTTGCACTCTACTTGTTTTCTATAAAAAGACCTCTAACAATAGTTTTCTCTATTCTTTTTCTGTTCTATCGATTTGTTTTCTTTTTATCTATTATATAATTAACAACAACAACAACAAAAAAACTTGCTTATTATTGCTCTTTTGTTGATTCCAATTGCTTCCATTGTTCTCATTTGGATAAAAGCGTCTGCAAAATGTCTAAATGCACGTTTCTTTTATTGTTGTTGTTAGTTATGCATTCAGTCCTAAAGCACGCTCGAGAGGCCATATCATCACCTTACACCGGTTTGTTGCTGGAGATTGATTGGCAGTAACTGGACGGGGAGTTACTGGACACCGGAGGGCAGGCTGAAAGATACCCGTGGGCGGGTGGGTGTAGCCGAGGAGTGCGCGTGCGCTCACGGGGCTCGTGACGTTCCGGTGCTAACCGACGAGAGTCGAGAGAGGAGAGCGCTACTACACCGAGAAGAAGCAGAGCGAGTGCGTCAGTACACCGGAGGGACGCTTGACAAGGGAGAAGTGGCCAGTCCCTCAACACACTAAGGCAAATCTGGGAAAACGAGAGCTTGTTGTTCTTCTCCTCAGTCAGTGTATGTGTAGGTGAAACCGGAGCATGTCACTATGACAACGGCTGGACTTTACACCGTAGCCTTCTTCTTCTTCATCATCTCAGTAACGTTAGGTGCTGCTCTGTAGATATCGTAATCGCAGTAGTCGCGTAGGACTGTCAGTTGTCAAGCCTTGAAGAAGAAGCCGTTAGAAGACAGTCATGGACCAGAGACCTGCTACAATGATCAGCTAGCGTCTTATGTGTCCATTCTTCACGATTAGAGGAGAAAGCGAAGACAGCACACCTGGAGCAGCATGGATTTGAGTAGCATCAGGAAGCTCATCACTCGATACGTGAGTACAGACGCTATCACTCTCTCCAACTTGTTGGTCTGGTTTCGAAGGACAGCGCTGCTTCCGATACACTTTTTTTTTTGTACTTTAAAGCTAAAATGACTCGTTGTATATTAGTGTGTCCGTTTGTAAGGCGTTGGTGCATCACTTTTGAGGCTCTCTGTGAATATGGAAAGAGCTAGCAATATGAGCACAACCAACCGGTATCTTCTGTCACTAATCTCAGGCGTTCGTATAATGAAGTTATCACTGCGGCTCAGTTCCGTTTGACTGTGACCTGATTCTCAAACGAACTCACTAATGTTATGTTTTCGTGCCTAACGACGATGACACCGGCTGAGCTCACCCATGACTGAGATTCACAGAGTATGTAGTGAAATATCAAAACTGGAAATTAGCCTCAGTGAATTAAAAGGCAATGCGCACGCGCGGAGGGCAGGTGTGGATGAATGGTACAAAAAATGTGAATGGTTTAGTATTGCACACTTGTCCGTATAATACGTTAGTATCCCGTAAGTGTTTGTTCTTCTTCTTTTTAAGCGTTAGAAGCACCCCATGAAATCCCAAATCCCATGTTAAAAACTGTTAGATATAGGCTATTTGATTAAAATCTAACAGAGTAAAATATCAAAAAACAAAACAACAACATTAACATACAATCTAAATACAAAATCAGGCATAATTATTATTTATTCTTTTTTTGCCCACCAAATGTTTGTATTTCCTCTCTAAAAATCATGATTTTTGGCAATCTATAATGTTTTAGTCAAGATCACCTTGGTAGTAAGGCTACTGTAAAAACAATGATCATATAGCTACCTATTCTTCTGTAATTTGTGGGAGATATAACTGCATCATGAATTACAAACCACACTGAAAAAAAAATGAATCATTGAATTTACTAAGGTAAGTGGTTGCAATTCATTTATTTAAATAAACAAATTTAATTGACTAACTTTCAACTTTTTGCAACCATTTACCTTAAAAAAATTAGTGTATTTTTTTTTTCAGCAGGTCAATTTTGAATAAATGTTTATTTATTTTGTTTGTGTGTGATATATAATTTAGTTTGACTTCTTTTATTATTGATGTGATGATTTTATACTCTGTTAATTGATAGTGGCAGAAATGCATGTTGTTTTGTGCATCAGTAAAAAAAAAACTCCCATCAAATTCCATTAGAAACAAAGAAACATTGTTGCTCTACATCGTTTTATTATATAATCCAGTCGTTTTCATAGACGTGTTCAGTCGATAGGTTACTGTATGTCATTACTACACAGATTAGACCTGCTTTTAAGCCACTTAGCACTCAGTATAGGCAAGAGTACGTGCTAAACCAACTGTCCAAGCTGCTGGGGGTTAGAGAAAGAGATTTGCTCAGTAACTGAATCAAATAGTGTTGTCAAGATTCGTTAGTGGGTTAAACAGGCGGGCATGTAAGGTTAAGGACATTTTACAATAGACAACAATTACTGCGAAACAATGCAAAATGTAAATATGTTAGACGCAATTTTGAACAATATTTCTGTTTGTCGGTTGGTAGCTGAAATGGTGAAAAAACTGCATGACTATTTAGTTCTCCATCACTGAAGGCCATATGAATCTGTTATTCTGTAGTCTGTCACTGTATCAAGCAGACATGTGAACAGATGAGCAAAATCTCTTGCGCTGTCTAGACAGTCTGTAGAAAACCTGATGAAAAGTGTGTGATAAACATGACATGAGTAGTAATGGTTGTGTCATGTCACAAACCCCTCTCACCTGTCTGTCTGTCTGTATGTTTGTGTTTTGTTTGCTCAGGATTTACGGTAAACCATGTAACACATAGGGCTCAACAATAAGGGTGCCCTGATGAACGATTGCATCAGTGTTATTTTATTATCATTGAGATACTATAATAATTTTGTAGTTTTGAATTTAGATTTTAATGAATTTTGAGTTATTAATGTAGTAGTTGTTTTTGTAATTTTGATTAAATGTGTCTATATAGTTATTCATTTTTATAGCAGTTTTAGTTGTGGTTATTGTAAAGTAAATGAAAAAGTGAAATGTTGTCTTGTCAACAAGATTTTTAGGCTGTTTGTCACAAAATATTACAATTGTTGATCATATTCATGGGTTTTCATGAGATCTTTTTGACCATGACGTTTTATTGTTGAGCTCTGCACACGTTAAAGCAAGCTTATCGTTAAACCTTCAAAATCATATTTGCATCGTTGAGGTTTGAGAACAATGCTTCATTTGAAATGCAAAGCAATAAAATCCAATTGATTTTTTTCTAAACTTTGAAATGAATTTATCCTGAGGAAAACTTGAAACTTTTATGAACGTGAAATGCATGTCAGTTTTGCTGGGGAGCAGGCAGTTTGTTTATCCCACCCTAACCGATCATGAGAGCTGTGTCATGAGACCGGACTGAGTCTAGTCACATGAATGTGTGTGTGTGTGTAAGATTGCCTGTGAAAAGCACAGTCCACCCCACTGCTCTTTGATCTAATGCGTGGTAATGCAGGTTGGCAGAGTGAGAGGAGAAAGGCAAATGAGAGTACCGGGTATATGAGAGGGGAAGAGAGATGGAGCAAGAGAAGACAAGAAGAAAGAAGGATGGAGAATGAGATGGGTCAGAGGAGATGAGAAATAAGTCCCTCTGCGGATTTGACTGGCTCAGACAACAAAGGAAGTGACAGTGGAATGATTTGCTTCCACCTGTAGTAGTGCTCACTTCCAGAGTCTGTCTGCTGAATGGGCATTTACACTGTAGGAAGATAAATATGAAATGGAAATCTGAAACCTCTTTTAATATGCAAAGCTCATCGTTTTTAGTTCAGCTAGAATTAGTTGGAAATATGGAAATTGTTGTCTGCTTTGAAGTCTGGAAGAATGTTTCCTGTTTAAGATTTTAGAATTCATAATAAGCATGGCAGTTGCAATCCCAGTGTGCGCATTCTAATTTAAAGTGTGTGTTTTTTTTTCTTTTTCAGTGTTCAAATTCTTAAAATACTTCATACATAAAATACTTAAAATCATGCTATTGCTGTAGTATGTTGTATGCATACTATACTAGCCCGAGTATTGCAAATGTACAGTTTTTAACTGATTTTTTATTTTATTTTATAATACAGAATAATTGTCTTTATATATATAAACAATACTTACAATTATTAACATTACAGAACAGGTTTCCAGTTATTTATTACTACACAAAAACGCAACTCCCAGCCATCACCGGCTTCTGAATAATTTCCAGCATTGGACAGGAAGTAGCATGACCGCCCATTTCCTGTCCCAGGAGGCTCAGTCTGAGGTAATTTGAGCTATGTGTACAGAGGTAATCTCATTGTCTGTGGTCAGCATCAGGAAAGACTTATTGGAAATCATCCTACATGAGCAGGAATATATGATTCAGCTGGTCAGACAGTAAAGCAACATGGAAAGTCATGCCAAGCAAGTTCATACAGTACATAAATGTTTCTCTCTCCAACTAGCATGAAGTCTAGGAGTAGAAGTATTATTAGGAATATGCACAAATTAACCAGAAGTATTATTTTTTTGCGAAAAAAAAAAAAAAAAAAAAAAAGACCGCAGAAAGGTACTGATCATTTTCTGCCAGGATATTATCTGTTAATTTTATGGATATTTTGTTTAACCCCTAAAACGTAATGGACTTTACTTGGAGTGTAAAGCTAAGATGTGTTTACCAAAGACTGCATTTCAGGTAAAAATCTAATTGCTAAATAATTAGCAGTTTTTTTCTGCTGAGATAACTGTAAATAAATCACAAAATCAAAATTTTAATGAGGTCATGTGACAACAGTGTAACATACTATTGTTGCATAATGTTTCATTTCACATACTATTTTAAAACCATTGTATGCGGTAAGCTTGCCAGTTATGTCAACCATGATGACATATTGCATTGATTTAAAACATGTTTGCATGACTAGTATTAATGGAGTTTAATGGCGCAAGCAACACATATTTTATCAATAAATCCAACCTAATGCAACACTTTAGAGCACATCATCCAACACAGTAAGTGCCAGCAACTAGCTGACCAAGCAACGAGAAATAAAACTATATCATTAAAACAACCATCAGTTTTACTTAAATAGTCTTAGCTTATGTCATTGTTTGTGCCTCTGGCTGGATAGTAACACCCACAACGTATCGGAGCAAACCATATGTGGATATTTTTACTGTATGTGTCTCTTATGATGGATCACGTTGTTCATGCAAATGAACATTCTGTCAACACTTACTTCCCTTCATATCTTTACGAACCAGTATGGCTTTCTTTCTTCCAGTTAAGGTTTTAGACTGCTGAGGACTGTTTGCATGCGGCACACTCATGCAGGCACGTACGCATGTTCACCATTCATCTTGTAGACCGCGGACGCTGACCCGTGAACCGTATCCTAGAAGGATTTGTTGGTAATCAATATGGGTGATGAAATGATAATCATTATCCTCACGCTTGACATGTTCACCATAGTTCAACTGAAGTTCATGGTCTGCGCCTGAATTTAAAGAGTCGAGAGCTGTGTTAAGAAACGACTCGAGGATTTTTGCCATACAAAGCTAAATGTGTTCTCACAAACTTATTTAGACTTTCCATTCGAGCAGCCTGCTGCATTCCATTCCGAGCAGCTGATAAATGACAGCACACTGTCAGCCGAACGCTGGTCCCTCAGGGTCTGTCAAACAGCAGCACCATGTGATTCTTTTCTAAGTAGAATGATCTAATGACTGGTGCTGTGGTCAAACATGATGTAATAATGCTGATGTTTGTTCCCCAGTGTATTTGTTACTGGATTTGCGTTGAGTAAAGAAAAGAAAATGAAAATAATCGTAGATGTAGCTTCCGGATGGAAACATGTCTGTGTGTGAGAGTAACAGTGAAAAATGCTAGATTTTTCTTTTTTACCCTTGAAGAAAACGTAAAGGTCAGAAAGGCATGGTAATGTTTTAACAGAGTTGTCGCCTTCCATGAAAATATAAAAATATCAACTTATCTCTCTTCTCTCAAGCAGAAAATAGTGTGATTTCAAAAAGTGATGCATTTAGCACAACATAACAGGCACTCTTTCTCTTTTTTTTCCCTCCTCCGTCTCGCACAACTTCACAAAAAAATGTTAAAAATGCTTTGAGCATATTCCAAAACAAAAATGATTTTGTTTTAGATAGTTGTTGTTTGCATATTTTGGTGGGTGAAATATCAGATAGACATGTCTTATCAGTTAAATCAAACATTTCAGCCGTAGACTACAGTGTAGAGACAATTACATTTGTGGGTTTGGAGTTTTTGGGTGTAACCCTGTTTATAAACTATAGGCTGTCCATTGAAGAACCAACGTGCTGCGACAAGCAGAGAATGTTGTTCATTCATTAGGATCGGAATTTTTCTAGGTGGGTTTTAAATGATTATCCTAAATAATATTAGATTTATTTTCTTACAAAGTTCTTTTAATGGTCATTGAGGTTCTTGAAGCTTTCTTGATGCACTTATATGTCTACTGTAAGTCAAGATAAGGACAGGCTAAATCGTACCTTTACTTGAAGCCACTGCAAATGCCCTTTATGATAAAAAAAACTTGTTGTAGACCTTCTAAAGTACTGTAGCTCTTGAGGGCTTACTGCACTCTTAATGCAACAGTCAGAGGAAAGATCCACTGGAATAATGGCCTATTGATGGCTGTGAAATTGAATTGTGCTTGTTAAAAGACAACATGAACCTCCGCTCGATAGCAATAGAGAAGACTGAATGCCATTGAATGGGCAGGTATTTATTTGAAAGAGGATTTTGGGCATTATATTTAGCTTTAAGATATGGGGAGTGGAGTAGGAAAGAAAGGATTGGTTTGAAATGACCTTCACTGGATCTAAAAGTTATATATTTGACATAGATGGTGTTTTTTGTTGTTGTTGTTTTTTTTTCAACTTTAGGCTATATCTCTTAATCTTTGGGAATGTTTTCCTGTTTACTACTAAATTCATGTCTGTAAATATAAATAAAAAATGAATCTGTCATAATGACTTGTGTATCTGCCAGCCCTTCTCAAGATATCCTGCACGCTTGCACAGAAGATGTGTAGAAATATAATGATGTTTGGTTTGAGTTTTTCAACAGACATTCTTTGCTGAGTCAGACTGTCTTTGTATGAAAGGGTCGTTGAGTTTATGCAGTGTACCCGCAGATCGATGGAAGCATTTACAAGGGCTCAGCTGCTTAAATCCAGGTGTCCCTGCCTGCTGGGAATGGAAATTCACATTGCACTTGGTCCTGTGCTGACCTGAGATCAGTTTAACAGTCCGTCTGAAGACAGTTTTAGGTAGAGGAAATATCTTGGTTATGGTACATTGAGTCCTGATTACAGCATTTCTAGGCCACATTTTTTTTTGACACGATAGTAATTATTTATTTTTAGGGCTGACTTTATGTTTCTAATCTTTAAAGGTCATTTTTAAACCAATAGCCTGGAATTAACAATAATGAATTTTTGCTGAAATGCACTTATCTGTTAGATTAAAAGAGCTATTTTTAGCACGTAATGGGCATTTGGCTTTTTCGCAGATGTCCAGATGGAAGTTTCATGAAAGTGAAGCATAAAAGAGTGTTTTAATATATACCTTAATCTATCAAAAAACACTTTCTAACCTTCACCTGTCCTCGTTCACTTTTTCTTTTCATCCCGTGGAGCCATCACTAAAAACATTGAATGCTCTAAATGAGATTAACCGGAGAGTTCAGCGGAGCGAGCTGCCAAAAGTTCAGGTCATGTGACCTCACCCCTGTCTGATCCCATAAGGCCCCAGGTGGTAAAAACCAGGCCAGAAAGGCACAGAGAGATTTATTAGAATGGAAATTTTGGATATTTTTTTCATTAAGTATTGGGTTTTGTAGGGCCTGTGTTTGAAATGAAAGGTTTTGTCTATCTACACCAGGAGAGCTATTTGAATCGAATGGAGGGACGAAATAGGCAACAGACTGATAAGACTACCAATCAAGAAATCTGCTATCATCTCACTGCTCTTCAGGCATTGTGTGTATGAGTGTGTGTCAGTCCAACACAAGCGGTCCTTGTCTAAGCGTCTCCCAAACGGAGCATGTGACGTACTGTGGAACGGGGATCTACACAAATAAACATAAGGCATGGAAACTGACAGGACAAAATGGACGGCCATTAACAGTGTGACCCAGTGACTTCCAGTTCCCCACAGACCTGTGCTATATCTTCTGATAATGAGAAAGGAAACAAAACGTCACACTTTGTTACACAATATTCCCAAGTGACTCTCCACATGTTCTGATGATGTACTGCCTGCTTTATGCAGGTGCAAGAAAAATAGGAAAGTAGATAACAGTAACACCACGGCCAAACAGTCCAACTGTGCTCACTCACTCATGCAAAGATAGCCACAGCACACATAACACATATCAACACACACTCACGGACTGCATCTGCATGAAGCTATAATAATAATAATGTTCTTTCTTTTGGTCAGAGTGACATTTAAAGTGCTGTACTGTCAGAGTCTTGTGCACTTTTTAGTCTTGTGATTGTAAAAATGCAAGGCAGAGCCAAACCAGGGAACTTAAAAATGTACCCGATCACCATACATGCATGCATGCATTACTATTTTATGTTTTTCATTATAAACATTTCAATATTTTAAACCACTCCATGTCATTCCAACCCACTACATTTGTTGTTTTAGAAGCGTTGTTCCTGTAAATTTCTGTACCCATCAGGGTGGATTATGAAGACTAACATGTTTGTCTGCCTTCCTGCTGGTTTGTTTAATTATGTATGAGATCAAAGTCACAGATGAAGTCATGTTATTAACATGCCCAGGACTCATGATGATTACAAAATTAGTACTCCCTGTGAGGGGGCTACTTAATGAGCACAGGCTAATTAGCTGGGCGCCATGCTGCCTATTAGAGATCTCTACAGCCAAGAAAAGTTGATTTAGTGATCAAGCCTCACTTGTTGCAATTTGCATAGTACACCAGATTATATAATTATAAAGATTGCTGTTGAAGAATCAGAAAAAAATAAGAGCGGTTACTTGCTGTATAGTTCACCCCAAAATAATCATTTACTCTTGTTCCAAACCTGTATGACTTTCTTTCTTCTGTTGAGTATAAAACCAAACCAAACAGTTGCTGGACCAGCATCTGTTTAGAAAACGACATGGAAAATCAGAGTTATATTTTGGTACTCAAGCAGAGGTAGAAGATGAATTTACTATTGGAGGCATCCACTGTTGCCAGATCTTTCCTTATGAATCAAGTCTTGTAAAGGCATATGTCCAACACAGTTGGCCGTCTTTGCACTTGTAGGAGCACTTGAAAACTATAAAGCTGGCGGGAGAAGAAGGTGTGAAGGAAAATGCTGCCATCTTTTCCTTACATTTACTTTTAACTCGCCTCATATGAGTACGTGTCGTGACCGTGGGCCATTTCTTCCCAGGAGCTCAGGGGAAGCAGGAGCATTGATTTATTAAGAGTTGGCAAATTAAGCCAAACCTCATGAGAGCACCTGGCTTTTTTCGGTAGCTCCATTTGCCAGCGTGGCACATTAATGAATAGAGGGATAATAGTCGACGCCGTCTGTGACTCTCAGTGACGCCAAGAGAAGGTGCTGTTTTAGACTCATGATTAACTGGTGGGATTGCATATGATGATGGCATTTGTCTTCTTCCTTCCTCCATGGGATATTTGAAAAATAAATGAACTTTTTACACCACATTGCATTCCTTAAGAACACAATCCATTCTTTTGAGTGGCCATTTATTGTTTTGACAATGATAAGTTGGATGAGAATATTAAGGGGCTATCATTACCAGAAAGCGCCTGTGGTCAGTTTAAATTGGAAGCTGCATTCTTCTGTAGCTGAATACTAATGCTGGTTGGTGGACATGTGTACAGGGTCATGATCGTCACATTTAATATCCTGGACACATCTGATCCACTTTAGGCTTTAGACGTATAGACGACACTAAAGGCTGTAAGCAACATCTTAAGGTTTTTATAGTAGTTACCTGAATAAACTGTTTCCTGATTGTCACTCTATCTCAGCTCATTTTGTCAAATTTAAACATGTTTGAGTCAAGATTCCAAATCCTGATCCATATTAGTTGCAATACTGTTTCTGAAAATAAAGCTTCTTTCTTGGCATCTGTGGTTCCATGAAGAATCTTTAGGATCCATGGACGAAAGGTTCTATGTGGTGAAAAATGGTTCTGTAGATAATTAAAATAAAATGTTCTTGACACTAAATAAATTGTTCTTTTAGGAACTGTTCACTGTTCATCCTTTGAGGAACCGAAAATGGTTCATCTATGTCATTGCCGCAAAAAACTCTTATTTTTAGGAGTATACTGTTGAAAATATTCATATGTATGAACAGGTATTCTGAACATTAAAGGCTCAGCAGAATCTTGTTCTATTGACCTATTTTTTCTTCCCTAGGGGAATTTGAGGGCCCAAAGATAGATAGAGATATTAACGCTCTTGGATATTTGCTTGTGTATCTTCTTGTGGATAGTCAAGCGGTCTTGTATCTCGCTAAGAAAAGTCTCAACTGTTTCACTCTGTATCTCATCTTAGGCTGAATTTACTGAACTGTGCGAGCTGAAGACGAGCAAAGAGGTTGGTTGAAGCGACAGCCGGATCAAGCGTTGTGTAACATTTAAAATCACGCAGGGAAAAGCCATTAATGGGCACAGCCAGGACCTCATAAGACCCCACAAGCCTTTGAGTCTCTGGATGATAAAGCATGTGAATGAAGACGTTTTTTCGAACTGACGAACAGGTTGAGAGAGTTCATAGTGGTTTCATTGTGAAGTGGAGGATTAAGCCACTTTATTAATGTTAGTCTGAGAGTAGAACTCGCCCTTCATTGTGTTACATTGTACAGCTGAGTTCCACAGAAGGCTCAATGGTATAATGAGAATAATGGGATACTATAACAGTATAAAAATCTAATAACAGTAGAGATTCTGTACTATTCCTATTATATTTATGTTTATGTAAGTTAATATGTGACTGACAAGGAAGCCTAAAGTTATGCAGAGATACAAAGCAGTATAGACTTTATTTGTTTACAGTTCAAAATCGCCAAATAACAACCACTGGAACATTTATGAGCTAAAAATTGTGTACTAACCAGCTAGACTGCTGACCATCAGCACGAGTAGGAGTTTGGCACAATGGTTCACATACAAGAGCTCTGACTTTTGGAATCAGATGGCTGGAGGGTGTATAACTGATATCTTAAAGTCTTCTCAGCTTTCCTGTACTTTCTTCTGTAAAGGTGCATGTTCTGCTTATGTAATGTCTGCCTGTGACTTTCAAAAATGTTTGTTTTATTTTATTTTTTACAGAGTCTTAAATTGGACATCTTATGTTTTATTCAGTGGCCTGGTGCAGATGCACTGAACATTCTCCCATTCAGTCACATATCCGTTATCAGTGTATGGACACACGAGAACATTCTGCGGCAGTCCATATTAAACACCGCTGTGTAATGGTAGATTTCTGCAATATGCTGGGCTTACTGAAAGTCACTGGCAGGTGGAAGAAGCAGACAGATTATGTAACACCTGTTTTTTGCAGGAAGATAAAAGCTGAAGCTATATCACTGATTGCATGGGAATTGAATGGGATGGAGCTGAGCAAGCTCAATTGTGGTGTTACCTGACTGAAGGCAGTGATGTGAAAATATAACTTTATGCAGCAGCTCATTTTATATTTATGCAGGAAGTGTTTATGCTGAGGTATAAGAGGGCATCTTCATCAAATGTTCGTGAAAACACCATTAGAGTGCAGAATATGTGAATAAACAGGAAGAAATGATAATCAGATTTGTGATGGGATGGTAGTCAGCTTGATGGGTAGATCTTAAACTGCTCTGTTCTGTTTACAATAGAATTCTATGAAACTCATACCTTTTCATCAGGAGATTTTTAAAGTAATTTATTTGTAGGAATTTTAAAATCTGTAAGAAAAATTAATTATATATTAGTTTATAAAGTATTGATTACTCTTTCTGTTTCAATTCAAGTTAATATATTTTCATACGTGCTGCTGGAATATTAATATGACTTGGGGAAAAAAGTGTCGAGGTTGACAATTTAGAGTTTGAAATGACAATCCTTGTGCTCAATGTTGTGAAACTACAATACGCTTCTTGGAATGAGGATTTAATGCTTCAATTATCAAAACTTCAGACAAAGTGATAACAAGTGAATATTTGATTTATCATTGAAGACGTCACTTCTTAAAAGGATGATGATGTCATTATGATTTTATTTTTATTATTTTTATGTAAGATTATAACTTTAAAAGGGGAAAATGATCATGGTACATAACTTTGAGTCTTTTTGATAATACACTGATAACTAAAATGTTATATGCAGTGTGTGTATATATAGATTTTTTGACGATAGATAGATAGATAGAACAGTAGACAGAAAAAAGCATAGATAGACAGACATAATGGACAAATCAGGTTTACTCTCTCCACCTTCTTTTCATCTGTTCGTCCTCTGGGTTCACAGTGGGGGCAAGAGTGAATTATTCCTCTGCAGTGCGCTGTCAATTACAAACCTATGGCTCCATTTTTCAATTAGCTGGAACACAGGATCCCTGGCTGAGATGAGCTGAACATTGATCCTCGTCTGAATCTTATTTGCATCTGAAAAAAACATCAATATGTTCGTTGTGCTTTAGGTACACTTTAAACACTGTTACCTTTTGGTCCAACGCACTCACATAAATGTATTATTTAATAAGTAAATACATTTATTCATGACTGTTTGTTAGTTGGAATTGCTGGAATTCTCAGGAAGCTTGTAAAAGTGAAGATGAACAAGAACAGTTGGGTGTTGCTTTTAAACACTAATTGGTTAAGATACTGTACTTGAGAAAGCGGGACATCAGGGGAATGACTGGAATTCATAATTTTTTTTTTAAAAATAACGTAATTTCCCATCTTCGCTCTTTCATCAGAATCCATTAGTTGTAATATACAGTATATATAAAAGACACAATATGATCGCATTCCTTAAGGCTCTATGGCTGTAGAACTTTGTGTATATGTGTGAATTAGTGTGTGTAAAGTCATTACACTGCAAAGAAGTGAAGCCTAGCAGAGCTTCTATATGACTCATTTGGTAAGTGGGTTAATTAGAGCGACCCACTAAAGAGGAGCAAACATGTGTTTTAATGTGAGGTTAATGATAAAAGTGCTTGCTGCAGGTCAGGACCACCGAGAGCATGTGAACACCCTGAGACTGGATCCTATACATTTACGTTTCTCACACTCCCGAATCGGATCAAGATAGGGTCCCTCCTGTCCTTAATATACTGTAGAGTATGACAGATTATTTCTCTTGACATTATCCTTGAAATCTTTAACTGAAAACAGACTAGCATATGGCTTTATGCGTCAGTGTATTTGATATGAAATTGCCAGACAGACAATGCGTTAACATTTATTGATTTGTTTTGACAAGGACTATGACATCAATCTATAGATCCTGGGTACTATTAATAACAGCCATCATGTGATCATCATATGTGTGTGTTTCAGCCACACCTCCTGGTCACATTATACAAACGTGACAGATTGTGGCTCGTGTCCTAAAGCTGGTCACGTGCTAGCAAGATTGATTATTGTGTGGGGTTGAGAGAGAGGGTTTGAGTGTTGAAGTGATTATTCTTATATAATTCTGGAAGGCTGCTTATTCTCACCGGTTCTTATACTGCTGACTCCTCAAGAGAGTGCCGCACATCTGGTCCAAGCTGCTGGCTGTTGTAAGGGGCTCTAAACATCTGTACACAGACAGACAAGAGATGAAACACACCCTCTATTCTTTCCCACGCTTGGCCACTGATGGATCATGGGTTGTGACCAATGCATGTCAACTAGATGGCCTTGGGCATGGGCTTCAATCTTTCATTCCCTTGTGTATGGACTCATTATGAGTTCGTTAAATATTTCTAGTGGAATATGTAAGGAGTAACTGATGACAGACTGTTTTTGAAAATTATTATTATTGTTGTTGTTATTTTATTAGGATTATTACTTTCTTCCAATAATAATTAAACAGTCCATCATCTAAAAACAACATTTATTTGTTTGTTTGTTTATTTATCAATTTTCGTGTCTGAATAATAGTTTGCTCATGTTATAGGAAATAACTATCATTGTCAACTATAATAATAATAATAATAATAATAATTATTATTATTATTATTATTATTATTATTTAGTGCTGTCAAACGGTTAATCGCATCCAAAATGAAAGTTTTTGTTTACATAATATATGTGTGTATACTGTGTATGTTTATGTATATATAAATATACACACATGCATGTATATGTTTAAGAAAAATGTTATGTTTATATATTAAATATATTTATATATAATATAAAATATAAGAATCTAAATATATAAATGTATATACATGTAAATATTTTTAAAAAATGTACTTTATGTGTGTGTATTTATATATACATAATATATGTGTGTGTATAATGTGTATATTTATTATGTAAACAAAAACTTTTATTTTGGATGCGATTAATCACAATTAATCATTTGACAGAGCTTATTATTATTATTATTATTATATACTGTGTATATATAAAATATGTTTTTGTTATTATTATTTATTGTTGTATTTATTTGCTTATTTATTGTTTTAATAATACTGTCTTTATGTTATTAGGTATTACGATAATTGCAAGTTTACAACAACAATAATCATTGTTATTGTTATTTTGGACTTGCGTACATCAGTTATGCTTTTTTTGTTATTTTGTGCTTTCATTAACTGTGCTGCTAAATATGGTGATACACGAGGACAGATACACTTTACACTAATGGATACTAACTCCAGGCCTCTAAATATTTTATGTGCACATGTAGCACATTGGCCTGGCGTTCCCCATGAGATAGCATAGACCAGTGAAGGAGTCCTAACGTGTATAAGGCAATGGGCATCTAGTAGAGACAGCTGAGATTAAGTTTGTGAGAGAAGAACATTATGGCATTCAGGTCCAGAAGCTTCCAGACCTCTCTGCTCTCTTCCGGGGGTGGAATTAGCTAACAGATGGAGCGCATTTGAGAGCAAGTGTAGCGTTTACCATTGATACACCTTCACCAGCACCAGCGTGAACCCCGGTCAGGGAGTGAGCGTAGCATGATCGCCACAGATGGCCAGTGATGTTGTGTTTTGCAGATTTTTATACGTTTGCTTGGCAGTTTTGTATATTTCCTTAAAAAACATTTATACTTATGAGTATCACCCCCCCCCCCCCCCCCCCCCCCAATGGATGATTCAAACTGGTTTGCAAAATGGTGAATGATTCATTCGCAAACTGATTTGCATAAAAAAGTGCTTATCCAAAAGACTGGAAAAATCATAGAAATTCAGTAGGAGTATCTTAAAGGTACATCAGCAGCACAAAACAGCCTTTAATTTTAAGGGTCAGAGAAAATGGTTGTACAAAACTACATTATGTTGCCAGAAAAAATGATTAAAAAGTGTTATGAGAAGCAGAAAAGTTCATACATCTGCAACAGACTGAAAAGCTATAACAATTTGGGTAGCATTTTTCAATAGCATCTTACTAGCTTCCTGGAGTTGTTTGCCGCACACATTTTCTCCCTGTTTCTTGGCTAGGGGCTGATTGTTTGGCCTGTTGACAACCCTATTAATCTCAGTCCTCTACGGGCATGTCCGCCTCCCCCAACAAACTATATTTAAAATGCCTTTTGTGATGTAAAATGTTGTTAACCTTAAGGACGAGCTGACTGGACAAGCGTGATAGCTCTTATCGCTAGCTACTATGTGGACAATCCATGAATTATACACAAGTGTTTAGCAAATGTTACCAGAGCTACCACTGCATCAATAGCCAGGATGTGTGTGGGTTGTGTTAGAACGGCTGTATTTCAGTCATCCTCGCTTTGTTTATCAGTGGGTGAGATAAAATACGTGCAGCTCTGGTTTTTGTGGTTTGGAGAAGAGCTGATTCAAGAACAGATTCTTCTACCTGAATCCTACCTACACCATCAACAGAGCCACGACAAAAGCATTTCACTTCCATTTTGTGTTTGTTTACTGTGTTCATGCTGAAATTACAGATGAAAAGGGATTTGGTGAATTAAATGAAGACTTTGATCATTGTTAATCTCATGTAAATTTCACTCTTTGGATGCACAATATTTATTGGACATTTAATTGTAGCACACTTAGAGTTAATCTTTAAAAACAATTTAATAATTTAATGTAGTTCATTTTTTAAAGTAAAACATTTTAATATCAGCCATTAATTGGTTATCAGACATGAAAATAATTATCAGCTTATCTGTACAGGCCACAATTGAAATTTCTGCCATAAAATTCATAGAAATCCTCCGTGACCCCATCTGTGTCTCTGGTGACCATGAGTTTGGGAACATCTGCCATAGTGCCTTTCAGTGTTTCTACTGACTCATATCAATTATTAAATTGTGTATTATGCCATCTATCCTTCTATCTTTATATCACTTGACTTGACTTGACTTTAGAGAGGCTAAAAGCACCTCTTTCTCTTTCTTATATAATTGCTGAAGCTATCTGAGCTCCCTCTGTGCACTCTTACATGCAGAGAAATATACACATGTAGACAGATGGATACAAACTCTGTGTTCCTGGTTCTCTCAGCTGGCAAAGACAATGATAATGCAATATATTGGCTTTTTTCACTCGCATGGGCAGTACTTGCACAAGCAAAAATGTATTGTGTAATTCTTATACAATATGCATTGGACAGATAATAAGTGTTCCTACGAAGGTGTGATTTTTCCACATATACAGTAATATAATAATTTCCCATGATAGAATAATTCAGGCATAGATGATGTGCTTATGATTCTTTAGATGATAATAATGAGCCCAGTGGAAAAAAAAAAGCACAAACACATCATTGATTTTTCCTTTTTGTGGTTTTCTTTTATCTAGAAATACTTTCCAGTGAGTATTAATTTAGGAGACATTGTTTTAAGTGACAGTCCCGCTGGTGCAACCTGGGGTTAAGTGTTCAGTCCTTAAAGGATTTAAACCAGACACCCTCTGGATACCAACCCTAAGCTTTCACCACTATAAAAACCCATTACATCCTTGTTGTACAATCCAATAACTGATTTTATAGAACAGATCAGGATTAGAAATAGGTTTAATGTGATCTCTTCAGTCCAGACATATTTAAAAGCTAAAATCTGATCAGAACCACATTCAGTGGTCTCCTCTTTAACTACTTAGCTGCAATGAACTACTGTGGTTTTATTGTCCTTAAATGCTAGAGGAATATTACGCTTTTAGTCTCACTTAATGCTTGCCTTGCTTTTTTTATGGTATGGATCTAATATACCATATATACCACATTGCTGTGTTGTTGCTTGGAAACACATTTGCTGACTCGCTTTCCGTATAAAAGAAGGTCTGTAATACACATACATTTATATTGCATTTACTTGAATGCATGCAAGCAAGAAAAGATCCATTAATGCACATCAATCAGACATAAGAATGCATTCATATTTTCCCTGCTATGTTATTAGTGTGGTATGCATTGATTAAACACCCTCTATTGGTGTAGTGGCTTTCTGATTAATTGAAAAGTTTGTGGGAATGTAATCTGACAGATTTTCTAGGTTATATAACTTGCTGTGTGCTGCATTGGTCAGAGTAGCTGCATGTAATGGAATGTTCAATCATGTTGTTAAAATCCACACATTCAGACCGCACTATGGATACCTGCTGTCTGCTTTTATTCCACTCATAAAATATTGTTGCCATGCCACATAAACATAAAATGTCAGTAACTGCTCTCTTTTAAGCAGTTAATTTTTTACCAGTAATGCACTGCAACAGCTCAGTGCTTTTATTGGGTTATTGAGTTTACGTCAAGACTTTGCATTCATGTTTTATGGTTTTCAAATGCTTTTTTTCTTTTTTTTTACTTTTTTTGTCATAAACCGAAGAGACAAATAATATCCTTTTCCCTATTGAAATTGAAATAGAAAATTCAGTTGGCGGTGAATCTAGCCTTGTGGGCAACGCACCAGCATATAGCGCCGCTGTACTACGGGCGTCCTGAGTTCAAATGTTCAAATAAATACTTTTATTTATTTGAAAGAATTTAATACTTTTACTGTGCAAGGATGCATTAAATTGGTAAAAAGTAGGGTTGGGTATCCGATTCCAATTCCGGTTCTGCTTGTCGATTCCGATTCTTATCGATTCCTAGTTTGATTCCAGTAAGATTAAAAAAAAAAAAAAATAAGTGAAACATTTAGATGTCAAACATACTTATTCTGTCTTTTTACAAAGTGTTCCAGCTGAATAACATGAGCAAGCAATTTACAGAACACGTAGGCCTTAGGAACATTTTAACAAAAATGCACGGAACGGTTCGAGAATGGACGCAGACACCGGGACCGCTTTTCTCTGTGCTTGCGCTTCGGATGTGTGTGATCGAAATGCACGTGTCTTAAAGAGTACCCGGTTCTTGGAAATTTGGAATTGGTTCTAAAATGGAACTGGTTCTCGATACCCAACCCTAGTAAAAAGTGACATTCATGATGTCTTTTCTAATAAAAATTCTAAGAAGAAATTGTAATTAATTCTAGTATTTTATAAAATTCTTAGTTTATAATTCAGACTCACTGTTCTATATGTCATTTCTTTCAGTCTCAAATTTTCCCACTTTCACCCTTCCTGCCTCCTTGGTTTTGTTGGACTACTAGTTTCTATAAGTGGCTCACCCTTAGCATCAGCATGTGCCTTACAGTTAATCTGTTATAGATAAGATGATTCACCAGCTGTCTGCTACTCTTAAGACTAAACATCTATCTGAACCACCTGCTCTCAGAGCCTCAAAGCATCCGGAATGAATATTTATAAATTCATTTTAAAAACAAAGGTCTACACTTTTGACATGCTACAGACTCACTAATGTCCCATTTCTGCTTCTTTTCTTCAGTATTGTTCTTGGTTCCAGATAGACCGCCCATGAATCATTCACATACCAATATATATTGTATACTGTGTTTCCTTCAGTCTGAGGAGGACAATTCAGTCTATTTTGAATGAGCTACTTCTGTGTCACGCAAGTCTGTTATAGTAGGTATCGATTTCAGATTTACACGCCCCTAATGTCACATAAGCCAAACAATAAAATAACAATAAAAAACCTTTTATAGGCTGTTTAGACGTCGTCATCTTCTTTAAGTGGGCAGTTTGAAGGATCATGTGACACTGAAGACTGGAGTAATGGCTGCTGAAAATTCAGCTTTGCATCACAGGAATAAATTGCATTTTAAAATATATTCAAATAGAAAACAGTTATATTCATTTGTAATAGTATTTCACATTTTTCAGTTTTTGCTATATTTTTGATAAAAAAAAAATGCAGCTATGATGAGCATAATGGATTTTTTCATAAGCGTAATTAAATCTTACCGACCCCAAATGTTAAGAACGGTAGTGTGTCTTTTTTATATTCCACTAAAGAATAAAAAGTCATACAAGTTTGGATTAATATGACAGAATCTTTATTTTTTGGGTGAACTATCCCTTTAAAATTGTGTGTAAATCAAATAAGATGCAAAATTGACTGGGTTTTCAAAAGTCTGTGTCTGCGAGGCTAACCTGGCTTTGCATATTATTTGATATTTGTTGGTTCTGATGATCTTGTCAGGTTGGCATTGAAAAGCTTTTGAGTTCAAAGTCAGCACAGCATTAAACATGCAATTATAGTCATTTACCACTCTTAAGTTAAACCTGTTTTCTTTTTTCTTACCAGCCAGTTACATCCATGAAAAGGTCTTTATGCTGTTATTTTCCTGAAAGGGCATGTTTTCCCCTGTGGAGCGGATGTGTGAGATTGTGTACTTGGGTGTGTATGTGATAGAAAGTTGCTGAGTGTGTGTGTGTGTGTGTGTGTGTGTGTGTGTGTGTAGGGTGTAGTGAAAGGGCTACCAGGCACAATGTGTGTGTGGGTGTTTATTTCTGGCATTCGGTTAGGACAACAGGTTGCCTTCATGTAGAATGAGTAAGAAAGGAAGAGGGAGAGAGGAGGAGGCAAAATTAAGAGTCCTCCCACAGATTATTTGAAATGCAAACAAATGTTGTCCCACTTTGTTTAGAGGAGAAAGTCAGTGAATGTTTGTCCTTTTAAAACCCTCAAGGCTCCCATTATCTCTGAAAAATAGAAAACGTCTATGTTTAAACACTTATGTTTTTCCTCTGTTGATAGTACATTTCCTTCTTGTAAACAGCAATTGTTTATTTTTGCTCAGGGGAGGAATTCCTCCCCTTCTCTGTTCTCCTTCAGTTTTTTTTTTTTTTTTTTCTCGTGAGTTGTACTAAAACAACAGGAATTTTGGATGGGAAGCCGACACCCATGTGACCAAACAGTAGGACAGACAGAGATACTTGGGCAGTAGGCCAGGGTTTACTGGTTTCACTCATTACCCAGGTTGAGCATGGGTCATGGAAACGCTGGTACGGAGAGATCAAGAGAACGAGGGTGAATAATGAGCTCAAACAATCCAAATCCAGATCCAGATCAGAGAGGTGTGAACAGACACCTGCCTGATTCAGATTCAGCTCCACTTCACTTTTCAGTTACAATAAATTGGTCTGGATGGTATTGTGTTAAAATAAGATGTATTATTCTGAAAATAAGTGGTCAAGCGCTTCTGCGTTTCTGCATTGCCCTTCTTATCTCCACATCTTCCTCCTCTCAGGCATGTGACCCTACTGTCATACTTTTAAACGAGAGTCATTTAAAGCTGATGACAGCTTGAGTTATCACTGAATATGCCTCTATTCGATTATAACTACTTAACTTGTTTATAGGTACATTTTGCCAGAAAAATCATTTCCTAAGTCAGTTTGTGAGAACGTCAGTGTTTTGATCTGAAATGAGTTCCTGTCGTCTATTTAATTGTTTGTATCGTGTTTCACATACGACAGTCTGTCAGGCAGCACTGCATTAAGTTACAGGAATCATGCAGTGCTATTTTTAGCCATGTAACTTCAGTGATGCCCTGAAGCACTTTGAGAGTGTGTGTGCTGAGGTCAGTTTAGTAGTTATAAAAGTAGTGGTTGTAGTCATAGTTCACATTTCTTTTTGAAAACAGTTCTTTTTGCCTTTATCTTACACATACTCACAAACTCACTTTAACTACTTGGATCTTATTGTAATGATAAACTCACTCTGGTATTTTTAATGTTTTTAAATAAGTGAAAGCCATATAATGGGATGTACACCATTATTAATAAAATAATCTTTATTTTGCATTACAGTAATGAGACTGAGATCTTTCGTATTATTGTAATGAGAATTTGGAGAAAAGTTATGCAATTTACACTACCGTACATGTTTACCTGAATTGGCTGATACTAATTAACTCACTCTGACATTCTCATGTTTATATATGCAAAGTAAAATAAATAATATAAAAGTAATTAAATAATTAATATATGTATATTTTTTTTAAATCCGCTTAAATTATAGACAGCACAATACTTTACAATTTAAATAATAATAAAAATGATATATAAATGCATATAAAACAATATTAAAAAATTAGTATTAGACTTTCAATATATAAGGATTTGATGATCTAGAATGATTCTATATTTATTATATTCAATGCTTATTTCTGAGTAGAATTCTGAAGTTAAATAAAATAAAATAAATAAATGCGCATTTATTACATCATTTAAAAAAACAGAACTGTAGGATATCAGGGAAAATGAAGGCTGCATCCATGTAGCCTGGTTTGGATATGCCTTCATACCTCCATATACTGCCTGCTGTTTTTGGTTTGTTCGCAAAAAATATCAAACTGTCATTAGCTAGTAAGGTCACAACTGGAAAATGTCGTCACGGAGAGCATTAGATTTCAGTCTGTATGGCAGATGCTATGGTGGCGTGGAAAGTGCTGATCTAGGATCAGTTTTTGCCACTTACTGTATATCCTGAAGTATGTCATCAAAATATATTTGTTTTCAGCACTGATCAGCAGTGGCTGGAGGAATTTCAGCCGTTGTTTGCACGGACAGTTGGCTATGGTGTGTTTGTGTTTGTGTGTGTGTGTGATAGGGTAACTTGAACTGTTCCTCGGCAGCTCAGGCACGAGTCGAGCGTGATATAATCCCTTTGACTAGTGACCAGACTACTGCCACCTCTCATTCCTGTGTGACTGTTTGCTTCTCAGTTATGAGCTTGTGTACTTGGTTTTCATGGGAGCTTAAGCAGTGATTTTGGTTTGATTTATCTTATTATTCAGAACAAGCCATCTTAGTTCAAGCGAATAGTTCACCCCAAAATAACATTTGCCATCATTTACTTGCCCTCATGTCGTTCTGAACTTACATGCTGTTACTTGTTCTATGTAATAGAAGGGTGAAATTTCTTCTTTAGTATTTACTGAAAAAGAGAAATACCAGCATGTAGTTTAGAACAACATAAGGGTGAGTAATTGAGCACTAGATAAAGGGTAAACTTTTCCTTTAACTGTAAATATACCACAATTCATCCATGATTAAACTGTTTGTTTTCCGTGTTGGCTAGCTAGTGTTAGCCTGCTAGCTAGCTAGTTTGGTGGATGTTGGGTGTATATAGGTCATCCCAGACCCATCAGGTGCCTGGAAGAACACACAGGCTCATTCGTTTTGTGTGTTGGTCTGTTTGTTGTGTGTGTGTGTGTGTGTGTGTGTGTGTGTGTGTGTGTTTTAGGGCAGTGGATTAGGTGTGATTATGGGGCTCAGGGTTCACTGAGCCTTTGACCAGCTGCTCAGTGCCGTCTGCTTAAATCCACCTCTATAACACAGAGAAAACACAGAGTGAGAGGAAATCAGAAGAATTCTTTATGTAGTTTAAGCCTGTTTATAGTAGAGATGCTCGATTATGGCAAAAATCATAATCATGATTATTTTGGTAAATATTGTAATCACAATTATTTAACACTATTATGAAGAGGCCATATGACCAAAACTTTATATGAGTGATTTATTTAAAGATAGTGATACATATCAAATATATTTCCTGTAAATAATGTTGCTATGATATCCACATTGTAGAGACCAGCGAAATTTCACAATTCTCAATACCAGAGCAGAGTACTAGGTAACTATTAGTAACAAACAAACAAAAAGTCCTCAAAATTATTGAAAATAATTAAACCATCAGTAATAAAAATAAAAACAAAAACAAAGGACAAGTACAATAGAATAAAAAGATACAAATTAAACAAACTGTGCTTTAAGGTTTTTTTTTATTTTTTTTATGCAAGTCTCAAGCAGTTAACCGCCTACTAACTTACAGAAATGAATAATCAAATGTAAAATAAAAAAGCATCTTTCACTGTAAGAATTACACTTTCTTTGTTTCTTATTAAAGCTACAAAAGTCCTTCACTCAAGAGCAGTGTGTGATTTTTGAATTTGTCTTTTGTTGTTTGATTTAATATTAAGCACACAGTTGGCCGCAGGAATATTGTCCGCTGTCACTTTAAGAGCCGCACGAATCCAATTTACTGTTACACATGTATTTTCATTCTCAACTCTTTATGTTCATTTATTACATGACAGACGAAGGTTTACATGAATGATCACTAAGCGCCGCATTTTTACACCTTTTGTGTGTATTTGACCATTTAGGCGCACACCTTAAGCTAAAAGCTGACTTCTCATATCCGTGTTGTGTTCCGTATCTGAGCGCATAACAGAAATCCTCCTAAGGAAGCTCGAGTTGTCTTTCACGCTTTTAAAAACAAGAATAAATCTAATACACTTCTATAAATCAAGCGCGTCCCATTTTGCAAAAGTTGAGGGTGAATCTCATAAAATAAATAAAATAAAAAACATTATAAATTGTTTTCAAACTTTCTGAATTAGCATGACCATAACTAATATAATCTGGAATTTTTATTTATTTATTTTTGGTAATTCACATTATTTCCAATGTGAGTACCCTATTTAAAAATATACTAAAATTTATTTGAAATACATTTATTTTGTACTAAGCATAGACCTACTACAAATACATTTACATATCTGTGTGCTTAATAAAAATACCCTGCAATTGTACTATTGGTATACTAAACTGGTATACCTAAAGTCTTAAGTAAATTGGAACAACTAATTTTGTACTTAATGCACTTTAAATGTGTGGAAGTAGTGCTGAGGTCCAACTAAAGATACACTCAAGTGTTTTTGATTGTGCTAAAAGTGAACTATTGCAAGTGTACTTCAGGTACACTTTAAATATCCTGCATTTAAAGACTCTTAGTAAGTCTGAAGTACCCCTAGTATGAAATAAATATATTTTAAATAGTGTCAATTATGGCTTAGGTTTTTTTACTATTGTAGTAGAAATCTTGTTCTAATTAGATTTTATTTATTTATTTATTTTTTGAATTGTTGTATTTTTTTTTTTTGAATTGTTATACTTTATATATTCTATTTAGTGGTGTGTGTGTGTGTGTACAGTAGAACTTTTATAAGTAATTCATAAATACTTTTAAATATTATTAAATAATTAATAAAATAATATTTAACATTACAGTAATGAGATTTTTGTGGAAGCCCATTTCCGCCACTGAATAAAAAAATAAAAAAGGTAATTGCGACTTTTTATGTCAATTCTGACTTTTTTTCCCCTGCGAATTGTGAGATATAAACTCGCAATTATCAGTCTTTTTTTCCCACTCAGAATTGGACTTTATACTGTAACTCGCAATTGCGAGTTTATATCTCACAATTCTGAGAAACAAAGTCAGAATTGTATGATAAAAAGGTGCAATAACTTTTTTTTTTTTTTTAATTCAGTGGCGGAAACGGGTTTCCATAGATTTTATTATTACTGTAATAAGAAATAAAATATTTGCTTATTTGTCATGATTAAAAAAATCAAATTATTCTCTAACAATGCTTCCTTTCCAGTTGAAAGCATAATGTAATGTATTGTTTTTTTTCTTTTGAAAGTGTTTTATGCGATTTATCCTTGAATTTGTTTTCTTTTGAATGCGTTGTCATTTTAGGAGAGCTGAAAGACATTTTGAGTAATTTGGGTAGGGTGGATGGTGTCTGAGCTCACTCTGCAAGGTCAAAAACACACACACACACACACACACACACAAATACACAGAGGCATCAAGATGCATGAGTCACACAGAGAAACTTCAGACTGACTTCCTGTGGGTCTCTTAGGATTTTCCATGATGAACAAGGTGATGCGAAGAATTTGACATTGCTGTGGACCATGACGTCAGTCTGAATGCTAAAGGATTTAATTTGTATAATTGATGTTGGCAACAGTTGACCATGACCTCATATATGTTTAAATCCCTGCCAAAACCTAAACGCTTAAAGCCAAACACAAGAACATTCAACATGTTCTCCCTGTCCTTTATATGACAGAAATCCTCATGCATGTCCTGTTGCATACAGTGCTGGATGCAGGCACTCTTTGAAGTGGTAATAGCTCATATTTCTCATCTTACGTAAGCGCTTAAGAGGCTCGGCCGGATTTAATCCTGCCCTGACGGAGAGGGAAAGGTGGAGTCACATAGCAGCCAATGCCATCACGGTCGTTGACACTCGCTGCGGTTGCAGACAGGTTACTTGTAGTGCTGGAATGTAAAAACACATGGTATTAGGTGACTCCCTTCACCCTGATCTAAGATCAGCTTTCCTTGCATAATCCAAACCTATTAAAGCTGGTGTGAAGTCAGCAGCAGTAGCAAGAGCAGATGCTTCAGAGTAGCACATGTTGAGTGAAGTATGAGTAACGAAAAATGAAGAGAGAAATTAAGATATGTGCAAACCTGCTAGGATGAATATTTCACGCTGTTTGTTTTGTCACATAGTTTTTCCGCTTTTTGCTTTACTTAATGTAGTACGGGAAATTAATGCAAAAGACAGTAGCAGTGGGCATCCTCCTGTACTATTTTCTGTCAGTCATATTGTTATTGTATGCATTAAAGGGATAGTTCCCAGAAAAATAAAAATTGTCATCATTTACACAGCCTAAAGTTGTACCAGACCTGTTATACAGTCCAGTGTTGTTTGTACATTTTCAATTCACAGACAAAAAAGAAAGGTTTGTAACAGTGTTGTTTTAGTGTTATTTTTAATATTTAAATATAA
The DNA here is from genome assembly GCA_036784905.1 of Acrossocheilus fasciatus. Classification (NCBI taxonomy): domain Eukaryota; kingdom Metazoa; phylum Chordata; class Actinopteri; order Cypriniformes; family Cyprinidae; genus Acrossocheilus; species Acrossocheilus fasciatus. Next base: position 31,454,209 of record CM071938.1, on the reverse strand, counting down.
AATAATATTTATTAGTAGAAATAGCTTTTGTTTTTTTATGTTTTCAGGTTTCATTTTAGTAAAATATTTTATTAATTTTGTCGTGCTTTTGTAATTTTTATTTATTTATTTTTTAAATATTACAAATGAGGTTAATTTATTTTTAAGTTTAGTTTTTATTTATTTCCATTTAGTAATTTTTTAGTAGGGATGGGTATCGTTTAATTTTTATCGATACTGGTACTTATCAATACTGTTATCGATACTATTTGGTGCAAAAAAGATATGATGTGAAAAGTTGAAATATTCAAGTTATTTTATTGCTGCTGAACTTTAGCAACTGTATTAAAGTTCTTCAGTCAGGAGCTGCGAGTTATTTTTCTCTTTGTGTTTTATTTTATTAACATTAAAGTAACATTTCACCCATAAATGAAAACTGTGTCATCATTTACTCACTCTCAAGTTGTTTTAAAGCTGAATGAGTTTCTTTCTTCTGTTAAACATACAAGTTATTTTGAAGAATGTGGGAAACCAAACAGTTGCTGGTCCCAAGTGACTTCCATATTTTTTTCCCCCTACTATCAAAGTCAGTGGGGACCAGCAAATGTTTGGCTACCCACATTCTTCAAAATATCTTCTTTTGTGTTCAGCACAAGAATAAAAATGAATACAGGTTTGGTACAACATGACAGTGAATAAATAATGATAGAATATAAATTTTTGGGTGAACTATCCCTGTAATGACAGTCGATAGCATGTTTAGTTCTGTCCCTTTAAGACCTGCACGTTTCTCTCTCAACTGTTTACTTTCACTTCAGACATAGGCTAACTAACTGTGTTTATATGTAAACTTTGCGTGTTTTGACAGTGTTAGCACAATCAGGCGATAGCCAAGTTAACCATGTGTTTGATCGGCCTTTGAGTGTACACACGCTTCAGGTGTAACGCGCTCTGAATATAAGCGCATGTCAGAACAGCACACGAATGAAATGTTTAACCGGCAAGGCTTTAAAGCACACGCAAATAATGCACTTTTGTGATTGCGAATAAGTGCAGTGTCTCGTGAGTGTAACTATACCGCTGAATCAACATTTGATGTGAATGTGTCTCGTGAGTTGCGGTTGGACCTGAAGCCGGGAGACAGTAAATACAGCGCATTGCTTGAGGTAGATGTTGTGTCTTGTAAGTAAATGTTCATTATATTACTGGTGTTGCCTCCTTTGTTCACTAATACACTACTGCATATATTGCATCTGATGCTGGTGTCGCTTAGTTTTGTAACGTAAGTTACAATAAGTAAATGATGACTGAAATTTCATTTCTGGGTCAACATTTTTCCTTTAAACTTCGGTGTAACATTAAATGTAGATGAATCTGAAATATCTTAAATTATGCAGTTTTGTAATTTTTGCCAGGTGGGTGATAAAATGGGTTGCACTAAAAGCCACTCATCTCTCTCTCTCTCTCTTGTTCTTTGTTATGAAACTATGTTCCCCTGCCTTTGAGAGTCAAATCAAGCATGACAGGAACCATACGTTCTGTATCTGTTCTCTTTCTCATCAGAGCAAAACTCTGTAGTTGCAGCTCAAAGCTGGTTCCTCATTTGTGCACCTGTTTTCTCCAGTGAGTGGATCTGACCTGTGAACTCAAGTCAGGCCGGCTGACCATGTCAATACTGATTAAGGAGTGTGTTCTCCGACAGGAAGCAGTCAGATTGGATGGATGATGCATGAATATCTATGAATAAATGAATAATCCACTCTCTCTGTCTCTTTGTTTTAGTGTACAGGAGAGGAGAGCTGGGTGGACAGCAGGACGGTTTATATTGGACATAAAGAGCCTCCACCAGGAACAGAAGCGTACATTCCACAGAGATTTCCTGACAACAGAATTGTATCCTCAAAGGTCAGATGTGCTCCACGGCCAAACAGCTATCTAACACCAAAAACAATACGCAAGGGATGATGTACAGTCATCTGGTCATTATAGTAAAATAAACACAGAAAGCATGATCAGGAGGACATGGTCAGGTGGTCTTGTTGTCACCATTACTCAGAGGACCTCAGACAATATACAGACCAACCCTCAGACAATATACAGAATTACCAAATTTTGCCATAAGTTAAATATATTAAGTTTCTACAATATATAAATATATTGTAGAGACTTAATTTCCTATAAAGCTGCTTTGCAGGGATTTGTATCGTAAAAAGCGCTATACAAATAAACTTGAATTACTAGCTGATTTTTGTTTGTATTCCAATTTATATATATAAAAAAAGTTTAATATATTAAATATTATAAAAATCAAAAATATTTAAAACAATCTGAGACGTAAAATTGTGTAAGATAAAGATAAATTATAAATGATTGTTTTGTTTTGTTAAACACATCTCTTTTTCTCCACAGTATACTTTCTGGAATTTTATACCGAAGAATCTCTTTGAGCAGTTCAGAAGAATCGCCAATTTCTATTTTCTGATCATCTTTCTAGTGCAGGTTTGTGATGGTGTCGCTTATGGAAATTGTCCTATTAGCATGAGCTGACCTTTCTGTGACAGCGTGATGTGTGATATTTCCCCACTCACCATCTCTCTCTGTAGCTGATCATTGACACACCTACCAGTCCTACGACCAGCGGTCTGCCTCTTTTCTTTGTTATCACTGTCACAGCCATTAAACAGGTGAGAAAAGACCCTTAACTTTCCTCTATAATAGGTGTCATAATTGTAACGTCACTCCTTCACTGGTCTCTTTCGCCCCTCTAACTCTCTGCAGGGCTATGAGGACTGGATCAGGCACAAAGCAGACAACTCTATAAACCAATGTCCAGTCCACGTCATCCAGCATGGCAAAGTCGTACGCAAACAGAGCCAAAAGCTACGGGTGCGTAATCACATAGAATGAGTATAACATCTGGAGCTCACAACATATAGATCAGTGAATTGTGCTGTGAGCGCCACCACATGGATTTGAAAAACATGACTGTTTTCAAACAGGTTTCCCCCAATACTCCATTGGTGAAACAAGCTCATAACATTGGTTGAGCCAGTATTGGGCTGCTCAGGACGCTTAAATGAACAGCAGTGTTTTGAAAGCCCCATGGTGTTTGCATTTTTTGGGAAATCAACCTGTAAATGGCTTACCATGTATGCAAATTAAGCTGGCATAGGTAAAAAAAAAAAAAAAAACTGTGCTAAAAATTACACACTTCAGCTCTGAAAATGAGTTTTTTTGAATTCACAGAGAAATAAATCAACAAAGTTTCGCTCTACTAACCAGCTTTCTGCTTACACAGCCAGCTTGCTGTTAGGAAACAGAATGTTGGCCTGTCAACAAGCAGAATGACAGTGTGCCCACATTACCCACAATGCAGTGGGAATCCTTTGTTATTTAATTTTGAAACCATTGCTCTCTTTCTTTCAGTATAGAATATAAAACTGTATATAAAACTTGAAAAGCACAGTGAAAAACACTGGAAGCTGTGATGATAAAGAGAGAATGTGCTTGAATACTTACCATTACAGCTTTTCCTACTGATAATCCGGTCAGCATCTGTAATCCGTTACGCAACACATGCAGACAGGCCAGCGGGAACAACAACCAGGATCAGGATTTTCATTTATGTAGATTCACGAGTATGATTTTATTTTATTTTTTTCTTTATTCCACTGTTATGTAAGTGGCAACTCATTTTCTATAGCTGATTCGTTGATATTGATGTCACACAGCTTTAGTGTATCTTATTTTATACAAGCACTCTGTCAGGGAACATACTGAAAACACTATAATACTTGAGTATTTAGGTCACTCCAGAAGTATATTTAGAGATTCATACGATAAAATGACCAAGAAATGATGAACACTGAATGACCTGTTCTTAAAGTCACAGTGTGTATTTTCTGCAGTTTGTTTCAGTGTCTTCACATATCAACATTTGCTCAACAAATGGTGTTGAGTTTGGTCTAAGATTGCTGGTTTTGTCCAAACAATGGTTGCTGGAGACTGTTTGGAGTCTGTTAGTTAGTTATGATGTTGCCATTGACATAAAAATTACACTCTTCTCCAATACTTTTTCCTACTCATAAAAGTACAGCACAATGTAAAATATTCTCACTTATCTTCAGGTTGTTATTTGATTCAAACTGTTACTGTAAATGTTGAATTTGACCCTTTCTTGCTCTTTGACCTTTTAGGTGGGTGATATTGTCCAGGTTAAGGAGAATGAGACATTTCCATGTGACCTCATACTGCTCTCCACCAGTAGAGATGATGGAACATGTTTCGTTACGACAGCCAGCTTAGATGGAGAGTCCAGCCATAAGGTGATTGGTCATTTTATAGAAAGACAAACGTTACTGTTATTATTCCTAAAACTTCACGTTTGAGTTTTATTCTAAACATTATTCTGTACATTGTGACTGAAATGTTTTGACTACTCTATATAGCACACTGCCAGTAATTCTTATTAGATGGGAGACAGTAGAAATATGTGTGAGAGTTTTTGACCTTGGAATGCCAACTAGTTTCTCTCGTGCTCTCCTCTCTATACAAAGACCTATTATGCAGTTCAGGACACAAAGGCATTCAACACAGCGGAGGAGGTGGATACACTGCACGCTATGATAGAATGTGAACAACCCCAGCCAGACCTGTACAAGTGAGTGATACACACATATATCAGCAGAAAACACATAAACAAACCTCGCTTTCTCTTACAGACACTGACTGTGCATAGAACTACTGTTGGACTGGCACAACTGCATGCCACACACTCCAGATACCCCACACAAATATCCTCACATGGTGTCTTAACCACACACACACACATTGACACAGAGCCCAGACTAGACATTAATTTCTGTCTTTTCTTCCTCTTCTGCTGTAGATTTGTGGGACGCATCAATATTTATTTGGATCGAGACGAGCCCATCGCGAGGTAAATCTATACTCAGGAAATTGACTCTTAATTAAGGGGCCAGTGTGTGAAAGATTGAATTCAGGAGGGACACTTTATCATTTTCATACAGTAGAACAGGTCTCTCTTCCAATCCTGATTCTTACTAAAGAATTCCTCTTTAGTTTTCCTTACAATCCACTCTAACTTTAACTTTAATTAAAAATGTTCTATGTTGTATTTGGTACAATTATGTAAATAAATATGAACGTATACAGTATTGAGATTAAATAAATACAAAATATTCAATATTATATAATAGTATATGTAATATTGCATTTCATATAATAAAATACAGCAAATAATGTTATCTTGGTAAATTTCATATATGCAAATATGTTAATAAATCTGAATAAATAGAGTATTTAGAATGAATAATATGCTATAATTATGTATAGAATAGAATACAAGGTTCAATTAGGCAGCTTCACAAATATTTATTTTCATATTTAGTACATTTAGTTAATTAATATTAGAATAGTTGATAACTGTTTTAATTTATATGAATGTATAATATGAAGTGCATATTTTCATTGCTTTAATTGGTCACCATTTCTTTTAATTCACTGTTTCCATTTACCATTTCACAATTTTTTTTTTTTTACATCTTTTACATTCATTTTTATTTAAAATAGTCCTGCAATGTAAGAGATGAATTTGCAGGACAACACATACACACTGTAAAAAGATGTGAGCATAATTTTGTTTATTATGTTTGTAATGCTGCATTTGATCTATTTGATTATTTTAGACCTCTGGGTTCTGAGAACCTGCTGCTACGTGGAGCCACACTGAAAAACACTGAATACATACATGGTAATAAAAAACAACACTACATATTTATGCACATTTCATTTTTGCACATACATATTAATTATATTTGCAGTCGATTCAAGGTATATATGTATTAGTTTGTGTGTTCCACTGTTTGCACTCAGTCTAATTGTATTGATGTCGATGCTAAGATCCATCACTATAATATGGCACAATGCTAATGTGATTTTTTTTAGGCAATAGGAAGGGCAGGAGAACAAGAGAGGAGAGTTGCTGATTGAGTCGTTCTGTCACTCCGTTCCCACTGTAATTAAATGAGTCACTGAGGCTTGTGAGATCAGAAAGACGTTCTTAATTGCTAGAGAGAGAGAGAAAGGGCGAGAGAGGGAGATGAATGTCACATTATACACGTGAGGATTCTAAGAGCAGGGCAAGCTCTCAAAATGTTTAACTTTGTTACAGCCAAGCCATTGTGACATAATGGCACTGTACGGTAGGACAAAAAGAGCTCAGTTATGTAACAATGGCTTTTACATTATCGTAGCATCAAAGAGGCTATACAGAGATGGTCGTAGAGGGGAATTATGATCTCAAAATGCTCTTCGTCCTCTCCTGTTTCTCTAGCTGTGGCTATCTACACGGGCATGGAAACCAAGATGGCCCTCAACTACCAGTCCAAGTCTCAGAAACGCTCCGCTGTTGAAAAGTAAGACACGGTGATAGGCTTTCGATCAGTTTATCTTGCTGTCAGCATGTACAGGGTAATGCGTTTAGTGTGCTGTTTGTAAAGCAAATTGCTGGCTTCTGTATTTGATGTCACGATTTGTATCAAGTTGCGCTCACATGTGTCTCACTGACAATTCTGTCAGACAGATAGATGCAGCCGTTAAGAAAACATGTCAAATATGTTTATATTGAATAAGCAGGTGCACTTTCAGAGATCTCCTTTCAAAGTGTGGATAACATAGACATTTTCAATCAAATAAATGTTGATTTATTTTTTTTAATAGACTTAATTTAATTTAGTATTGTAGATGTCTTTTTTTTTTTTTCTTTTTTTTTTTTTCTGGAAAAGAGTGATATTAAACTCAGAGACCCTCAGGGAAAGTTACTGCGGTTAGATCTTGTCACACTGATGTATGATATGTGTCTTTGGCATTGGGTCCAAAAATGATTATGCTCATACTATGTGAGTCTTGGATCATCTCATTGCTTTTTGTCCTGCAGGTCTATGAACGCCTACCTGATTGTGTACCTCTGCATTCTGATCAGTAAAGCTCTGATCAATACTGTCCTGAAATATGCCTGGCAGGCCAACCCGAACAGAGATGAGCCCTGGTACAACCAGAAAACTGAGACTGAAAGGCAACGGCATGTAGTACGTGCTAGAAAATAATGATTATTATTATTATTATTATTATTATATATTTTTTTATTTTAAGTAATTTTTATTTTTATATAACTTTGTATTTATTTTATTATTATTTTTATATTTGTTGTTTATTTATTGTTTTATTTCGTATATTTCATTTTATATTTTTGATGTTTTATTTTATATATTTATTGTTTTATTTTTAAACATTTAAGTAATTTAGCTTTTTCAGAGAATGGCACATTCTGTTGGTGTGAAAACGTAATTTTTATTTCATATTTTTATTTTATTTTTGATTAGTTTTTATTAAAATTGATATTCTTTTCTTTTTGTACTACTTACACATAATTATAAGAAGTTTTATTTCTGAAGAATTATGTGACATTGAATGTGAATTCAGCTTTGCATCATGGGAATAATAAATTTATAATTACATTATAATATTAAAACTTTGTATTTTAACAAAAATGTATTTAAAAATGAATCAGTTATTTTAAATTGTAATAATATTTCACAGTATTACTGTTTTTACTTTATTTTTGATCAAATAAATGCAGCCTTGTTTCAAAAACATAAAAAAATCTTTCAAATTATGGCCTCCATTGTATATACTAACTATATTTTACGTGTTCATATCATTAACACAATCAAAGCAAAACAACTGCACAAACTCACGCTTCTTTAATTCCCTGCATTTTGTCCCTTCAGTTAATCCGGGCATTCACAGATTTCCTTGCCTTCATGGTTCTGTTCAACTACATCATTCCTGTGTCCATGTATGTGACTGTGGAGATGCAGAAGTTCCTTGGCTCGTACTTCATCCTGTGGGACGATGACATGTTTGATGAGGAGCTCGGAGAGGGACCACTCGTCAATACCTCAGATCTTAATGAAGAACTTGGACAGGTAGGAAACCTCTTCAATCCACTCCAGAACTGCTCCCTCACTCATTATTGGTTGACTGTCTCTTCTTTCTCCTTCACAGGTGGAATATGTCTTCACAGACAAGACTGGCACTTTGACAGAAAATAACATGGAGTTGAGGGAATGTTGTGTGGATGGGCATGTTTACGTGCCACATGCCATCTGTAACGGGCAGATCTTACCTGGAGCTGCCGGAATGGATATGATCGACTCCTCTCCGGGCATAGATGGAAAGGTGAGCTTGTTCTCTGTTTTTCTGTGTTTCCATAACTGTTGGAAAATCACAGTTCAGTGGGTATTTGAACATATATTAAACTTTTAAGATGGGGTCAATTTTTTCTATATATAATTGCGATTTAATATATATTTATATATATTAATCGCATACAAAAGGTTTTCGCATTTCCAAAAGGTTTTTGTTTACATAATATATGTATGTGTGTTCTGTGTATTTATTATGTGTATATATAAATATACACATACATACAGTGTATATTTTGAAAATGTTTACATGTCTTTATTTATATTAATATAATTTATATTATAAATAAATATATTTAATATATAAACACATTTTTCTGAAATATACATGCGTGTGTGTGTGTGTGTGTGTGTGTATGTGTGTATATATATATATATATATATATATACACAGCACACATACATATATTATGTAAACAAAAACTTATTTTGGATAATATAAATATGATATATATATTCCGCACGCAAAAGTGACAGCAAACACTTTCACTTCAGTGTTACAAAAGGTTTCAATTTCAAAATAAAATAAATGTATCATGGTTTTCACAAAATTAATTAGTAGCGCAATTGTTTTCAACATTGATAATAAGAAATGTTTCTTGAGCAGCAAATAAATTGCATTTAAAATATACTGAAACAGAAAACACAAATTTAAAATTTTACATACTTAAAATGCAGTAGATAACTAAATTAAAGTATTTTTAAACAAACCTGGTGTGATTCTTAGTAAACATATAAAGTCAGATTACTTCAAGTTTCCCCATCTTTATTCAAAATAAATGCATTGTGTATTTTTTTTTTTATCTATGACATTTCATTATTATTAAGTGTGACTTAAGTATGCAGATACATTTTGGACCACTGTAGACGTTTAATAAAGAAGCCATAAAAACTTCTGTACAATGAGAGAATGAACATGTTATTATGAGCGGTGAGTTATGTTTCATTGCACAGATAAATCATATTATCGCAAAGGCAAGTTTTTGCATGAATATTTTGGCTATGGGTGGGTGGAAAGATGGATGGATTCTAATTTTATCTTTGATAAATGAGCTTAGAGCAACGTGACATTAATTCAGCAGATTAGCTAAACCTTCTATTAAAGAATTTGTTAACTTGTTAAATTTCCCATCACATCTCTTGTCAGTTGTTTTTGAATGTGAATTTTATGAATAACAATTTGAATAAACTTAGTTTGCCCATTCAAAATAGTTTCTGTAATGATATTGTGTGCATGTGCATAATAAAGTGAAATATCAGAGTTCACTGTTGTTGAGATTTTGAATGCCTGCTTGTATCAAATGTATCCAAATATTTACTGGATACATGAGTATTGACTGCATTTTGTTCAGAGTTAGACACAGATAGCCTCTCTCTCCTTTTATCTCTCTGTCTCTGTCACTTAATCTCTTTTTGCTAGTCTCTCTGTCTTCCTTTCTTCTGGTGTGTGAGGAAACAGATGAATGATTCTGTTCCACTGAGACGACTCACTCTTAAGTAAAGGGAAATAGTGTGTGTGTGTGTGTGTGTGTGTGTGTGTGTGTGTGTGTGTGTGTGTGTGTGTGTGTGTGTGTGTGGACTGAATTACCTCATGCCATTACATACTATTATTAAATGTAATATTTTACTGTTTTAAAAAGTCTTTAAGAATGAAGCAGCAGTTTTGTGTGTGTGTGTATGTGTGTGTCTCATCAGGAGCGAGAGGAGCTGTTTTTCCGTGCGCTGTGCCTCTGTCACACAGTCCAGGTGAAGGAAGAGGAAACGGTTGATGGCATTAAGAGAGGAATCCATCAGGGCAAATCCACCTCCTTCTACATCTCCTCCTCTCCAGACGAGGTTGCACTGGTGGAGGGCATGAAAAGGCAAGATGCGTACTGTACATGCATGCATTCACACAGACCCACGATAATTTATACTCTAGCCTCCAGGTTTTGACATACTGTGTCTCTCTTTGGGATTGCAGAACCCTAACCCTAAACAGTCCAAGCATTTTTATGCCCAATTTCTGTCTTTTCATCACAATAACACACTAAGTTTGCCTTTCTTTTCTCTCACCTGTTCAGGTTGGGCTTCACCTATCTTCGTCTGAAGGACAGTCACATGGAGATCCTCAACAGAGAGGATGAGATGGAGAGGTGAGCCATCTGGAAAACAGCATGTGTGCAATGACCAACAGGAAACTAGCAGCATTTGGATGCTTTTGGACAGTCTATCAGTCTCAGAAAATGGTTTTACCCTCAATCTTACGTAATATGTTAAATACAGATTATTACCATAGATCTTTTTTATTATTATTTATTATATCATTAAAATGGTCATTTAAAAAAAAAAAAATTAATAGTAAAAATAATAATAAAATAAATAGAATAATATAAAAGTAAAAAAAAATTAATAGAAGATATATAAATATACATTTATTTATGCATTTTACAGTTGTTGTTTTTTTTATCCGCATAGAATTTACAAACAAGCTTTTAGCTTCATAGCAAAGCACTAGCAGGGTTGCTTACACCCCCTGTGGTGACTGCAGCTTTAATTTTCTTGTCATGCTATGTATTTTGCCACATGCTGTGTGAGAAAGAAACCTCAGCAAAGGAACAGTTTGTTCAGCCTAATCTGTAATCATCTGTGTATTTACTCAGCAGGTTGTCATATAAATGTCATTGTGTGTTTATTAAAATAACACCATTATACAGTATGTTGTGGGAAGCAAAGTTCCCGTGTTTTGGGAGTGTTGTAAAAGGACCGGTGTTTGTGAGATGGAGTGTGCGTGTTTGTCCTTGAAAGACAAGGACCGGCCATAATTAGTGCTGCTACACACTGTCCTACAGCCGAGAACACGAGGGTCAGCACAGAGCGCAGTCACATAAAAACTGTCTGTCTGTGATAAAGATGTATCCCAAAGGACCCACTCAACTTTCCATATTCCACTGATTTATGTGTACATAAATGTAGTTAGTTAGTAATAGTAGATCTGTTACCCTTTTGAATCTCAACTCTTGCAACATTGTCATTTTGTGTGCGTTTGTGTTTATTCTTCACAGATTTGAGCTGTTGGAGGTGTTGAATTTTGATTCAGTGAGGAGGAGAATGAGTGTTATCGTAAGATCAAGTTCAGGTAGGATGAACACACACACACACACACACACACACACACACACAACTTTTACGTACACAACTTTATCTAAATGGAGACATTCTTTAATTTTTATATATATATATATATATATATATATATATATATATATATATATATATATATATTTATATATATATTTATATATATATTTATATTTATACTCATTCTCCTAATATAGCTGACTTCTGGGTACAAATGTATCCTGAAAATTAAATAGGCACACACATGAAAATCTAAATGAGGACAGATAAAGCTCATTATAATTATTATGCAAAATTAATGTGTAATTATGTATAATTAATTCTTGGTCTAAAGAAAACTTAAGTCAGTTCACATGTAAAATTTTGTGTGATTTAAGTATTTAAAATGCCTCCTGACCAGTATGTTAATTAAATAATTAATTATTAATTCATTCATTAATTCATTTATTTATTTATTGAGGTTAGTGATGTTGAGTTATGTTTAATGAAATAGAAATAATACAAATACATTAATTTATAAGGCAACATTGTCACGTCTATTCAATTTTTTATTTTGCCACAATAATGTGTCTTTGAATGATCTCTGGAAATATTGATATGTGCAATTATTTGTGATTGATTTGATTAATCTGCATGTCATGCAATAAATTGATTACAATTTTAGAGATTGGCAGCCCTAATTATTCACTTTATTTCTGAATGATTCTCCCGTCTGAGAACATCCCCAAAGGGATTTAGCTAATGTCTGGGGATAATTTTGTCCTCAAATCATAGCTGAGTAAACACACACATGCACACTCATTCTGGAACTGCAAGTGACTGTTACACATTCCACTGAAAGTCTCTGAGTCACCATGTGTGCCCAAATGAAGGGGCCAGTTAATGCAAGTGGGTCAATGTGCTACTAGCATACAAATGAGAGCAAGATTTAGACATCTGTATGATTCCTGAATGCATTCAGTCACACAATTGACCTGATAACTTATCTTCTAATATAAAAAGCAATTAGGATATTCTTGAATGCATTGAGAGCCTAACAGCATAACTAATGTGCTAATTTAAAGTCAACATGTAACAATGTTTGTGACCCATTTTGCATATCATATTATGATGCATTTCAGAGGGGAACAGGAAAAAAATATAAAATTTCAAAGACAAATAGGTTAGTTTGATTTCATGAATTGCATAAAAATGTTGCTTTACCTATTATAAATGTACTGAAAGCATGATATACTTGTGGTGGTACAGTTTTTTCCTTATAGCTGTTAACACTTTATTCGTGTTGATAATTGTTTGTTTGTTTGTTCTAGGGGACTACTATTTGTTCTGTAAAGGTGCGGATTCTTCTATTTTCCCACGGGTGGTTTCTGGGAAGGTGGAGCAGGTCAGAGCGCGAGTAGAGCACAACGCTGTGGTGAGCAGAAATTGGAAACATCTTCATCTTCTTTCTTATTTTAGAAGAGCTATTTATAAGCCACAAAAGCACCTTCCTAGATCTTGATGGAAAAAAGCTCCTCTCAAATGTGTTTGCTTGTGAAACTTTTGTTTCGCGTGAATGTCATCCTCAAAGAGAACTGAAAGAGGAAAGTACCTAAGCATCACTGAAAATGAAAGAGAGCACAAACAATGTGTCTATTGTCATTCTATTTATGTGTTCTCACACTGCGGCCCAACACTGATCTCATTAGCTTTCATAAGAGGGATGAGTATTATAAACAACCGTTATTAGTTTAATGTCTCTGTAGCACCCAGAAGTCATTTGTACTTTTTGCTCTTGATAATCTAATGAATATAATGATCTTAAACTTGACAAATATATGGAGTCATTTGCAGAAAAAGAATGTAATTACGGTCCCAGGCATGAGGAATGGATCTTAACACAGCTCTATGTTACTTCATTGTGTTACTCAGGAATGTGGGTCAGGAATGACATCGCTTTAGAAAGGGGTTTGGTTGCACTGGTGTCTATGCTGATTCATGATTCTGGTAGCCATAGTGAAAAGGTTTCTGTAGAGACAGACAGAAATTAATCTTTGTTTTCAAGTCTGCAGGACAGTAGTGATTTATTAATAGTGATAATGGAAAGTTTTCTACTAGGGCATTTTTGTTATTTAATAATCTACATTTCAAAGGAATAGCTCACCAACAAATGATAATTTTGTTATTATTTACTCACCCCCATGCTGTTCTAGACCGGTATGTCTTTCTTTTTTACATGGCACACAAAATGAGACGTTTTGCAAAATGTTCACACTGCCCTTTTGCATACAGCAAAATCAGATCAAATAAGACGTCACTGTAAAAATAACATTTGTGTGCCAAAAACATAACATTTGACACGGGATGTTTTGTTTAAGTCATACAGGCTTTTTTATGTGGCTTTTATGGAAGCCTATTTCCACCATAGAATAAAAAGACATTTGAAAATTGCAACTTTTTATCTCACAATTCAGATTTTTTTCAGAATTGCGAGATGTCAACTCACAATCACAAGATGAAAACTCTAAATTTTGAGTCGCTGTACCTTTTTACCGAGGCGGTGGTAATAAGCTTCCATACTTTTTAGGAGCATGTCACCACATGATTCATTCTATTGAAAGAGCAGTGTGAGCATTCTTTAAAATATCTCCATTACAAGTGGAGCAATACAAGGGAGAGTAAATATTAATAATGCTAACATTTTCATTTTTCTTAGCAAGGTATTGTTCTTTCCTTTGTATTATGTTTATTCTGAGTTGAGTTATATCCAAGATTAATGCTGTTTTCAGGAAAACTAATGAATGCTGGTGTTGAATTTAGGCTCTTTTTGTAAATGAATGGACCTGGCAGGCTAAGCTGACACTTGTTTCAAATCTTTCCCCTGTAGGAGGGCTTACGGACCCTTTGTGTGGCTTATAAGAAGCTGACTCGTGAGGAGTATGAAGAAACGTGCCATCTCCTCAACAGCGCTAAACTAGCTCTGCAGGAGCGCGACAAGAAACTGGCTGAAGCTTATGATGTCATCGAAAAGGATTTCATCCTGCTGGGAGCCACGGCTGTGGAAGATAGGTGAATCACTGCCTTCTGACTCACAGTTAACCTGATTAACATTTACCAAATACCAGTTTGATTGACTCGTTTAAAAATTCCTCTACTGACGTGAATCAAAGTTTCGATTTCAAAGTTTAGAAGTCAAGAATTTGGAAGAAGCTGACAGAGTGGAATCCAAACCATTTCATGTTCAGTATTAATTTGTCAAATTCAGAATGCAAATGCAAATAACTCTGCCACTTAAAGGTACAGTGGATACAGTGGGATCAAAATGTCTGAGACCAACAGTGGAAATAGGAAAAATTCTTATTGTTATCCAGCATGATTTGAGATTTTTTTTTTTAAACGAATGATACGTGAATAATAATTTGAGCAAAAAGTTTGAATTGAAAAAATTCTATTATTGTCCAGCATTTGAGATTTTTTTTTTTTTAAATTATTATTATTTATTTTTTTTACAAAATATGTGTGAATAACTCGTGAAATATTTTAGTATTGTTATGCATGGTGATTTGAGTATGTTCCAAAAAACATTAAAAAGTGTTTAATTTTTAGGTTTTATTTAAAAAAAAAAATAGTTTATTGGTTTAAATTAAGTTTTTGAATCCCATATTTTCATTGTAGTCTAAGACTTTTGGACTCCACTGTACAGTACATTCCCAGCAATTTACAAGTTTGTAGCTACACAGGAGTGACTATAGAGAATCAGGGAAACACTGTTCATTTTTTCAGGTTTTTTTGTTATGGTAGTGTCACATTAAATCATTCAACTGTGAATATGTAGTACCCTTCAGTACTAAGAATCAGGGCCTCATTCCCTCTCGCTTCTGCCAACTATGCCATCAAAAAATCCATAGTGTCGAAATATGGAACCATGACGTACGATGCATTTCTGAGCAAGTCCGATATTGCTTTCCAAGTTGCATGTTGCTGTAAAAATATCAGCATGTTAATAATAAATATGTTTTCCATAAAATGCATTATGCATTTGCCTAAATAAACAAGGTGCATTTCCCTGAACTGAAATGGAGAATGGATGTGCATTAGCAATATTAGATTGTTAACTGGCTGAAAGCCAAGGTTCCGATCGTCCCAACAACTGGATGGAAGAGTTACAGGTCCAGCGTCCGTTTGAAGCTCACGTGAGCACCCGCAGTCCTGACAGAACCAGTGTGAGTTAACGCTAATTGCACAGGCAATCAATAGAGTCCATCCGTTAGGCTCCAGTGTCCTGATAATGAGCAGCTAACGTAATTAGACCCCCTCTTGAATCAATCGGGGGCCGGCAGACACGGTTCTGATGAACTACTGTTTTGGCTTATGCACTTATGGATGCCGTCCAACCCAATGTTATAAATAAACACATCAATCCATGTTGGCCGCCTTAATGAATTTGACAGAGCAAACAAATAGTGATTACTGGACGTGAACTTATTTTGTCAGGCTGTGTTGATTAGATGCAATCAGTGCCCTGTAGGCACCAGCCTGTTTGTGTCTTCAAGAGGTCACTCAAGATCTAATTTGATAAGGGGCAGCGTTAAATATTTGCAATGTTTTTTTGTTGTTGTTGTTGTTTTTTTTAAATAAAATGACGTCCATGGCAACTTGCGTTTTTGTGGGCTAAAAGGTCCATTGTCTGTCGTGAGTTGTGTAGGAATGTATGATGCACAGGTCACACAGAAGTCACGTTCAAATCAAGCAGCTTTATGTTGGTCAATGTGGTATGCTCACATGACTGACTTAAACCCGTTGCGAAATCTGTGTTAATGTGGTGACTTGACTTGAAATACAGAAATTACTGGATTTCATCCAAAAAATTCAGAAAATGTCACTGCGCCCTTAAGGGTTGTGTTTCTGAGTGCAACAGGATATTCAACAAGTAAAAAAGAAGGGTGGGACTTTATTTTTATCTATTGGGAATTTGATTTCATAGAGAAAAGTGGGTTCTCTATAGCAGAATAGAGCCTGACTTGAATGGATTGTAGAGAGGATATAATCAATGTTACATTAAAGTTATTCAGCATTAAATTACTGTTAAACTAGTGTTAACTATTGCCAAGATTTTAGGGAGGCTGCATTCACTAACAGCAGCCTAATACAATGCCTTAAATAGCTATTTGGCTATTGGGTTACATTAGTTTTCCCGCCCCCTTGGCCTAGGTGACATCACTTGCAAAGAAAAGTCATTTTAAAGACACAGCATGATATCATGAAGACAGTGGATTTTTTTTTTTTTTTTAAATAAAGCACATTAATTATTAAAAGTATAAATTATAAAATCTGATTTTGTATCAACTTTAAGCCAAGATTTTAAAATACAGAGTCAAGTAGAATGTTGGGGAAGTCAGAAGGAATGTTGCTTTTTTTGTTTATCTTCAACAGAATGTTGTTAAGTGAAATCCAATTCATGTTATTAGAATGTTTAATAGGTAGTGTAGTAGTACGTCTTGTGGTTTCTTCCTGGGAGTCTTTGTGAGAATGTCACTTCCTGCGTGGCTGGGCTGTGAGTGAGGTGCAGTGGGGGGTGGAGTCTTAATTATCTGGCAGCAGTGGCACTGTGAATCCTGACTGCTGGGCTGCTTAATTACTGAGTGAAGTGGGCTGAGACATCACACTGCGGTATAAGACCTCCCCGCCACTGAGCCATGCAGAGCACTGTCCATTAACTTTCACTCCAGCACTGCGCAAAGAATAAAGCACATGGGATTGCTATATACTATGTCAAATCTTTCTGCTGCTACTATACAATTGAGACAATTGGGCTGTCAAAGCAACAACTGCGTAATTGTCACTTTGTATATTTGATGTTGTTCTTTGGCTACTATTTATGTCAGAGTGTGACATATTAACTTGTTTGTAAAAAGAATAATTGACTCAATGTTAAACTCCACAGCTACAAGCTTTTCGATTAAATGTAAAAGCATTGTATGAAAATGATTCTTATATTATTCTTGAGCTTGAAAAATAGTTACAGAAAGGAACGAATCTTATATACTGTTTGTTTTTACACTACAGAGTAAAAGTTGGGGGTCATTTTTTAATGTTTGTGAAAGATGTCTCTTATTCTCACCGAGGCTGCATTTATTTGATGATAAATACAGTTATTAACAGTAATATTTTATGAAAAGTATATATGTTATAAAAGTTATACAAGTAACATGGTTAAAATAACCGTTTTTTATATTTAATGTATTTTAAAATGTAATTTCTAGTCCTCACTATCACATGATCCTTTAGAAATCATTCTAATATGCTGATTTGGTGCTCAAGAACCATTTCTTAATTGTATCAACATAAATAACAGTTTTATATTTTAGTGTTTTTTTTTGTTTTGTTTTTTTTAGGATTCCTTGAAAAAATGACTGCCCCCAAACTTTTTAACGATAGTGTAAATAGTTAAATTACAGAGGAATGTGATTTTAAAAACTTTGCAAACTGAAAGTTTATTTAAAATTGCATTTAAAACTATCCAAACACTCAGAACTTCCATAAACTTCCATAAGAAAGGTAATATGGCGATTGTCAACATTTGCTAAGGTCGGATTGGTTATTAGTTAAGTGACAATTCAGTGGTAAATAGGCACCTCGACTGGCTCATTATACCGACATTGTGTTAACTGTGCACATGAACTGCTTTTAAAATCGTCTTGGTTGTCATTTTATGTTTCAGGCTGCAGGACAAAGCAGCCGACACCATTGAGTCCCTACACAAGGCTGGTATGAAGGTTTGGGTCCTCACAGGGGATAAAATGGAGACGGCAGCAGCCACATGCTATGCTAGCAAGTTGTTCCATCGCAATACACAAATCCTGGAACTGACAACCAAGCGAACAGAAGAGCAGAGTCTCCACGACGTCCTGTTCGATCTGAGCAGAACTGTCCTGAGACAGCATGGCAGCATGTCCAGGGACACTTTCTCAGGGTAGGTACAGTAGAATACATTTACATGCACACATAGACACTCACACACGCAGACACCTTCACCCATATGTGTCGGTCCCCACAGGCTCTCAGGCGATTGCCAAGACTATGGTCTGATAATCGATGGGGCGACATTGTCAGCTGTTCTGAAGCCGATACAGGATGGAACCAACAATGGAGGGAACTATAAGGAGATTTTCCTGGAAATCTGCAGGAACTGCAGTGCTGTTCTCTGCTGTCGCATGGCACCCTTACAAAAAGCACAGGTACTACAGCACAACAGTCTCAAAGAGTATACACTACCATTCAAAAGACTTGGGTAAGATGTAAGGTTTTTTTAATTAAGTGTTTCGAAATACAGTTTTTTTTTATTGTATTATATTTTTAAATGTAATTTATTCCTGTGGTGGCAAAGCTGAATTTTCAGCAGCGATTAGTCCAGTCTTCAGTCTTGCTGATTTGGTGCTCAAGAAACATTTCTTCTTATTATCACAGTTCTATTTTTTAATGAATAGAAAGTTTAAAAGAGCAGCATGTATTTTAAATATATTTTTGTTACAATGTAAAAGTCTTTACTTTTGATCACTTAAATGCATCCTTGCTGAATAAAAATATTTCTTTCAATATTAGAAAATCTAACTAACCCCAAACTTTTGTATGGTTGTGTAAATGCCGATCATTTCCTAACGCTATTTCCTATATCATATCATTTTCCAGTATCATTTAGGTTAAGGTTAAATAAAAATTAATATTAAGTACCGAATATAAGACGACCCCCCTTTTTCCAGATGTACCTTTGAAATAACAGGTAGCCCATCTGAATTATATAACATTTAGGCTAACCATCTCATAGTAGCCTACCAAAATTTTATTATCAGTAGAAGTGAAATCTTATTGTAGTCTTCAAATCTGGGTACAGTCTTGTTTTAAAATCACTTACAGAGGAAGTTTGGTCCCATCAGACTAACATTTTCTTTTCCTTTTTCTTTTGTTTTCACTCTTGATCTTTACAACACACATTACATTACATATTTCATGGCACACTCGTTTTACGTGTATTTGGCGCCACCTATTGTTGTGGGTGTGTTACTGACATGTCAAAGTCTAAACCCCGAATATAAGATGACCGCGTTTTTTCAGATGTATTTCCAAGAAAAAATCATCGTCTTATATTCGGATCAATACGGTCACTTACATTTTAGAAATGCATATTGGCAGTTGCATATTAACATTGACCATACAATAAAATTGTGGTCTCTATCTGTTCTTGAATGAAATGTTTGAACAAATGATTCAGTGAAAAGAGTAACATATTTTCTTCTTGAATGAATGAACATTGCACAGCATATCAAGGCCAAAAAAAATGGAACTAGCTGGAACTAAAAAATGTTCTGCCCCCCACCCCCCACCCCCACCTGATTTAAGGTCTTGGTGTCTATTTGGGGACATTTGGTCCCCACAATAATGATAAAAGCTGACTCACACAAACACAGCCACCTGCCAGAGAAAGGTTGTCCTCATTCCCTTATTGTAATCTCTCAGCTTGTGAGTTACACAGCGCAATCAAAGGAGACTCTGGTCTCTTTCTCGTTCTCATTTACTGCACGCTAAACCTGTCAGTCACTCTCTGGGGCTGCTGGGAAAACCAGAGGACTGTAAAGTCAAGAAGTGAGAGAACTCACAGCATTACAACACAATTATTGATGCGAAACGAACAGTAAAATCCCATGCAATTCATGTGTATGAAAAGCCAAATCAAATTCGTCACTTCGTATGAGGTAGGATTGATATTATCCCATCGCCTCAGTCACATGAACGGCTAAAAACCCTGATTAATAATCTAATCTCTCAGTCGTTCTGATTTGACCTCTTTCAGATTGTTAAGCTGATAAAAGCATCAAAAGAACACCCCATCACACTGGCCATCGGGGACGGAGCCAATGACGTCAGCATGATTCTGGAGGCTCACGTGGGCATAGGTGATTTCATGCTCTCATACAAAAACAAATTGTTTTAGAAGTTATCACTTCTGATAGGCTTCTGTTTAACAACTATCAGCAATGTGTTACATGCCTATTGACTGGTTATTCTGCCCCTAGGGATCATGGGTAAAGAGGGGCGTCAGGCGGCCCGTAACAGCGACTATGCAATTACCAAGTTTAAACACCTGAAGAAGATGCTGCTGGTACACGGACACTACTACTACATCAGAATCGCTGAGCTGGTCCAGTACTTCTTCTATAAGGTGAACTCAAACTAACAAAATGTGTAGACACACAAAATAAAAAAGATCATCTCCAGCAAAATAGCTGATTGCTAGCTGACACAACACAAACAACACTGCCTGCGGTTGGAAACACAGGAAAAAAAGTTGCTTAATATGTGTGGATGCTACTTTTTCCCAGGAGTTCTGACTAAACCACTGAACAATCTTGTTGAAAATGCGATCCTAATGCAGCGCTATTTATAGCAAACAGAATTTATACACACAATCCCCCTAAAGGGTTGAGTACATCAGGTACTGAGGGTCTGTTTTCTCTCCACAGAATGTGTGCTTCATCTTCCCTCAGTTTCTCTATCAGTTCTTCTGTGGCTTCTCTCAGCAGGTAAACGCATACCTCGAAGTGTCTTAAAGGTTTATCACTAATAGACTACATTTAGAATAGATGTTGAAATTGACTTCTGGAATATGAAAGTGCATGTAGTTAAAAGAAAAAAACTCTTTCTCTTCTGTGCTTACACTGAACTTAACGGTTGATTTGCAGCAACTATAGCAAACTGGTTTAATTGTTTTTAATCCCTCTGCAGCCACTGTATGACACGGCATATCTGACCCTATACAATATCAGCTTCACCTCATTACCCATCCTCCTCTACAGTCTGATGGAGCAGCACATCAACATGGACATCCTCAAACGGGACCCTACTCTCTACAGGTGAGGAACGTTTGGGTTTCACTAACATGTCCTTTATCTATGGTCTGAATGTGATGCGATAATTATACTTTAAACTTAAAGAAAAAATTCACCCAAAATGGAAAACCCATATGGACTTTGGTTTAAGTTGTTTTATTGGCTGACACGTGACGCGTGGTACGTGTCATCACGTGTACAGGGGAGGTATTTTGGAGCGGCACGTTTACTATCTGTTCACTATTCTATTTCTGGGTCCCTTTGTGAGACCTACTGATAAATCCCTGTCTACACACTGGCTATTTATACTCACCTTGCCCTCTTTTTTGCATGACTCAAAAAGCTCATTATTTCTTATCCTGAGATTTGTTGTCCCTGGGACTTCATAGCATATTTATAAAGAACTTTTGAAATAGTCAAGTGATAGTTTTTTTATTTTGTTTTTGCTTTTCCCACTTGCACCAGTAGTCCAAAATAATTTATATTTTAAAAAATATATTTTTTGTGTCATAAAACATCTATGTAGAATCATATATATATAAATATCAGCAAACTTTGAGGCTGCAATATTTCATGCACAAAAATAAATAGTTTGCAAGGAATTAAAACATACATAATAGAAATAATAATGTACATAATACATATTCAACTAATGCAAGTCACAGTTTTTAGCACAGCACTGGCCCATTCAGGGAATATTTAATATGCTGATTCAATTAAAATTGAAAACTTTTATTTTGCTTTCCTCATTTTTTGCATCTTAATGAACCGCCTGATGTAGCCCAATCTCACTCTTTATATATTTTCCCCTTTAATGAAATGTTCTTTCTGATTGTGAGCCTCCAGGTTTTCTCACATAATCTCATGAACACACTGCTTCCAAATACGAGGCTTTTATAATTGGACAGTTCCATCAGCCTTTGGCAAACATATCTGCTCAGACCCTTGCACTAAACTCAATTTACACACTACACTGACTGGGCAGAAATACCGTTAGAACTGCTCTACATTATATCACCAAATGTCCTGACACTGCATTTTTTTCTCTCTTTTTCCTCTGCATTGCTTGTTCAGTATATACAGTGTTCATTACACAGACACAGTGTAGCACTTGTAGCCATCAAGGACATTCTGACTAGAAAAAGCGCTGATCTGATATTTTTTATTTTTTTATTTTTCCATATGTTTTTAAAGAATGGACACAAGCAGCACAAGTGATTTCTGACCCCAATTTCACTTTCATTTGAAATGATCCATCCAATCTCAAGTGTGGTTTGTGACTAAATTTATTTTTAGAGCGCTCAAAAATAACCATATGATCTTACAATGAAATGTTTGACTGCTCCTTTGCTTTTCAGTTTAGTATCAGTTGGATTTCATTTGTTATACATTTATACAAACAAGACTATAAAAGACTACAAAACCTGAGCTCAGTTTGAGACTTTCCTGAGATCTCTTCCGAAACTCTAAAGATGGCATGTGAGTTTATTCATTTGAGAAGCAGAAACTTCAGCAAAATGCTAAATGAATAAATGTAAATTTTCCATTGGTTCTTCATTTAAACTCGTTGTGTCAAGCAGAAACTTATGAGATTAAAGATGCTTTTTATATTCTCCCCATTATTACTAGTTTTTTTGTTTTGTTTTTATATTAGACTAGGTTTAATTTAATTTTTTTGCTTCATCATAAATTTCAGTTATTTGCTAAAGCAGCATTTCGAATTGTTTTTAATCTAATATTTGTGATTTATTTTAGCTTTACTTCAACGACCAATAATTGTAATAATTTTAGTTTGTTATTTTAGTTATTGATAATAACCCTATACGTGATTTTGAAATGTGTTGCTTATAATGTGTTAAATGTACATTATTAAAGGTCTGTAAAGTGTAAGATTTATATTACAGTGTGGTTTTGCAAATGATATGCAGTTTATCTTTATATTTGAATTTTTAAATTACAGAGATATTGCCAAGAATTCCCTCCTGAGATGGCCCACCTTCATCTACTGGACATTTCTGGGGGTTTTCGATGCCGTGGTCTTCTTCTTTGGTGCTTTCTTCCTTTTCGACAACACAACCTTCACCAGCAACGGACAGGTAATGCAGTCACGGTCTAAACCACGATTTCGTTTTCAAGTTTTTCTGTGTGTGTTTTCTTTAATCAACTTAACCAGCCGTTTTTATTTCTTGAGCTCATTGTTTTCTCAGTCAAATAAAGCAGTCGCATACAGATTGAATGGGTGGCCGATGTTTGTTGAGCGAGTTATTTTGTGGTTAAAGTGGTTTGTAATGTACATACTTGTGGTTTAACTGCGGTCTTGATCCAGCTTGCAGACTTTTGTCTGTCCTCCTTTGCGTATGTTTGAAGTCATTACAGGTGCTTCTCCATTCATTGATGCGACACAAAGCATGCTGGTTAATCAGTCAGACCAGACATCTTTCTCTGTGCCATTAAGTTAAATCATAGTAACCTTTTTGGATTGCTTTTTTTACCTGTTTGATTTACTTTCAGTTATAACATCCTAATTTTTTCTTTACTTTCTTGCTCCCTGTCCCCTCCCTCTCCTTCTTTTCTTTCGTTTTCTTCTCTTTCTCTCTTTCTCTATCTCTCCCTCTCTCGTTTCCTCCTTTTACCTACTCCCCTTTTGCCTTTCTTTTCTTTTCTGCTTCTCTTCCTTTCCTCAGCTAATGGCCACCAACACACAGATGGTAAGCCTGTCCCTATCTGTTTCTCATCCTATTTTTAGTTTTAGTTTTACTGTTACCCTCCTCAGCCCCTCCCCTCACCCTAAAGCCACTCCCACTCACATAGTGTCTACTAACACTAACCGTTCACTGCCATCGTAGCTCTCAAACAGTACCGTACAGCATCCCAGTGTCCCCTGTACCGAGGACCAGC
This sequence comes from Acrossocheilus fasciatus, assembly GCA_036784905.1. Taxonomy (NCBI): domain Eukaryota; kingdom Metazoa; phylum Chordata; class Actinopteri; order Cypriniformes; family Cyprinidae; genus Acrossocheilus; species Acrossocheilus fasciatus. The sequence goes on along the minus strand of CM071938.1, from coordinate 31,430,061 downwards.
CACTGTAGGTATAGAGTAGCAAGCCCCCCGTTCATCTTCCTCTGTCTATCATCTTGTGATCGAGTAGGAGTTTGTGTCCGTCCCGTGTGTCACGTTGCGACTGTGTTTTTTGCAAACCCCCGAGTTGGAGGGGTGTTTTCATACTCATCCTCATCGGCCTGTAGGACACACGTCCATCCTCTCATGACTCACTGCAAGGGCAAATGAATGAACAAGAGGCCGTGTTTATTCAACATTTCACTTTGTTTGGTACAGTACATGTTGAACTTATAATTTTAAACTTAATTTTAAGAAGGGATGCCGGAGGCTTTTTCCACAAATAGGGTATACATTAGTGACTCGTTAACCTTTTTAAACCATTTGTTTGTTTGTGAAAAGTATGTAAGATATAACATGGTTAACATTTAGGGCCAGATTTAATTAGCATTAGAGTACAGTTCCATTAAAGCATCGATGGGAGGGAAAAATCTTATTTCCATAATGACCGGCGCAATCTACCGAGAGCAGCGCAAAACACCGCCTTGCTTTGAGACATGCTTTTTTTGGGGCGTTAAGTAATGCCGCAAATACCAGTGAATTAATGAGCGCAAATCTTAGTAAATCACGTTGTGTGGTTCATTTAAATACTCTCCTCCCATAAATTTACTGATCGAAAGGGAAACTTCTACAAATGCATATTCACAAAAATAACTGTGTCCACGCCTTTTCAGCGCTAATTTCCCACTGTGTGTCTTTAGTAAATAAAACAGTAGGTTTTTTTTAACGCCAAATGAGAGTTTGTGCTGACGCAAGATGATAGTAAATCTACTATCAAAAAAGGAGAAACTAATGTTTGTTTTATTTAATATATCATAGTTGTTATTATTTTTTATCATACTAATTAGTTATTTATTTATTGCTAAAAAATTATACTAAAAACTGTTGTTTTGGATATAAATTGTATTGTATTGTATAATATAATTGTATAGATTAAATATATTAATAATTTATTAAGTACATTTATTGCATTGCATAGGGTCTCTCTTTGTTCTTGTAATACATCATAAATAATGTATAGCGTTTAATATTGCCTTTATTGCACGTTTGAAAAAGTTTAACAAAAATAAACTAATATATAAACTATTTAATCTAAATTATTATTATTTTATTATTATTATTATTATTATTATTGAAATTTTAAACACAACTTTTGGTTACAGGGTTGTAAAAATGACCAACCTTGTATAAAATTAAAATAAAATAGCTCATATAGTATTTAGTTTGATACTGACGATTAACATGCTGACTGTTTGTTGAATAATAAGAACTTCAAACAGTTTTTTCACTATTTGTGGAAAGTGGCAAAAACTCTATCATTAACAGAAGAATCATTACCTGATTAACCATAAAATTGCAAAAAGTGCTGAAATATCAGATTCATCATTTTGAAAAATCTTTCAACTTCTTTAACCATCATTTGCCCTTGATATGTTTTTTTGTTTTTTAACACTAAATTTCATTTTGATTGTTCATTAAGGTAAGTTAATGCATTTTCCTCAAACTTGTTGACATTTACTGTGTGGCAACTCATCAACATTATATTGTTCACTAAAACCATTTGGTGGCATACAGTCTTTGACCTGCTTGTTTTGCTGTGGCTTGTTGACTTTGATTGTGATTCGTTTTTTAAAGGTAAACATGCAGTGATTTTTATAAAGAGCTCTCATCCTAGTGTTGATGTTGTTTTGCATAGTGCCATCAACAGCGTGGCCGGTCCGCAGACAGGGGAAGGTTCTAGAAGAGAATCCATTGTGTCTGAATTCAGCCGTTTGCCAAGACTGTAAACAATGAGGGAACAAATCCTCCCAAAAGATACAAACACAATCACGCAGAGAAGCTTACAGCACCCAAGGTTTATTGGGCCAATCTGCAAAACTGAATCCATTATAACTTTTTAAGGGACTATCTAAGCTCACTATTTATTTATGAGGCTTTTATGGACAAAATCTAAAATGCACATGAGCTCCAGACATCATTAATAATCTCTGTAAAACAAAGTAGGATGACACAAAAGTGCACCGTTAAAATAATATAATGCTACTATTTCTTGGAAATTATTCACAAGCAATAGATTCAAAAGATTTTTAAAAGTGTCCCATGTATATTTTTATATGCTTTTTTGATTTCTGCATTGATGCAACTAAACCTGCTATCTTATGTCAAATTAAAATTGGTAATCAACCATTAGTATAAAAAGGAGATGCTAAAATATGATGTTTTGTGTATTGATTAATTATATAAATTATATCTGATAACAGTAATTATATTTTTAATATTTACAGTATATTAATAATTTATTAGGTTATTTTATTACATTGTATAGGGTCTACAATCTTTCTGCTTATAATGTATTTTATATATATATATATATATATATATATATATATATATATATACAAATAATATATCATTTAAATTCCTACCTAAAAGAATGAAATCTGTAAATTATAAATGTTATTTTGGTTTTCATGATTTAGATGAATGCCTTTACCCATTATGTTGCATTTTTGTTTAGTTTTTTCAGCATCTTGTATTGTTTATAGTATTTTATTACATAGTATCTAAACAGCTATTCTTATATAGAATATTTCTTTGCGTAATATTTCTTTGTATTGTCTAGTCTTTTCCGTATTATGAAAAAAAAAAAAAAAATGAAGGATTATTTTTGTTATTAATATATTATATACCTTTACTGGGTAATTCAAACAAATCTTTTTCTGCCAAGTGTTACTGAATTGTACAAATAAAGGCACATAAGTTTTTTTTAACATGCATTAACATGATGAGAGGGTGAGCTGTGCTCTAACACACATTCGAATGGCTATTTATGCATTAGCGTCAATCTCTTTTTGCCTTTTTCAATATTTCTCTGTTCCAGATGTTTGGAAACTGGACCTTTGGAACACTTGTATTCACTGTCCTGGTGTTCACGGTCACGTTAAAGGTAATGCATCTCACACACACACACACACACACACACACACACACACACACACACACACACACACACACACACACACACATGTTGGTTTTACTATACTTGTGAGGACTTTCATAGACTTCTATTGTTTTCATACTGACCTAACAATATTTTCTATTGCCCTAAACCTACCCCTTACAGAAACCTTTTTGCATTTTTACATTTTGAGATAAACTTCATTCAGAATTTTTAATAATTTATTTCCCTTGTGAGGACCGGCCAAATGTCCTCACAAGTCAAAAATGTCAAGTTTTACTATCCTTGTGGGGACATCTGGTCCTCACAAGTATAGCAAAACACACACACACACACACACACACACACACACACACACACACACACACACACACACACACACACACACACACACACACACACGTGTTATGTTGCCACTGGTGTCAACTTCACCAGCTGTATCTTCCCGTTTCTCACTGTGTCTACATGCTTTAGCTTGCCCTGGACACACATTACTGGACGTGGATCAACCACTTTGTCATATGGGGGTCACTGCTTTTCTATGTCATCTTCTCCCTCCTGTGGGGAGGCATCATTTGGTACGGCCCGCCCCGTTACACACTTAATATCACTAAATCAAATACATTTGAATCTAACATGATTCCTCTGCTGTGTTTCTGCTCTTCACAGGCCTTTCCTGAACTATCAGAGGATGTACTATGTGTTCATGCAGATGTTGTCCAGCGGTCCTGCATGGCTCAGTATAATTCTGCTGATTATAGTCAGTCTGCTGCCTGATGTGGTGAAGAAAGTGTTGTGTAGAGCTCTATGGCCCACCACCACAGAGAGAATACAGGTACGACAGCACAACGCTCACTATCTACATGTGCATAGAGATGAAAATATACAAGTAGCTCACGTCATATCTATATAAAGGTGTCTATATGTTTCATTGCAGTAATAGACCGCTATTTAAAATGAATAATGTTATACACACATATACATAATATTTTAAAAACCTAAGATTTCAGGATATTTTGTAGCTATTTTTATATTTGTAGCATTTCTGCAGCTGAAGTGTACTGTATTGACTGCAGATTCTCATCAACTTCTGAATCAATCTAAAATGTTGTCTAACCCAACTAAGATTAAGAATACAGCTATTTAAAAGAAATATCTGTGTTATTTTCAATCAAAATAATTGTTGATGTGAAGCAGCTCAATAGTGCTTTACTTTGTGATCATTGCTACTACCTGGTCTTCAGATTTACACTTGCGTCGGACTGGTTCCCAGTGTGCTTGATGTAAGTGGATTCTGGATGCAAGTCACGATTCTCTTCATCTGTAGATTTGTCGTTATGTTGGATGGTTTTATTTGACCTGTCGACTCTGTCAAACAATATATGACATGATGAATACTGTGAATTTTACTGTGTGTGCACACATAGTATGTTATCATACTATGTTAAGAAAAATTTCAGAAGGAAATTTAATGTGTGCTCGTGTGTAAACTGCCTTACCACTGGTTTAACCCGTGTGATGCTTTTCCTTTCACTCATCTTCCCTATTAAACTTCCAGAGTGCTAATGTTATGAAATATGTCATGTAAACGTGTGTGTATATATATATATATATATATATATATTAAAATACAGCATTTATCTTGGTTAATGTACAGTAACTGTACTGTTCCTATATTTTAAAAATATTATTCTATTTTTTTTAATCCTATCATCTTGTTGTATAAAGTAACATTAATGTATTATGAATAACCATGAATTAATAATGAATTGTACATTTTATAAATTATCATTAAATTAGATTAATACATGCAGTAAAAACTGCTAAGGGTTAGTTTATGATACCTAATGAATTAATGTTATTGACAGTGTTAATTTAGATACTGTTATAGTACATATTAATATTTATAATTACCTTTTTATTTTTCTAATTATTTTTAATATTTAACTTTGAGTTTTAGTAATTTTAGTACTTAAACTTAAAACTTGTTTTATTTCAGTTAGGTGCCAAGGCAAAATTTCTCATTTTTGGGCAAGATTTTAATTTTTTTTTTTTTTTTACATTTTTATTTCAGCTTTATTTCAATTAACAGTTTACGTTTTAGTTAACAATAACAAAACAGGATAACATGGTACACAAGTCACTGTAAAATCTTACTAATAATTCTACAAGAAAATGCAAAATCTAACACTAACACTTGCACTTCCAGAAACTTTGAATGCTTTGAAAGCTGCTGAAGTTCCTTTATTAATCTCTGAGGATTAGACAAGTTGTTCACCTTTCTAAACCCTGTCTTTTTTATTCCTCTTCCATCTCTCTTTCTCTCTCCTGATGCTTGACCTTCCCCTTCCCCTGTGTGTTTAACCCTTGACCTGTGGTAACGGCAGACAAAGCGGCAGTGTCTCACTGCTGAGCAGTCCACCATCTTTATGCTCTCCCAGACCTCCAGCAGTGTCAGTTTCTGAACTGAGCCGGAGGTGAACCTACACACTCTCTCTGCATGTGCGTGTGTGTGTGTATCAGTGAGCGAAGACACAACAGGGTCACGAGTATGACAGACCTACTTGAACATTAATGAGGCTCACATGCCAATAACGAGCGTTGCAGAACCCTGTGGTGTCTCTCTTTATGTTCTAAGCCTTTTATTACGCCACTTTACATGTTTGCATGCATGAAGTGTGCATGCTTATGTTTGTACATGTGTATATTATGTGATATGAAGTTGTTTAATGCATTTTCTGCTGCCGTACTTTCAGTTTCAGCAAGAGACTTCAAAGTCAAGACAAAGTCTAGAAAATACTGTGCACATGGGTCTGTTATGCCACATTTGAGTCTGTTTGTGTGTGTGATGTTTCGCAGAGAATGAGGGCTGACAGGATCTTTGAAAGGGTTGAGACAAACATTCATGATTCACTGCTAGATGGCGTTCAGAACACCACTGAGGCCTAGAAGCTCTATGGTAAAGAGAATGTGAAGTTGAAGACTAAAGCCAGAAAGAACTAATCCACACTTAACTCAAGAGGAGCTCTAGAGTTCTCAGATGACGTGTGCAGTTCTAGAATCAATCTGAGAATTCCAGAATCCTGTTAATTGGCTCTTTCCAGTGCAAGCAAACTGGTTTAAAATGCCTTTGGTGCACTTGTGTGGGTCTGTTGTTTGGTGTGAAACCTACAGACTGGTTTGGTTTGGTTTTAAAGCTTCAGAATGAAGGTATTGGGTTGTGGTTTGGGGTGTGCTGTATTTGCAGCTAACAGGACATGGGGACTGTGGGTTCTTCTGACACATACACACAGCAGGCTTGACATACAGTTTAACATCTAACACTTTGACACGCATGGGTATTTTTTTCTTTTCTTAAATCCTTTTTTCATATTGTGTCTAAATCAGTGAAAAGATTGTCATATATTTCTAAATGTCCACCTTTTAATGTCCATTCCTAGAATGTGCTTATGATTGGTGAATCTCACAAAATTTTTGGTTTCACTGCAAACTTTAAAGACAAAAACAAGAAACAATATTTAGGCTTTCCTAAAGAAAATTCAGTTTTTTTTAATAGTTTCATCCCCTACCTCCCCATTATTTTGCCAAAAAAAAAAAATTATAGTTTTTAAGTAAAAAATGATTTTTTTTACAATAATTTATTAATTTTATTAATAAATTTTATTTAACAGTGAAAATTCAGCTTTGCATCACAGGAATAAATTACATTTTAAAATATATTCAAATATTTTTAATTGTAATAAGACTTTACAATATTACTGTTCTTACTGTAGTTCAAATAAATATGAACCTTGCAGAGCCTATGAGACTTCTTTCAGAAACTCTCACCAACCCCAAACTTTTATTTAAAAAATTTAACTTTTTTTTTTCTTCTTCTTTTGATTTTGGGGTGAATGACCTTTGATCCTCCAGTGGAGAAAACAAACAAACAAAAAACCTCTTAATTTCTCTCAGCGGTTTATCCTGTAACAACCTCTCAATCAATCAGTTTAGCATCTTCTGGGACTGGACTTGTGCATGTGGTAAACATTGGATTTGTGATTTTGTATGCAATATTTTGTTCTTTTTTGCATTGCTTCTTGCTGGGGCTTTGGATTTGTTTTGTTTCAGCTTGACGTGACCAGTGCCTGCATTTACATGCCAGTACACAGTACAATCTGATAATTCACTCTCTTTCTCACTGTTTTCTCATTCTTTTCTCCAGAATGCCGATAAGTTGTATAAGGGCCACCTGTCCGAGTTCACCCCCCTGTCCTCCCTCCATGCTCCACCTGCACGGAAACACGACAGACATGGCAACGAAAACCAGAACCACACCCACCGCAGGTCTGACTCCTCCCCTCCCAAAAAACTGATGTGTACCTACTGGGGGGGCAGGCCTGACTACTGCACCTTCAGCTCCTTCCTCCGAATAGGAGAAAACCCAAGATTTTCTGGGGCAGCTTACGCCTACAGCACACCGGGGCCCGAGACGTCCGTATGACAGTCTCGGGCCGTATGAAAGAAATAGTCTACTTATCCAATCAAATTAGCCCTCGATTATTCCAGAGTCAAGATTGGGACACTATTTGGAGACCAATCTTGGCTTGTTACCCTTTACCTGAAACAAAAGCACTGAAAGGCGTTCTTGTGGTATACGCTAATGGGCTAGCGATGCTGTGTGTTAATTTAGAAGCTGGAGGAAGGCCAAACTGAATTGGCTGCACCATCTGCGAGTGTGGCGTACTGCGCTAAGCGGCCTTGGGACCTATTTACCTTGTTTTCTTTGTGTGTACGTTTAAACGTGAGAGCGTGTTCCCTTTACACTGTGGGTTTACGTGTTCGCTCACCTACCCTTGTAAATCCTTCATGTGAAAAATTACTTGAAACCTACACTGGGCAGTAGTAGCACAAACCTTTCCATCTCAGACGCAACCCCTACCACTAAATATTAATGTGGATGACAGTTAAAATGGCCTTGGATGCTCTCAAAACTGACCGTCCTGTTCTTTTCTCCTTCTTTTCTTTGTTCTCTGTCGTCTCCCTTTCCCTTTTTTGTCCTGTCCTCCTTCTCTTTTCTTGTCCTACTTTTTTATAGAACAAACTGGTGTTGCGTTTGTGCAAACCTGTTATCAAGGAACACTCCATAGCCTGCGATTGTCTTTGTCCGATTGCATTGTAAGTGGCTAAATTTGGCCATTTCTGTTGCTGCACTGTACTAGAGCGAACTCTGTGTGTTTGTGCACGTGTGTGTGCGTGCGAGTGTGAAAGTAGGCCTTTGTTAGAACTACGAGAAGACAAATTGTAACTGGACTGTCAATGTTTCACCCTTTAACTTTCAAAAAGGTGGAAATCCACTCATGTTCTACCGTTCCAAAGTTTGTAAAACCATTGACTTGTGTCGTCATGACAACCAGTTACTCTTTTCTAGCTGCTTGACGATTTGCTTTAAAATTCTGTAGTTCCCTACATATAATCAGTCCTTTTAGTTTTTTAGTGTAGAACCAGATACAGAATGCTAAAGGCTACGCTAGCCACCTTAGCTTGACTGTTCTGCCTTAATGCTAATATTTCCCATCTTTTCCACTGCAGTTTGGAACCAAAGGTTGTGAAATACGGAGTATTTAAATGTGTGTTTGTTGCCTTATGCTCAAAGAGAAATGGAGGGAAAGTGTTTGATGGCATTAGAAGAATCCCACCACACTGCCTTAAGTTGACATTGCACCAGCTGAGGATGGAGGCTGATAAAAGTACTATTCGACATCGTCCAGTGCCACCAACATGGCCCAGGGCTCCTGAAGATAAACGAATGAAATTGAACGGTTCTGTTGGTGTAAACATCTTTGTGCGTTCACAAAAAGTACAAATTAACTTCCTCATCAGCATACTTTCATGATTGTAACGTCCTATTTGACTGTTCCCAAAGCCTTTTGTCTGTATTAATGTAACTGTTGGAGCCCTGTGTTGGGTTGCTATCATTTCTTTGTTGCACATTACTAATTTATGATCTGATATAAATAAGTCAGATGTAATTAGCCTGTGATACTGTTCACTAACAACTCGTTAAACTAACAGCCCAATCAAGGTCAGCATCACAGATGGCCTATCTTGGCCACTATGTTCACAGAAATGGCTCTTTTCTAGTGTGCATAACACAGAAGATGAGCTTTTTAAAATGATTCCCAGGAAATGTGCCTCACACCCACTTAAATGGACGTTTTCATAAACATATTGTGAAGTGCATTCAGTTCCATCTCCGTCCCGTCAATGAATTCAAATTCACATTGAGTGTGAATGCAATTCAGTTTAAATTCCAGATGTAACACTGTAACATATTGAACACCGGATGACTTGCCTGCTTAATATTTAATTCTCATAAAAAAAATATTGTGAAGTGCATTCAATTCCATCTCTGCCCTGTCAATGAATTTAAATTCACATTGATTTGAATTGAGTGTGAATGCAATTCAGTTTCAATTCAAAGATAACACTATAACAAATTGATTGAACACCTGATGACTTACCAGTTTAATATATCATTCTTATAAAAATATTGTGAAGTATGTTCAGTTCCATCTCCGTCCTGTCAATGAATTTAAATTCACATTGATTTGAATTGAGTGTGAATGCAATTCAGTTTAAATTTCAGAATACACCGTAACAGATTGAACACCAGATGACTTGCCTGCTTAATATTTCATTCTCATAAAAAAATATTGTGAAGTATGTTCAATTCCATCTCTGTCCAGTGAATGAATTCAAATTCACATTGATTTGAGTGTGAATGCATTTAAGTTTAGATTCCAGAGAACACTGGAACGGGTATGGAACTAAACCAAACAGACCTTTTGACCATCAAAACTACATCTGTTTGTCTGCATGACTCTTTCTCTGCTGTCCTTCACATTCCATGCCATTTTTTTTTTCTCATTTTGTTTCTGCTCACATTGATTCTGGAATGTAGTGTTGCTTTCCTGGAGCATCATCTCTTCATCTCCACTTCTATCCTCGCATGTGTTTCCTTCGCTCACCCTGTCATTCACTTCTCGTGATGAGGCCAGTCACCCATTTCACCATTTTAACCATCATCCATGACAGAGAGAGAAAGTAGGTGATGTCAAAGACTATCAAGACCACTGTTTTGATGGTTACTCCAAGCTTCTTGTGGGTAGGTGCCTTCTGGTGCTTTTTAACCTCAATGTATGTTCATGCGTTCAGTTCAGTGAAGCGTGCACGTACATGCGTTTTCATTGCCCGTCAGTCGGCCTGCAACAGAGAATGTCAGATTAAAAAATGGCGTAATGGGTATAGCTAGTTTGTTAAAGGGTGTAAGAGTCATTTTTGAACAATTTTTTTTTTTTTTGGGTTAATGTTGATGAAATATCACAGAATAGTAAAAGCAGAATGTCCTTTTTCATGCACACATTATATCTATATATAGACTATATTGATGAGTATATTGATGTCAAGGTTTACAAAGGCTGAGTGGATGAATGAATGAATGAATGAATGACATAATGATCTAACATGTTGACTTAACTTTTAACTTTTATTTTTTCTGGTCCAAAAGTGTATTATTTAATTTGTATGAATGTAAAAACTGTCAAAAGTCAAACACTGTCTATTTTATTGATTATCGAGGTCTGAACTTTGCATGCCGTGTGATGCCGTAGTAATGGACCAACCACTGAGCTTTATCAAGCATTTGAGTCATATTCCCATTTATATAAACCACTTTTATAACTGGTTCAAATTTTCAGTCCAGTCCAAGTGATTCACATCTACGATACCAAGTACTAATCAATGCTGGCAAATCTGAGACAAAACAAGAATGTGCTTATACGTAGATTCTTAAGTTATGATTTTTAAGTAGCCTAGATTAATATAATAGGATTAAACTAATTCATTTCATGTTTTTTTATGGTTATTTTTATTTTTGTTTTGCATTCTACTGTACATCCCGTTTTTGTTCACTTTTACAGTTCTTTCTGGCTTCCTGAATGTAACAAAAAAGAAAAAAGCCACTATTGTGCACTAAACAAAAATTGCATTGCGTTAATTGGATAGCCGTGAATGACAACTACAAACTACCATAGCTAAAAGAAGGTGGTTCTAGAACAAATGTCCCTTCACAAATGTGTGTTTTCTTCTTGTTTCTGACAAACTGTTGTTTTAAATCAGAACTATTTTTTTGTAATGTAGGAATAATTTGATCACTGAACGCTGTCTGCCTCAGGGGTGCGTTCAGGCACTGGCAAACACTGTATTCTGTCTGTCTAAAAAGGCTATATGAAATAGTATTTTGTATATCTTGTGAAAAAAATGTCTTTTTGCTACTTTTGTATCTAGAGGATGAAGAGAACTACTTACAGTTACAGAGTAAGAATGTTACTGTTCAGTTTTAAAACAACCAAATGTAAGGTCATGGGAGAAGTCAACTTCAGTAAAGATGAAAGTTAAAAAAAATAGCTTTAAGGGTCTGTTTTTTTGTTTCGTTTGATGATTTTAAATATGTTTGAGGTAGTTTTTAAGATGACGTGCATGATCATTGCTCACACTGACTGTAGGAAATACACTCACTGTTTTTAAAGCAGGTGTGACCAAATATTTGAATAGATGTCTACTGCTATAACTGAAGGCTTTATTGCCTGTAGTGGGGCTTCATCTGTGCCAGCCTATTCAGATTAACTAAATATCTAAAGCTTTTTTTGTTTTATCTGCACAAAGTGTGATGTTGCTCATAAATTTATTATATATATATATATATATATATACAGTATATATGTATACTACTGTACACTTTACAGCATATACGTATGTAGTAATATTCATGTACAGTTTGGGCTCCTTTTGTACAAAGTTTTTAAAAGGTTGATATCTGTAGATATGTGAATTTTTGCCATTTTTTTTCTGTAGCTATTAACAGCAAGAAAAAGTAAACATGCTTGTAATAAAGAAAGAGATTTAAATGTTTGAAAGCCTTGGGCCTTTTCTCTTTCCTTATGGCAGAAGTGACCGTCAATAAAATATCACAGCAACTAGTTTTGTACCTCACATTAAGAGGCAAATTCTTCTGGTGCTAAAGTGTTTGATTTAGCTCACCATGGAATTAATAATGAAGAAAACCTAATGACACAACATGTGTAGTTATATAATATGACCTCAAGGTGGCAGCAAAGTATAGCATTAAGGTTGCTTCAACAATTCACTCTCTACAACCAGCTCCTTACACCTGAATGATTATTTCTTACAAACATTTAATCTTTCACATTTAAAATAAATAAATAATAGATTTTTTTATTTAGGATAAGTCCAAAAGATTTCAATAAAATCAAATAAGAGGTCTATAATATAACAGAGAGGACCTTTATTCATCATAAACTTTGACATAGCGAGATTATATTCCAAAATGCAAAATGTCACGGCTTACTTGTGGATTTGGATAAATATATAGGTGTATCTTCTCAGGATTTGAAGTGTCCTATACCCACTTTTAAATCATAATGTTGAAAAAAAAGTCGAAGTGTCTGCGTTTTCTGTCACATTCTGTAAGCGAATGTAAGAATTTACACTTTACATGTCTGTACAAAAATTTGATCCTTTGGCTTCTGGTAGAAGACTATACACTTTATATGAATTACTTGTATTTTAAAGTATTAACTGAACTGAAAACAAGAATTTTTGTATTTTAAAGTATTAACTCAGCAATACTGAATATTAAAATTAGAAATGGTTACCTGCGACCATGTGTCTACGAGTAAAGAGCCGTGTGATATTGATTTTAAATAGACCCACATAGGGATGTAATTATTTTGCCAAGCGTTGCTGAAAACCTGGTTCTAATAATATTGTCATACATCGTGCTGATATATAGTCTAGTCAACACTCAACAGGTAAGTGTCAAAATATCATAACTGACCATTTCATTAAGTTAAAAGCAATTAGGATAAATAAAGACTGTGGCCCACAGACACTGCTGGAGATGTCTGGAAGTTGTAATCCTCTGACTAAGTCTTCATTTAAAATGTTTAATGGAGTGTACATTTATGTGTTCTTAGATGTGTGTAAATGTGTGTGTGTGGCCATGTTCACAGACTTGTGAAATCGCTCTATTAGATCTGAAATTGCTGTTATTTGCTAAGATTATTTATGAGTCATTTAACTTTCCGCGCTCTCTCTGGCAGCGCTAGATGGTTTGGTTCGTTATTGATTTTAAATGTCTTTCAACGGTCCAGAACACATCGAGGTGCTGCTAAAGACCTTTTACTTGATTTGAGTTGGATGTCTATGATGTGATGACACTTGTGTTCGATTCGAGTGGAGACCACCATGGCTCCTGGAAGGGAATTTTGGTAAAGGTTTACAATTTGCAAAACATTGGTTTTTTAAAATGCATTTTAGACAAAGTTCTTTCTTAACTGATTTAAAATCCCCGTGTGTGCAGGCATATAATACACACATATATAATACATACACAAACACTCTATGTATGTATATGACATGTATGGTACAGAATAAGGCCATTGGTTAACAATGCTTTGAATGCAAAGACAGTCAAGGACTGTGAAAGTATTCTTCCTACCTATTTTAAAAATGTCAGGTTACATGCAGCAGGCTCATTCCACTCGCCCCATCTTCACCTCTACATTTCCGTGGCAGAAAGCATGTCAAACGACGGTAAAGATTCTGACCTTGCCGTCACAGTCGTAACCTCCAGCACTGACCTTAAGCAATGAATGCAGCAGAGAGCAAAGCGAAGGAGCGAGAAAAAATGAGAGAAAGGGCAAGTGAGTTGTCAAACGGTCCCCTCTTAACCTCTTATTATAAAAGAACAAATTGCTCTGAAATTTCATTTGATAGCGTTCCTAGATTTCTCTCGTTAGTTTTGTAGTGCGCTGATGGAGATGCTGAACAAGCTCACTGATACTTGTTACGCTCTTAAAGCAGACGAGATCAATCATGGCCACAATGCTGCAATCTACAGAAATGCTCGATAATGCTGAAGCTGCTATAAGTAATTTTTTTTTTTTTAACACTGCACGTAACTCCAGTAAAACAAATCCACATGTAAATATTTATGCTCGAGCCATTTAACAACAGCAACATGTTTATGAGGTGTTACATCAACAAAATTCAAGTTTGGATCTATAATCCATCTTTGGGATTTATCAAGGTTATAAAAAATATACTGAAAAGACCATTTTCACATATAATCTTTCCATATTAATAGGCTATTTTATATGAATCATTCATGATTACATCCAGCCTATGTCATTCTCGAGACAATCGTAGAATACAGCAGTTAAAACTGGACTTGGTCATCTTAAGAACTGTAAAATATATGCACATGCACTACTGATTTATGCAAACCACCTTTAAACTGCTTTATCAAAGACCTTATTTAGTCTACACTGAATACACCTTCATTTGGCGTCTCTAAAGAGTGTCCACGAGCTTCTCCTCTGATGAAGAAAGACATGCATGTATTGCAATAAATTATATCAGAGAATTACAGACATCACTTTCAAAAGCAAGGATGGATCAAGCTGAAAGCCATCTTGATTTGAAAGCCACTATTTGCATAAGGGGACTTTAGAAGATTGAATATCAAAAGAGGAATATGCTTTATTATATTCATCATATTAAAGGGCCAAAACACGTGTTTTTAAAGACCAATATAGAAAATTAAATCCAGCTGGAGAAATATCAGGCCTGCAAATAAAAAGAACAAGTGTCCGTGCTAAAACAGGTTGTTCTGGCTCTTTTAATTGACACAGACACTGTATGATATTTTTAAATTATGATTGAACGTCTACTCTTTCAAAGTCCTAATAAAATGGATTTATTTTTGACAGATGGTCTTATTTAAATCTGCTGGTTTTGTCGATAACAATCTGTGTTGACAGTGTTCTGAATGTATATGCACCTGTGAGAGACACAGGCCTGCATTATATAACGCATAATTACCTGTTATTGATCTATAAAACAGCCGGTTTCTCTTCAGTAGAAATATGTTTTGCTGCATAGCCAGTGGAGGACGCTCTGCTCCTGACAACCACTCCAGCCTGAGAGACATGCCATGTGCTAGATACGAACAGAAAGACGAGAAACCTTTGTTTGTTGTGATTTCTTTGTAAAATTATTATTTTAACAAAGAAAAGAAATGCTGATCGCTCACAATATTGCTTGCCGCTATTATAACGCAAACACACGGGGACAGGCTGTTGAAACTGATGTCATAATTTCAGATAATGAAATTCAATTAAGTAATCTGGGCTTTATCTCTTTTTTTTTTTTTTTATCATTTATCATCCAGCCATCATCACGTCTGAATGGAGTGTTTTTGAATCACGCGGATTTATCCGTGATAACAGATTAAGGTGGACACATTTAGCCTACAGTAACAATAATTACACATAAAATACAATACAAAATCTTCCTGTAATTTTAACCAAAATTAACTGACCTATCTGTGTTTGTTGTGAGCAGCATATAAACCAGTCTTCTAATTACTGACAGAACTAAACAGGGCTTCCGAAGTGTTGTACCTTCGATTTAAACCTAATATGAGCGAAACAAAGTCCAATGGAAATTCATTAATAACGATCATTCGTCGAAGTAATTAACATCCCCGATGATAAACACGGGAACAATGCCCTAATCAGCGGCCGGTCTGAGTTTGACTACCCACGGTGCTCCGCGCGCAGCAGGCCTGCTGGGCCGTGTGTGGCTATGGCAACAGGGCGCGCCTAATTAACGGCGGAATCCTTCACTTCGCTTTTCTTCCCGTCGGTCTTTCAGCACGGGGCTAGATTGGCGCTGGCCTCGGGGTTTGTGGGAACCGGGACAGCCCTTTCACGCAAGCCCTCCTCGGGTCGACATTATTACACGGCCAATTAAGTCAGTTCAACGGGCGCGAACTCGAGCAAACAGCAGGGGCGATTGTTTTCCGCGGCCCTCCCCAACTAGCTTGCTAATTACTCCGTGGACTGCCCCTAACCTGGATGCATTCTGGAGGGCTCTGCTGACCCCATCACCCCCCTAATTAAAGCTTGAAACTCCCCAAAAAGAAGTCAGAACGAAAGGTTAGGAGTCTTTAAAGTATACATTTGTTTTTACATTACAAGTATGCATTCATCTATCTATCTGACTGTGTGTGTGTGTGTGTGTGTGTGTGTGTGTGTGTGTGCATGTTTATGTGGTTTACGGGGACACAAATTTGTATAATAACATGGGTATGACAGAGGTATTACAATTTGAAGGTGGTTTATGAGGACACTGCCTATGTCCCCGTAATTCAAAAGGCTTAAAAAAAAAAAAACTAAATGGTGTTTTTTTTTTAATCTAAAAATGCAGACAGTCTCCTGTAAGGGGTAGGTTTAGGTGTAGAGTTGGTGTAGGGCAATAGCACATACAGTAAGTACACTATAAAAACCATTACGCCTATGGAGAGTGCCCGTAAACCACATAAACCAACATGTGTGTGTGTGTGTGTGTGTGTGTGTGTGTGTGTGTAAAGATTTCTTTTAAATATTTTTTGTGCTAGTGTATACAAATTTCTATAAAAATAAATTCATAAAAGCATAATCACAAAACTCAAATGTGCTAAATAGATGCTATATATCATGGTACATCTATATAATTTGATATATATATATATATATATATATATATATATATATATATATATATATATATATATAGCTTACATTATGATAATTGTAGTTAGTGACATGATCTAGGTTAGGCGATGTATTCTGACTACTTTTTAGATTACTTTTAGAATACTTTTTATTTTATTTTATTTTATTTTTTATCTAACTTGTTTTAAACCTACCATTGCTTTTTACTCCATATTCAGAAGCGTGGATGCAAAATTATTTACATGTAAATATAGTAAGTTAAATGGTATGACACACGGTAGGATTTTATGAATAATTTACTGCCATTTTATGAATAATATGTAATCATGTAATTCATTAAAAGTAACTGTAATCTGATTATGAGCATTTTAAATGTAATATAATCCAATTACAAGTATTTTTTTAATCCAGATTACATGTAATCAGTTATTACCCAGAACTATATGTATTCATAAAAGCATAACCATAAAACTCCAGAAAGATAAAATATAAGTACTGTCGTTACTTATCCTAAATCAATAATTATAATAAAAAATATGTATTTGTATGTAATAAAAAAAAAAAAATCTTTGAAACCCATCAAATAATTAGATCGTTTATTTACTATTTGCCCAATTAAAATATATTTGCTGATTTTATTAACTACAAAATGATGAGCTGAAGTGATGTTTGCTTATGTTTTCTGTTCAGATGATGGTTATCATTACAAACAGGCCCTGAGGTGACCAACTTAAAACAGGTGACTCGTTTTGGAAGCTAAACAAACACAAGAAGGGGATTTGGGTTGGAGGCAGCTGTGGATCCTGCACGCTCAGCTGGTGACGCACAAAGAAACAGGTGACGGCGTCGGGATGTTTGCCCTGCAAGGGTGCCGCCACGTGCTTCTTTCCCCTGGAACGAGCTCTCTCAGTAAAATCTGCACCTGGCCTGGTGGTCTTGGCAACATCGGACAACCTCTAGCAGATGTTCGCTTCTCTTTTGTCGATGACTTCGCGGTGGCTGCTCCGCGAGACAAAACTGCGGTGAGAGGTGCTCCTGCCACAGAACGCTAATCAAAAGATGACTAACATTCTTCCCCTTTACCCCACACTTCCAGAGAGTGTGAGAGGCCACTTTCGGAGTGGGGAGCCTGGATGGGTAATTGTGCATGATTAGCAATTTTAATTACCAGGTGCTCGGGGTCCCATCTGAGAAAGTGTAAACAGGATAGCACTCAGAGCTCCTTGAACATCCCACCATCTGATGCTGTGTGTGTGTGTGTGTTGACTTGCGAAATAGAGGAACATATTTCCGTTTACTGGGAAAATTAAGACTCTGTTACATTTCCTCAGGCTGTGACCCTTATGGTACGTCCCATTTTTGTTTACAGTCCCAGAGCTTATTGTTAGTGTCATCGCCTTGAAAGCAAACCGGTGCATGCACTCCTTTCAGAAAAAGAGACAGCCATGAGCACAATCCAAGTGAATTGGGCTTTCGGTTTGAAGCGGCTCTTTTCCTCTCCAGGTCCGTTAACCTTGCAAATTCTGCCGTTTGTTTTTTGTTTGAAGGATGTCTTCTCAGTCAAAGACTTGTTTTCACTGCAAGTTTCTAATAGAGAAAATGGGTGACAGTTCTTTGTTCAGAAATATCTTGCTCTCGAATCAAAAGAGCGAAGATTGCACAAGGCTGAGGTGCCTCTTTAGGTGAAAAGAAGTAGAGTCTCACAGCGACACACGCATATCTCACACCACATGCATAAAGAAATGTGTGTGCGCATTGACCCTATCAACTTCTTGTTCTCATTTGGAGCGGGAACGTAGCCTTGAGCGCCATTCAGACCATGGTGTGAATGACCACTATCGATCGGGTTTGCTCTTTAAAGACAAATTCAGTTCATCAACACAATATGTAGAATTTTATGTATTTTAGCTCTGCTTCCAGAGATCACCACAGGGCAAAGTCATTAGGATACAAACTCTCCTTTTCTCGCTGAGGTCTCTCTGCTCTCACTGTATCACATAATAAAAACTATTCTAAAGAACCTCAGGGAGTCTTTCGTATCAGTCCAGTGAATACAGCTGTGGGTCAGGTGTTTAAAGGTGAGCAGAAAAATGCATTTCCACAAACAATTTCTGTGGAAACCAGTGTCCTTGCATTATATTGTATTTGCACCATGGTTTTTTTTTTTTCTCATATAGTCATTTTCGTTATATGTGCAGGGGAGAAACATATGAATCGCATGTTATTGAATTTAAATGTGTGTGTTTGTGTGTGCAGGACCATCTCATGGATTCCTCTGCTGCAGAGAACATACATGATGAAGCTTTACTCAGTCACTCCAGGTGAAAAACAAGTACACTTCCATAATGTACTTAAAGTGCTCTGTTTTCGCACACTAATTTTGTACTTAATATACTAAAAATGATTCTTTTGTAAACTTAAGAACATCTCAACTGTGCTATTTTGAGACATTGTGAATATGAACTAAAATGCGCTTTTAACATACTATCTTTGCTTTTAAAAATGTATTTAGTTACCACTTGTAGTACACTTGAGTGTACTAGTGTATGAAAGATGGGTTCAAGTGTGCTACAAGTGGTAACTAAATACATTTTTTAAATACAGAGATAGTATGTTAAAAGTGCATTTTAGTTCATATTCATGGTGTCTCAAAATAGCACACTTAGATGATTTTAAGATTATCTTAAGAAGTGCTAAATAATCATTTTTAGTGTATTAAGTACAAAATTAGTGAGCGAAAATAGAGCAATTTTAAGTACATTATGGAAGTGTACTTGTTTTTTTTTACCTGGGCTACCTGATCCGGGATGAAAGTTGCCCTTTGGCTGTGTGACAGACAGGAAGAAAGGGACGCTCACGCTAGTGTGAAGGTATAGTGAATTAAAGGAACAATACAGTTCAAATTAAAGGCTTTTACTGTAGGGAGTCACTGATATGCACACACAAACCTGTTTAGGGATATCCAGAGTGCGTAGATTCATGGACAATGCGTCAATACAAGAAAAATAACATTAACAGAATCAGTAATAAAGATAGACTGATATTTGGCCAGGCTGATTAATCAGACATTTGGCCATTTTGAGATTGTCACCCATTGGTAGAAAATATTAAATTATATTTTAATTCAAATTATTATGAAATAGTTATGATTTATTGACAGTCGTATCAATAGATAATTGCATTTTAAGTGAGTTTTGAATTAATGTTGTGTGAAAAAGTAATAATTTAAGAATTTATGAGTATGGCTCATTCACTGTGATTATTTTAAAGAAATGAACATCAAATTTTTACAGAAATCAGCAAGTGTGCATTAAATAGATCGAAAGAGATTGTTACAAACTAATGCTTCTTTTGAACTTTCCAATCAATGCATCTCAAAAATGTATTTCTTTTTAAAAATGTAAACAGCACAGCTGTTATTAACGTTTATGATGAACCAAAATCAGCATATTAGAATGATTTCTGAAGAATCGTGTGACACTGAAAACTGGAGCAATGATGCTGAAAATTCTGCTCTGCCATCACAGGAACTAATTATATTTCAAAACCTAAAATAGAAAACCATTAGTTTTCAGTTGTTAGAATATTTCAAAATATTACTGATTTTGCTGAATTTCTGAACATTTAAATACAGCTTTGGTGAACATTCAACTCTAAAATGACTTTCAAAGTATAAAATGGTACTTTATATACAGTAATCAGCAGTATTTGATCACCAGTTTGAGTACTTTCATTTGCCTAATCTGTATGCACATTTGTAGAATGTTTTTAGAGAGGCACGTTAACAGTGATTTACAGTACGTTGAGAAAGGTGGTTTGACTGAGCTCAGTTTTGAGCTCAGTGGCTCAATTCCTGGCTGTTTGGCCTGTATTAGTGCCTATGGCGTGTCAGTCTAGTGGCCATGCTGATAGCTAATGGCCTAATCCATATCACATTACAAACAGGATGATTAAGTGCTGTCTCGCTGGAGGATTATCATGGGATTATTATGGGATCAGTGATATCTCTGATCTGTGAGACACTCTTCTCTCTTCAAGTACCCTCCCTGAGGTACATCATATCGCATCAGATACACATCGACTCAAGAGACTTCAATCAGGTCACCTGCAGACAGAACATCTCCATTGCTGTCGTAATTGAAACCGCTGATTGTGATTCCTGGCATATTACAGTTTGTCAAAGAAATGTTCAAAGCCATTATGTTTCAAGTGAGTTTGAGAGTTTATGAAAACAAATACACATTGCGAGCCTCCATAAAGATGATCCAGCACTTTACATTTGTCAGACCCATCAACACAGGTGGAATTGTATGAAACAGTGGCTCTCTTGGTTGCAGTTTCTCGTTATTGCCTTCCTGAAAGGTTTTATCGGTTTCATCAGAGGCAGGTTAACGTGAGATGGTTGATGTTTGACTTCAGTAATCGCTGAAGGCCGCTTGGTGCTGTGCAGATCCATAGATCCTAAACCAACCAGAACATGATCCCTGGAACCCTCCTACTCTCACGTTGGATTGGTTTACAGATGATTGACATCTTTTGGCAGGCTCCCAAGATCCTGGGAATTCTGGGATGCTTTGGCTAGTGACTTGTCACACATCCCAGGTATATGAGATGTTTTTATTTGTTAATGCTAACGGTTAGTATCACCTGTCGATGTGGAGTCGCTGTCCGCTCAGCTGGTTTGCCAAACACAATAGTTTGCTAGGAAGCAGACCGACAAGTTTTGCAAAGTAGCTTTTAATGTGCACTTTACTGTACAACAGATATGATCTGTAAATGAAGACTTTTATTGCATTTCACTTCAGATAATAGTATCAACATTTGCTTTTCTAAATGTAACCGACTCCATTTTGTAACGATTTACAGAAACTATAGGAGCACAACACACACACACACACACACACACACACACACACACACACACACACACACACACACACACACACACACACACACACACACACACACACACTCACCCACAGACTCATGGTCTATTTTAAGGTTACAGATCAAGGGCCTCTCCACTCAAAAGGGGGCACTGTTACTGCATTACAGATTACAGAGTATTATCAGGGAGCTTTCTGAATTACAAATTAACATCACTGCTATAAACATTCATGTAATAAAATGGTTTCTAATATCAGGCCAATCACTTCAGCTATTGAAATATGATTCCAGAATAGCTATTAAGTACATTTTGTTAACAAAATGGTCCCATCCTCCTAGTTTTAGACTGTTATCATTTTAGTCATGCTGAGAATAAAAATTGAAAAGAGGAATAGTTAATTTAGCACTTCTCAGGTAACAGCTATGCACTATGATAGTCTACAAAAAGATTTAAAGGGAAAAAATTGCTTTAGAATACTTTAATTCAATGTTCAGCTTCATTTTCAAACTGGAAGATCAGACAGTTCTGAAAACAATGATCTGAAAGAATAAAAAGTGTATAATGAAAGTAAGCTTTAATTTGTACAGTGCTGAATACACTTGATTGCGTAAAAATGCTTGAAATCTTATGTTCTTGGCAAAAAACCTTTTTCCTTTTAATTGATGATAATCAAATTTTAATTTCCGTTATTCAAAATAGAGTATTTCATTAATTGAAAATAAAATAATACTTTTATTCAGCAATGACATTAAATGAATCAAAAGTGACAGTATAGATTAAATAAAATTTTGGAACTAAGCATTCATCATAGCTTAAGCAGCAAATCAGCATATTACAGTGATTTCCGAAGGATCGTGTGACACTGAGGACTGGAGTAATGATGCTGAAAATTCAGCTTTGCGTCACAGAAATAAATTACATGTTAAAATATATTCAAATAAGATATTTTAAACTGTAATAATATTTCACAATATTACCGTTTTTAACTACAGTTTGATCAAATGCATGCAGCCTTTGTGAGCATAAGACTTTTTTTTTTTCAAAAACATTTAGAAATCTTACTAACCCCAAACATTTGAATGATACAGAGAGAGAGAGAGAGAGCAGATAGATGGAAGGAATGAAGATGGTAGAGTAAAAAAAAGAAGAAAAGGAGTAAGACAGAGAAAGAAATCGGCATTGTACCGATGGTTTTTTCCTCACTAAGAGCAGAGTACCCCGGGTTGCTCACTCTCTACCTTACTGCATATTCCTGTTCACCTGACATTAGGCCCCAGCTCAGTCCCAAAAGCAGCCTGCACCCCGCTGGGTCCATTCCATTAGATACTCCCTACACACTTTGTCTGTCATACTAAAAGCCAAGCCTGGGGAGTAAGGAGAGGTTAAAAGGTACGAAATGAGCCTCAGCCCGAATGAGCGAGTGGTTTAGGAAGCTGATTGCTCTGATCCGATTGGGCAGATGGTTGAATTGTGGTATCTCTCATCTCGCTCTACAGTATATGGTTAGATTGGATGATGAGGTTCAGGTCATTGTCTTTACTCTGAATGTAAGTCATTATGAGTCCATTTAGTTATTTCCTATTGTTATGGAGGTAATTAGCCTCCCTCAGTGTACCTGACTGCAACTAAAGAAAAATTCCATCAATGTCTAAAACCTGCTCTTTTTTTTAGGTGAAAAATCAATGTAGTGAAATTTTAAGCCCTGCTTTCTTTATCAGACTAATGGACATTCATACCTAATAAAAGGACTTTTCAGAAATCAAACATTTTAAACAGACAGAAATCCTGGAATGAGATGATGTTGATTTGCGTGTTTGTGGTGACGGTGCATAGTGCAAAATCAGTGATTAACATCCACTCAGTTCTTCAGAGTCCTTCTTCTGTGCTTCCATATTCTTCTGCTTCAACATCTCCACTGGTCAGAGCGATGAACTGAAGCATGGTGCCAAGGAAAAGACAGGACGTAGGCTGAGAATGCGTTGCTTTTTATTTATTTACTTTTTGAAAGATGGAGAACTGTATGTCGATTCTTTCAGCAACCAAAAGCAATTTCCTCACGTAACATCAATACAGCAATGCTTTTCTCTCAACAGCGCTTTTCAAAGGACCTTGACGATTGTTAAAAAGATACTCATCTTGATTGCATCAGTGTTTTTAAAGTAACTTTAAGAATAAAACACAAATTTAAAATAAAATGTTTTCTATTTGAATATATTTAAAAAAAAAAAAAATAATAATTTTCAGTGTCACGTGATTTAAAACACATTTCTCCTTAAGTCAATGCCATTCATTTTCTTATCACAAACAGTACAGTACAAGTTACATTGTGAAGATGGTAAACATGTCTAACCATAGAAATACTGATATTTGTCTAACTACAACATCCATCTTCACATTTGAGTGCAGTGGTTAGATTCCTCCACTCACGCCTGGTGAATCACACGGGTGACAGAGAGGTCAGGGTCGGCTGTAGACAGAGGATTTTGTGTGGAGATGAAGGTGACTGTCTCTCACACAAAGACAAATACTGCTTTCCCTGTAAAACAGGCATATGAAATGGTTTCGCAGCCAGCCAAACTTCCTGAATCCTCTTCTATGGAGAGATGCCAAACCACAGAAGAGAGAATAAGGGAAGCCAAGAAGAAGAGAAAGAAAGTGCTGAAAGAGAAAGATATTGAGACAGGTGAGGAGTGAAGAGAGACAGAGACTGTGTGTGTTTGGGTCTCTAAATTGTGTTATTCTGAGGTTGCACTTTCAAAGCTCCCGTAGCTTAATAGAGTTTACAGTTATAATTCATCTAGACATGAATTTTATCAGAGTTTTGTCTGATTTTTTTCCTACTTGCATCACTTAAGAAAAGCTCTCTCTCTCTCTCTCTCTCTCTCTCTATATATATATATGTGTGTGTGTGTGTGTGTGTGTGTGTGTGCGCTTGAGATCTCTTCTGAACATTTAGAAGCATAGGATCACTAAAAGTGAGAAGGTGAAAGCTAAAATCTATTTGCACTGTATAATCTAATTGCTGTATAGAAGAAACAATAGAGATATTAATATAATCTCATGTGATGCTACTGTGTGTAAACACAGCACCAGTGTGTGACAAAAATAATGAGAATCAAAAGAACAGACATATCAGCTCTTCTAAAGAAAATCATAGGCTTAATGTTTCTGTCTGGATCCAAAGGGTCCCTTCAACTTCTCCAGGGGGTCTGTGAAGAACATTATCTTTAAAACATGCAGAATTTTTGGAACATTTAACTTTCATAATAGAGAGTTTCTGCGAAAATCTGGCTGATAGACTGAAGACAGTAAAAAATGCTGTTCTGCATGGATTTGCTGTAGGTGATAAGGTAGCCTATATTTTGATGCATTAGAGCTGACAAGTAAATTAATAAACAAGTAACATCCAACAGGCTGTAAAAGTCTTTTCAACTGTATAGATATTTAAATAAGATGAATATGAATAGCCTATTAGTGTCTGAACATTAAAAGTCAAGAATATGAAATGGCCATGAAAAAATAATAGCTGAAGTTTGAGAAATCTTCCACCGCCTGAAACACGTTGATTACCGAGAACGGAGGGCAGCCGCACGCAGAGTTCAATTAGTCAACCAATTAGCGCTGGTCCGAGCGCGGCGGGTGCGCGGCTCAGTGTGACCGACAGGTCTCGCCGAGCAGCCGTTACAGCGCTAGCGCCCGTAGCAAGCTTGATTTCTGGGGTTCCGGTGGGCAGTCAGGATGTTATTATCGAGGTCTGGAGTCAGCGGCTTAAAGTGGCGACCGTGGTTTAGATTCGAGACGCACGCAGCGCAGCGGTGCGGTGAGCGCGAGATCAACACCATTTATAACGTGCGACAAATATGGACTCTCGCGCACGCAGGGTGGGTCCAATGCCGCGTGACTTCTAAGAACAAAAGCTCGCGTCAAATCTGCATTTAAAACACGTCATTTTGAAAGTGGATTAGCCGTGATCTCTCATAAATTCATCGAGTTGTGTTATTTGTGTAAGCTAATAAAATCCCATAGCTGGGTCTTATAAAACATGTCCAGGTCACATACAGTCTTTCTTGGCATGTATGGTTTCACGAAGAACCGTTAACACCCATGGAACGTTTCAATTGCACAAAAGGTTCTTTAGATGTTTATTTAAATATTCTAAAATGTTTTTTTTTTCTAAGAACTGTCCACTGAAAGGTCCTTTGGGGAACCAAAAATGGTTCTTCTATGACATCACTGCGAATTTATTTATTTTTTTTCCCAAAAGGAGGTTTTGGCAGTGATGCAGTGAAGAACCATTTTTTTGGTTCCCAACAAAACCTTTCAGTGAACAGAGAACCTTTTTTTCTTAGTGTGAAGATTTCATAATCTAAAGAAACATTTTCCACATTTTCCACTTTTTTTTTTTTTTGCAATGTAGGGGTTCCATTATTGATGTTCCTCATGGAACCATGGATACTAAATAAAAAAAGAATGTTTAAATATTCCACCTCAAATACTAAAAACAAATTAAGACTATTAGTGCCATAAAGATTATTTGAATGACAATTAATTATATTTAATTTTTTAGTTCGGTTTAATAAGCTACAGTAAAACATTCCAAAATTCTTGTCTTAAAAGACTTAATTTCTTAAAAGAAAAAAAAATTATTTATTTTTTCTTTCATTTTGTGCCATTACTTCTTAAAAATTTTGTTTCATTAGATTCATGCCTTCACTAACTTAAATATCAATATATTATTGCAGGCTAACAGGTGAATTTTATCTAGTGTTTTAACTACAAAACAACCAGTAGCAAAACAAACGGCTTTAAAAAACGTGTGTGCGCACACTACTTTCAGAGTGCACTACTTTTTCTCCAACATGGCAGCCGACTCAATGGGAAAACAAAGGTCAGAACTTTTAGGAAATGTCACTCATTTCGTCTCTTGCCACTTAGTGGCCTGTTTGGCAGGAGGGGGCTTGGCCTGCTCCCGGTCACTGGGGGCAACGGAATAATGAATCACCACGGCAGCGAGGCTCTGCTCTGCCTGAAAGCATGGAGGCAGCCGGAGCAGCGCGGCGGGACGCTATTGTGGCTCGGCCTGCACTATAGGCAAACCAAGCAGGCAGGAGGTCTGGAAATAGTTACAGTCAAATAGAGGCATACTGATCAAGAATACAAGAGGTCTGCTATCCCCACGGGCTAGAAGAGGGTTTTCTTTTGCTTTCCTCATCCCTCCCTTCCTCTCTCTCCTGGCCCCCTGATCAGATAAAACATACTGTAACAGCACTTAGTCTTTGGCAAATTGCCGATTGTCACAAATTTTAGAGATGTCAGTCATTGTATTACAGCGGAAGCTTAAGCTTGCTGTTATACTGAGGCGGGTGACTGCTAGTGTATGGACGTGTATTAGTATTGCAGTAGTTCTGGTGTGGTGAAACAGTCAGTGGAGCAGTGACAATGATAGGGGAGTTGGGTTGTGCCAGTTCAGTGCTCTTACTGCCCCAGGTGAGGGCAGACTGATCAGATGATTATTTCTGAAGGGGTAAACAGCGTCTGAAATAGAGCCGCCGCAATTACCTGAGTTTCAGGTAATCAAGGTAGAGCTGAATAAAGGGCGCAGTCTGCGGTCCTCCACCTCGCCTCAGACTCCATTACCTGTTCTCTTTCAGACAGCATAATAAGAGCAGAGTAACCCTAACCAGACCCTCGGCAGGTAAATCTGGTTGTCTGTCAAGTTCATTGTGTGAAGCAGCACAGATATGGTTCCACTAGTCCGAAACAAGACCCCAGGTTTGGGGTTTAAAGAATCAAAGAGCTTCCAGATTGAGACTTGACCCCAGATCAGGGATAAACTGTCACTTGTGTGTGTGTGTGTGTGTGTGTGTGTGTGTGTGTGTGTGTGTGTGTGTGTGTGTGTGTGTGTGTGTGTGTGTGTGTGTGTGTGTGTGACTTGAACATCCCTTTAAAGCTTCATGATTGCAAATCCCTCTAAGTGTCTGTGTATTATGTGCATATACACTAACAGTGAAGAGTTTGGAATAATTATGATTTTTAATGCATTTGAAAGACATCTCTTAAGCTTTTCAAGGGTGGGTGCATTTACAGTAATACAGTAATATTGTGAAATATTTACATCCAGTCTTCAGTGTCATATGATTCTTTAGAAATCATTCTAATATGCTGATTTGGTTGTTATCACTTATTATTGGTGCTCAATTATTAACAATGGTTCTTTTATCATCACTGTTGAAAAATGTTTTTACTGCTTCATATTCTTTGATGGATAGAAAGTTCAAAAGAACAGCATTTATTTGAAATAGAAATCTTTTGTAGCATTATAAATGCTTTTATTCAATTTATTGTGTCCTTGCTGAATAAAAGTATTATTATTATGAACTTTTTAATGACTTCAAACTTGTGTATCATGATTTCCACAAAGGTGGAATGTGACACTAAAGACTGGATTAACGGCTGCTGAAAATGTAGCTTTGCCATCGAATAATTTTAAATTGTAATAATATTTCACAATATTACTGTTTCCACTGCATTTTTTTTATTAAATAATTGCAGCCTTGGAGAGAATAGGAGACTTCTTTCAAAACCATTAAAAAAAGGTTATTATTACACACTTTTAACCAGTAGTGTTTATTATTTATTTTTTACATTTCTTCTGATGCTTCTCTCAAGGTTGGAAACATTGAGGATGGACCTCAGGCATAACTGCTATTTGCCTTTATTATTCCTAGGTCATGCACACTCTTTTAACACTCTTCCCTTTTCCTCTCCTCCTTTCCTTTCCTCTTTGTTGTCTAATTTTTTTGATGGTCTTGAAAAGTTATCAAGCTTCCCTCATCTGCTCCAGTTCTGCTTAATCCCCACCCAAACCGTTTTAGCAATGCTTACTAATTGGATGCAAAAACAACGACTTATACTTCACCTGAAACACATTTAAAACATCATATTTCATCAGTTCAATCACTATTTTTAGAGTGTTTTACAGTATGAATATTGGTTCATTTTAGTTAGGTCTTGAACATTTTTCACTGCTTAAACATTAGCGAGAAGAACTATAGCAGCATCTAGATTTAACTAGCACGTTCTCTTTTTTCCCTTAAATTATGCTTAATACCTTACATTTGTAGATTTAACTAATTAACTAAATATGACTAATTTGGCTTGAATCTGTTTTTTTATCCAAAAATCTGGATCAGCTTGTGGGTTTGAATCTACAACCATTTTGTTAGTAGAACTTTAATCATTAGGCTACATCTGGTCAGTTTAGATTCATTTCACTGTGCACAATATTGGCAGTGTGTTTGTGTGTGTGTCTTGTTCTCAACATGCATGTGGTTAAGTAAATCCAAGCTGAAGATTTACATATACTGTAGAAACCCATGAAAAATTCAATAAACATGCACACAACTGCACCCACACAAATACTTACGGGCGTAATGCCCATTGGCCACAGTGGGGTGTGTGCCACCCTAAACTCCATTCCAACCAAGAAAGTACCAAATGGCACATACACAAGAGGAAGACTTTGACTTCATCTCATGATTAAGAGGTTATTATGTGCTAATGAACTGCCCCACGGGGCAACAGAATGTTCTGGCTGTTTTTTTGTACCCTCACCCACTGGCACTTCATGGGAAGCATCACAGAATTACACACTAGGCATCATAAATTGGGCTAATTTACAGCCTTTTTATTTTTTGGCAGCTCTGACCAACCAAAGCCAAGAGCCAGAAGAGGTGAGGTTTTACCCACCGGCCAAAAGCAAATTGCAGTCAATTGCAAATGGTGGAAGGGTGATAGAGAAATAGAGTGAGAGAGAGAGCACTTAAAAAAAGCAAATAAAATCAAATAAAAAATGGTGAATGGAAAACTTACAAATATAACTTCAGGTTGCCCTTTGGTCAGCACTAAAAAAAGGCTGACATCCTTTAATTGCATGTGTTGTAAAAATAATTACATGATTTTATGCCCTAACCCTTACCAAAAAAAAATAATAATAATTTAATTCAGGACAAAAATATATTAAATACTTACTGTTTCCTGTTTCCATTTTACAACATGGAAGTAAAGCTAGTTTGTGTTTTTCTATTTGGCGTACTATGTATACGAAGAAATGGACTCTGGCGTGCATATAATACGCACCCACCCCAGACCCCTAAGCCTACCAATGGCGTATCATATGCACGCCAGAGTCCATTTCTTCGTATACATAGTACGCCAAATAGAAACACAAAATCGTGCAACTGAAACGCGCGTTCATGAGATCGGGTTAGTACATTTAAAATAAGTGGAAGCGAATGACACCGGAAGCCGCGCACATTCAAGTTACAAATGGCCCGCGCCCGCTCTTATGTTAAAAATAAGGTGGACACTGATAGGTGGAAAGAGTTGAGACAGTAGCTGCCTGTCCTGAATCACCGTTTGAGCTGACATTTGAAATATATATATTCTGGTCACTCTGTATCATATTCTGTTAGTAGCCTAGCAGACCAATGCTGTAAAGAAAACCTGGTGTAAGAAATCGTTTGTTGGATGTTTGACACATTTGTAAGCCACACCTTTCAGCATGTTGGATTTCAGCACCTGGACAGCTCCAGGCGCGCACTTACTGAATATTGGTCGGTATGACATTGAGTTTCGTTTAATCTTTTGCACTTTTCAAATTGATGTATATTTAAATCTTTCCACTTGCTTATAAGCTCAAGTGTTTCAGATGCCTGTTTAGTTGAGACCTTTTAGGCTTCTGCTCGCGAATGCAAAACAGTATCCTGGGTAACTACAGAGATGCAGCTGCGCGCGGAAAGCTGTGAAATCCAAAGAACAATTGAGAGCACTGTTCGCCATCTTCTCGCCTTCTCCGGGCTATTTGCATAGTCCGTTCTGGTTGACTGGCTGCCATAGACCGTCCGGGAGACCTCTTTTGTCCGTTAATCAGCAAGTGACAGTAGGGTGACAACTCTCAGGTGACGGATCTCCCTTTGAGGAACGTGATGTAGAGGAGACATCGAGAGATTCCAGTGATCGCTCTAGGTTCGAGTCGACACTTATGTGACTATCTAATTCTGTTCTGAAAACCTTTTAAAATCAGTCGATATTTAAATCCACACGCACATAATTGTGGACATAAGTGGCATTCTTAAGGATAGCAGTATAAACTGCTGTCAGCTCTTGAAAAGTAGGGTAGATGCAAAATAATTAGCCTATAGACGTGAGGCTATTTAGACCTTGGCTTACGGTTTAAAAAATCCATCATATTTTGAACTAAGGATGTCCGAGATAATAAAAAAAGATATATATTTATTAAATCTAGTTATATAAAACACGTGCGACAAGTTCTAAAAATGTTGTCTCTCTCAAAATTTCCAAACATATTTTTCAAGGTCAAATATTTTTGAGTCATGAATAACCAAAAGTTTTCTTGGGTTACTTGATTTGATCTGATCAAAACGTAGTCCACTTTTTCTTATAGAGTAAAAATACATGACCTTCACACAGTAATTAAGACTTTTGATGATATTTATTTATTCTTGTCACATAATATTAAAATGGTTTCCTGCATGTTGGTGATACGCCACACGGACAAAGGTTTTTCCAATTAGGCCTATTATTTATTTCTAAAAAAGTATTTTTATTTCAAGAATTCCATCCTTTAATGAGATTTTATCATTAACAGTCTCAGGAAAACTATTCCTAATAAAATAATTACATTTAAACTTATTTTAATTCGGATGTGTATTCAAATAATTCCTAATTCCATAAAACGTTAACAAAGCAGCCAATGCTACAATGCTCTTTCTCCAATAGGCTATTGTAAGTCTCCCAATAAGAGAGAGAGAGAGAGAAAAAAAAACCGTTTATTTCAGAAATGGTAAATATTTAGTACTTAAGCGCCTCAGATGGACATCTCAAAGTCTTATTGGGTGAGGCTGTTTTGGGTGTTCACAACTTTCAACTTCATCCGCGAATGTTCCAACCAGGAACTTACCCTCTCGTGCACCTGCATCGCCTCTCATTGCCTTCAGGAATTCGCTGATGCTTGTAATCAGCTTTGTAAGGCCAATGAGTGCACGGATGAGCGACACTTCCCAACGGCACAGTGAGTCGCGCAGGCCCGCTGAATGACAGTCAGCGTGGGGCGCCGTTCCAAAGCCGCCACGTTGCCAAATTCCAACAGAGTCTCTCACAATCACTTCGCCGCAGGCCCCCGCACAGGCGGACACTGGTAACAGGGGAAAGTAAGAGTGTGTGCATGCGGGAAAAGAGACCGAGAGAAAGAGATAACTCGCTAAAAACGGCTGGGCTTCCCAAATGCGCTGAGCAGAACTTTAGTCGCACGTATTAGCCCACTTACTGCACGTTTCCTATACGCGCATCGTAGAACGTAAATGCGTTCGTAAATTAACCAGAGCCTCGGACCACTCGTAAACCCATTACGTACTTAGAGGGATCCTTCTCCTTGCGTTCAATTTGTCAGAAACAAAGACACACTTAATAAATTATGCATTTAGCTCATTTTTCAGTCATTGCAAACTGCAAAGCCAATTTAGACTGTACGGGTTGGTTAAACAAACCCATATTTAGACTATAAGATAAACGAAAGTTTTATGTAGACCGACTTAATTGAGATAGGCCTATTATATATTACCTAACAAAGGAAATTTGAGTGAGAGTGCGTTAAATGCCATCATCATCTTTCTCCCCGATGTCAGGTTTAGATCATGACGATCTCATGTTGTATATTTTTGAGGGAACTTCCAAGTGTATAGTGCTTAGGTCTCAATGATCTATCAATGCACATGCACGAAGAATTTATATGGACACATTTGGTATGGCGTAAGGAAAGATTATCTTAAAAAGCAGCAATAGCAACTATTCACACAGTACATTGGTTTGACAAACACGAAGATGTTTTGATAAAGCAGACGAAAATTAATACACTTTTGTTTCTGGTTATCCAAACGTGAGAGAAGAATGTTGAAAAGAAAGCTGTCCCCTAAAATATAATATTTTGTGGAACATGTTAGCACAGTTTTCAGGTTTTATTCAGTAAACATTTAACCACGTCTGAAACGACTGTAGCGCATAACGTCTCGTGCCTCTTGGAGGGTTTGTGGATTAGGAAAAAAGACCTCGAGATTGTTAAACATGTCAACGTGTAATTGCACGATAAGGCCCGCGCAAGGAATTTATTGGCCCAGTTGCTGTTTCTATTCCCCGCTAATCTGGCGCCGCACATTCGTCCTCTGCAATCTGTCTCCGTAATCTTCCGTAGCAGAACGGCAACCAGCTTTTTTTCTGAGGAGGCAAGAAAATATGCAGGGGTATGATAAACCCAATGCTAATTAGGAACATTTAGGACAGTGAGTGCAAAGGATCGCCGGTTTTACAAATGACAAAATACAAGCCCATTTTGACAATTTCACTTTAGAACATGGTGGTGTAAATGTGATAAAGGTCTGTTATAGATTTATTGGTGAGATTTGCGGATGTATTCTTTTTCTTCTGCCAGGAAACGGTGGAGGTGAATAGGGTGAGGTTTGCCAGTCTGCTGGACGGGTGCCCATGCTGGGCTCACTCTTTTTGTTTCTGAATGCAAATCCGCGTTGCTATGAACAGCAATGTTGTGTATTGCCCTATGCTTGTGATGCGAGAACAGGGCTTAATGTATAAAAATAGCATTTATTTAATCAAAAAAAAAATTGCATAAGGGAAAATGTGTATAAAAAGTATGTTTTACGCCTTAACCGTAAATTAAACGGCTAAAAAAAACCATGCAAATTATTGTTTCGCAAATAGGCTAGATGTCTTTCTTTAAAATAAGCGAGTTTCGTTATTTGTTCGTAAACTAACCTGTTTTTGCTAAAGACATTCATGTGAAACTTCGTCGACATTCTCACGGTCGTCTGCGATGTAAAAAAAAAAAAAAAAAAAAAAAAAAAAGAGGTTCAAAGACCTCCCTGAATCCTGCTACTTGTTGCGAGAAAGCTCCCGCGTCACGTCACTCTTCCGGTGGGTGTCATTGTAAAGAATGAGACTTGTCGCTGACCCGGGGGTTCAGCTTTTAGGGTTGTTTAATCCTCCTCTCTCCCTGACACAAAACACTCTCTGCCACGCACTCTGCATTCATCTTAATCCCACTGACACCCCACGGAGGATACGAGCAACGTTTGCTTGACGGCCCACCAGTGATTCAATTATAAGAAAATTAGGTTGTCAAAAAAAACAAAACAATAAAAATAAGCCAGAAGGCGAAAAAACAGAATTCTTCTTAAAATGCATATCAAAAGTGGAAATAAACTAACATTTTTAATTCCATTCATGGGTTTAGAACGCAATTATTCCATATCCGGTAAATATAGTCATGAGTGGCTCGCGGGTTACCCAGGCGGATTTAATTGAAGTGGAGCGGATTTAAAGCATATGTCTGCACAATCCGGGGCTCACGGGAAAAAACAGGGGTTGGTCCATTGAACAATGAATAATGTAGTTCGCTCTCTATTTGCTGTTCGTCGTTTTTCATTGGATACTCTTTATTTTGAGAGGTCTTGAACTTTGACCTCCATCATATGCATCAGGACACAGCAACAACGTCACGGAAGTCTTCCTAAATTAAGAAAAGTACGGAAGGCTTCATTGCTGTAAAATAGCTTTGTAAGCTTTACCGCGATTAAAGCAGCTGATCACGCTTAACAAAAATAGTGGCATCAAATAAATAGTAATTATCCAACGATCTGAAGTAGTTTCATTTAGACAGACATAACCACGAGCTTCAAGCCTGAGTGGAGAGCTCACAAGTGTCTAAAACTCATTTAAAGAGACCATCACTCAAGTAAAATATTTTATACATTAGGCTTTCTTCCCGATTACTGAAAATGTTCCTTCCTTTCTTTTAAAACGTTAAATGTCTAATATAAATAATTTGCTAGAGTAAATGTTATAGCAATGTCATAATGGGATTTAAGAAAATAATAATAATAAAAACGTGATTTATTATTATTATTATTATTATTAGGCCCTATTATAACAATATATCCGAAAAGTGTATTATAAAATTTCGGTTTTCTTTTAGACTCAACTGATGGGATTTTCAGCAGGTCTAACATAGATATTTCAGTTTCTATATTGGTTATATTTTTATATTTTATTTCGGACTGCCTACATGCTAAAATACGTATTTATATTTACACCTATATAATTTAAATAATCATCTGCTCCAAAAAATTGTTCTTGCACACTGTTCTGTTCCAATGTATTTAAATAATTAAAAAAAAGACTTAAATTTGATCAAAGAGACATATAAACTTTTTCACACTGGAACATGAATTGTTTGCATCTGCTTAATCGCGAGTCTCATGGGATGAAAAGCAAAACAACACAGCAAACTAACTTTCCAGAATCAGAGCAAAAGCAGTGAAATTTATTCTCACATCAACGCAAAACGTTTTCCTTTTATCCTGGCAAATCCGAATTATATTTACAAATGTGTATCAATCTTTCTCTGTAATATATTCACAATGTACAAGGAAAAATACAACAAACAAATAAGGAATAGTTCAAATACAGTAACTCACGTGTTGACAAATCAA
Source organism: Acrossocheilus fasciatus (assembly GCA_036784905.1). Taxonomy (NCBI): domain Eukaryota; kingdom Metazoa; phylum Chordata; class Actinopteri; order Cypriniformes; family Cyprinidae; genus Acrossocheilus; species Acrossocheilus fasciatus. The sequence continues at coordinate 31,394,973 of CM071938.1, read as the reverse complement.
AGTGGGATCGAGAAATCTTAGAAAACTTTAAAAACGTTGTCATTTGACTATATTTTACACTGTAACACCCACTCTTTTTCATGTCTTAAACAGTCTCTCTCACTAGCTTTCTCTCTCTCTCTCACACACACACACACACACATACACACACACACACAAAAGAAGAATTAATCCCTCGCAAATGTGTAAAGCTCACGCATATTGTGTAATTTCGGACAAATTATTCAGACAACATCCCTTCAGTTTAAGTATTATATTTAAATAATATCACCTTCAAAATTTACAAGAACAGACATTCTGTACAAAAAAAGGTAGTTATGCTCTAAAAGAGGTAAATATTTGGTTATTTGAGTCTGAATGCGAAATCTGTTCATATGTGTGTCAGTGGAACGGTTCCGTTTACGCTCGTCGCGGAACTTTGATAGTGCTGCGGCACAGCGTGAAGTCTGCTCTGAACTGACGGGTCCCCTGCCTCCGCCGCCGGTAAATACATGCTTATCATCTCTCGCAAGTCTCCGGGACAAGGGGCTCGAGAGTGAGCTGTAACGGGAGGACTTACGCTCGGTTCCGATTTCACCAGCGAGCCCAGCGTGCCGATGGCCCCAGACGAAGCCACGCTGGAGTTTTGGTGTTGCGCGTAGGATATTCCCCCATAGGCTGACGGAGAGGCGCTCATGTAGCTTTGAGAGTTTGAGATGGGGCTGTACTGGAGAGCCGTCATTTCGTAGCGGTGCATAGGCTGGGGATTGTGTGGATGGTGGTGGTGGCCGTGGTGGTGATGCGCTCCGGCGCCTGGGTGCTGGCTGTAGGCGAGCTGAGCCTCCTGCATCATTGCGGCTGCAGCCGCGGCCGAGTACGCGCCGTTGGTCCAGCCGTTCATGTGCGCGTAGCTCGCCGCGGTTCCGCCGCCGTGACCCACCGGACTCTCCAACCTCTGGCCGACCCCCGCCGCACCCATTCCCAGCCCCACGCCGCCTCCGCCACCGGATCCGGCGAGCAGGCCACCCGCCAATGAGTACTTGTCCTTCTTGAGCAGCGTCTTGGTCTTCCTCCGGGGTCGGTACTTGTAATCCGGATGCTCCTTCATGTGCATGGCGCGCAGTCTCTTCGCCTCGTCAATGAAGGGTCGCTTTTCCGCCTCGGACATGACTTTCCACTCCGCTCCGAGGCGCTTGCTGATCTCCGAGTTGTGCATCTTTGGGTTCTCCTGAGCCATTTTTCTGCGCTGACCCCGAGACCACACCATAAACGCGTTCATGGGTCTCTTGACGCGGTCTTGGTTAACTTTGCTGCCGCCGTTGGGTCCCGTGTGGCCCGTGTTTGTGTTAGTCTGGGGTCCCGGGGAATGCAAGTCCGTTTCCATCATCATGCTATACATTCACCTGGCTTTAACTAACTCAGCTCACACACAGAAACATTCACGCGTCCCCGTTCCCTGGCAGGCACACACGTGCAGAACCTCTTAATAACAAAAGAGGCCACTGGAACAGGATCAGTACAATCCAGACAGAGGATAGAGAGTAACTTTGCGGCTGCTCGTCTCCCTTTGTTTTATTCTAACTTCCTCTCGGGGTGATTTTCACATCCAGTGCAGAATTGTCTTTGAGCTACTTTCGGCGGTGGGCTTGAAAAGTTAGTGGGAGAGCGGCCATGTGATGCGCGTTGACAGGGAATAAATGAGTGAGAGAGAGCCAATGGCGTTTGAGGACGGGGCAGATTTGCATATGGCTCGCGGTCAGGTGACGCAGCGCGCGCGCTACAGGCGCAGCTGAAGGGTCTTTCTGCGGCGCGCGGAAGGTAAACAGTTGGCTACAAACCACTGCTGACAAATGTTATTTGGGGTAAATGATCTCCAAATGATCATTTTCGCTGGAATAAACAATAAATCAGTGATTTTTTTCCACGGAATTATTTGCCTCTTTTGAAACGCCGGAGCCTGGACTTTAAACAAGCAATGATTTTTATTGTCAAGTAGCATATATGATTTTCTATCGGGAAAAAAAAAATCTCGTTAAATAAACCTCAATAATTAAATTGATAAACTGTTTCAGTCATTTTAACCATGACAACACGTAAAAGTTTATTCATTAAAAAGTCCCAAATAGGAAAGAGATAAATGTCTCAGCAAACAGACGTCTTTATAGTATATTTTATATATAAATTTGTCCTCACACAGTTTCTCGGTATCTTTTCCAGTGTTTATCACAGTTTTCTAGTATTTATCACAAGTCCCTTTGAATAAATTGATGCCACAGGTGTTTTCCTGTTGTGACGGTTGCTAAGAAACAGGTGCCTCACACCCAGTGCATGTACCATGTGTGCCCTTTTGTCATCAAGTGCAAAGTGGGGAACAGCTAAAATTGTTAGTGTGCACAAAAAAAAAAAAAAAAAAAGAAGGTAATTGGTGTAACTTGCCATATTCTTTTCCAACACTAGAGTCAGCGCTTTTTTCATTGGTATCTGAAACGTTGTCTTACTGCAATATCACAACAAGTATGAAGTCTGAATTCATCCCAATTAATTTAACAATAACTATAAATTATGGGGAAAAAATCCTCTATTCGATTCGACATCACTGGAAAACAAGGTGACAAGATCGGCCACATTAATGAAGCCCATTTTATAAGCATCACACGTACTAAAACGCTCACTGCGCTTGTTTTGACTTGACTGTCAACAAAAGGTGCAGATAAAAAAGGCAAAATATAGTCACATCGTTCTCTACATTAATTTACAGACTGTGATCGCCGTCTACTGGACGCAAACATACGAAACCCCCAACAAATTCCCTTTTCGTTGTACTGATTTTACAGTTAAATCACACTTTATACGTTCGAGTTTTCCTAGATAATTTATACAATAGTTATGGAAAATCAAAGGATCACAGAGGAACTGTGTGAGGTTCTTCAGAAACCCCGTTCAAACGTGAAAAGGTGCATGATATTTAACGGAGGCGTTGAGGGGGTTGCCGGCGCATCGCTCAGATTTCACAGAAGAGTTGCTCAGAATATCTCCATTAATTGTGAGCTGAGACGAAAAATAAATATCGCGGAGTTAATGTGTTAATCATCATAGCCATCAGAGAAAGTGGAAAAGGCGTTGCCATTTACTCAACTATGAGTATTTGTAGGATTACACAACTGGTTTAACAATGGTCTCCAGATACTGACCATTTAAATCAATAAATGAAGGACTACCTGTAAGTGTCCATCGAAAAAAAGTGTGACTCAGGTCCAGATAAAATGAAAACATAAAATTAGACTTTGTGTGTGTGTGTATATATATATATATATAGAGAGAGAGAGAGAGAGAGAGAGAGAGAGAGAGAGAGAGAAATAAAGAAAGAAAATAAAAAATTAAAATGAACACAACAGAATTTATTATTATTATTGAGTGATTATTAATTTAATAATGATCATTGCAATGCACATCAGATTTTCTACTTGTGTAATGATTTATTTTGAATCCGGATTGAGAACAACTGATATAGGAAGAACACAAAGTGTGAAGAGAAAACCTATGTAGAAATAGATAAATGCTAAAAACAATGATCATGGAAATCACACTATAAGCTTAGTGAACTGCAAGATGCCTCTACCCTGATCTGAGCTTCACAGCACTAAAATCCTCGTGTGTTGGTCTGTGCTCCAAAAGCTCAGTAAGTGGCGTTGCTCCGTTATGTCCCGACTGCAAAGTGAATTAGAGAGTCTCTTGAACTTGTGAGAGCGAGCAGGGTTTAAAAATGGTCAACATCTGTCAGGTGCGCCTGTTCTTGCTCTCCACCGCATTTTAAACATAATTGGACAGGAAGGGAGGGGAAACTCGAGCAAGGGCTGCGTGGGGGGAGAAGGGGCTGTCTCATGCACATATTTCCAGCTTCATTTTCAATTTTCAGACTTATTCCCGTATGATTTACACGTTGACACTGACACTCTGAGTGGAAGAGGAGGATAAAGGGATGGGGGGATGATAAGGTTGTGCCCAGGAAAAGAAGCAAATTTGCACATCTATGACCTTCACTGAATCAACAATCACACAAAGTATGTGACATCTATTTTACACAATATCACAATCTCAGTTCATATTTATACAGGTTGTCCAGAAGATTTCCTAAATGCACGAGGCACTATTCTAGTACAAAACTACCGGAGTCCATAATAAAGCATAGAGGAAATGTGTATTAATCTCTAAACAGCAGTGAAAGAAGCCAAATACACTGAGGTAGACACTATATTACTCCATCTTAATCAGATTCTTTCACATAGTGCAAATAAGACTGGAGCACATTAGTGCTAATGGATAATTATGTGTTTTCAGCAATAGTGCATGAGCTCAAATGTACCAAATCAATGCCTTGAGAGGTGGGTTTCATATTTTCATATACTGTGAGATGCTCCTCTATGCTGCTTTAATGTTTTCAACAATGCACCAGGTATAAGGATACCTGCTTACACTGTAAAAAAAAAAAAAAAAAAAAAAGTTGACCTAATGCTCACAACTTGTAGTTCACTCAGCTTAAAATGTGATTTCAATTATTCTTTATTTCAGCTTCCTTGCACTTTTTGTGTTCTTCTTATATCACTGGCTCTGCTGAAAGTAATCTGCTTTTCTGTTATAAAGATCTCATTGATTTACATTACAAGCTATCAGAAGCTGATTGTGCTTTTAGGCTGTATAGATATCATAAACAGCTCCAAATTGCAACCTTTCGCATATTCTCACTATTTGATACTCAAAAAAAAAAAAGTGTCTTTCACACACATTCATGTCATATGACTTATAAAGATCATGACTTTATCCAGTGGAAAGAAGAAGAAGAAAACATTAAGAATGTTTTAACCATTTATGTCCATACAATGGCAGTAAATGGGGTCCAAAACAAAGTAAAGAAATGCATACAGTGAGAGTGAGTGAACGATGACAGAATTTTCATATTGGGTGAACTGTCCCTTTAAGAATTTAATTAATTAGTTATCAAAAGCCATACATATGCTAAATGTGTTATAGAACATGACTCTTAGGGGGTACAACAGGATAAACAAATCAAGGGAAAAGATGGAAACACATTAACACACACACATACTGAGTGTTGCTTATGGACTGGCCTTGAGACCAAATTAGCAGCTCATCAGAAGATCAAAGGTTGTGCAGATGAACACACACACACACACACACACAGACTATGATCACTGTATGGTTTTCCGCCTGCATGCGCACATCTCCCTGCTGTTAGCACAGGAATCTCTAAGCCCACAGTCATCTCCCACCACAGCCGGCTTCACAGGATCAGCTGAAGCTTCTAGAAACAACATGTTAGCGCGCCACGGGGGCTAATGGTATCAAAGGCATTCTTTTTACAGCAGATGGCTTGCTTAAGCTACCCGTCACAGCTGCTGTCAGCTCTACTGTATGGGCGGAAGGTAAAATCCCAACGCCTCAACTATAGTTAATAGTTCACCGCATGGTGTCGGATACATGCCATGCTATAGCTGCATGAGCGCTTTAAGGATCTTTGAAAACCATAAAGAAAAATAACATAACATCGTAAGATGATGTTCAGTGGCCTCTATGAGAATATAATTTGCACACATGGAAAGAATGGGTTCATGTTCAGTAGCAGCACTCCAGCAGCGAGATATGTTGTTTGAGTAAAATCAGTTGTGTTTTAAGACTGATCTTGTAAAAGGGATCGTTCAGTATGGGGAACGTGATGAATAGAGCATTCAAGGAATAGTTCACCGAAAAATGAAAACTTGCTGAATCCAAGGGATGTTAGATGAGTTTGTTTCTTCATCACAACAGGTTTGGAGAAATTGTGCATTACATCACTTGCTCACCAATGGATCCTCTGCAGTGAATGGGTGCCGTCAGAACGAGAGTCCAAACAGCTGTTGAAAACCTCACAATAATCCAAAAGTAATCCACACGACTCCAGTCCAACAATTAGCATCATATGAAGTGAAAAGCTGCATGTTTGTAAGAAACAAATCCATCATTAAGATGTTTTAATGTTAAAGCAGCTTCTGCCCAAAATCTTTCACAACACTTCCTCCAGTGGAAAACGTCCATCCTCTGTTGTCCTATCACATCAAAATCCACCAACAAAATCTTTGTTTAGAACTGTTTTGGACTGTTTTCACCTGTAAACAATGCTTAATCTGTGCAAATTTCCGATGAGACGACTCTTTCCCTGGAGAAAGCGTTATTATGGATATTTTAGGTTTGGTTTTAAGTTAAAAACGTCTTGATGGATTTGTTTGTTAAACACATGGCTTTTCATTTCACAAGATGTTAAAACTGATGGACTGGAGTCATGTGGATTTTTTTGTGGATTATTGTGATGTTTTTATCAGCTGTTTGGACTCTCATTCTGACGGCACCCATTCACTGCAGAGGATCCAATGGAGAGCAAGTGATTTCTCCAAATCTGTTCCAATGAAGAAACAAACTCATTTACATCCATAATAACATCAAACAAGAAGTTCATGGCTCATGGATTATATTCTAAGTCTTGTAAGGCCATATAATGGGGCTTGGACTTGTGCTATAAATGACTCCTTTGGTGCTCCACCGAAGAAAGAAAATCAGTTGGGTTTAAAAGAAATGAGTATAAATAAATTATCAGTTTCTGGGTGAACTAGTCAGTTGACTTTGCAAATACACATTTGGTGTGGATAACAGAAGGTAATACGAAATGACTGATTAGTAATTTTAGCCCAACAGAATGAACACATGAATACAAGAACACTACACAGATATTGCCACAACTATTTAAAATAACGTCTCATACTAGCAACAGTATGTTAACAGTAAAACTTATAATATCGATATATTCATAAATCTAAGTGTGTAGAACGATATAGTTTTTGCTTAACATCTTTGTAGGCCTTGAGACAATTTACACTGTTGTTACGTAACATCTATGTTCAGATAGTAACCTAAGAACAATTTCTTTAATCGATCATGTCATTATTAAGGTTCTTTGGAATAATTGGAAAAATGCTTACTTTTCTGGGACAAAATGTCTACAGTAATCCAGCACAAAAAGCCATTCAATAATTCACCAAGACATCAAATCTGTAAATCTATTTAAACAATTTTCTATTCTTCTTCACTCACCACTATTATTGATACCAATGAGCATAATGAGCAGTCAGCAGATTTCACTCGGGTTACTGTGTTAATGCCTACACTTACTGTATTCAACAATGTCAGCTTGCACCCAATTATGCCCAGGCATCACATGGTTCATTAGAGGGTTATGATGGTGTCATTCCGATGGGTGTTTGACAAAGCACAAGTGTCTTCATACAGAGGTTTTGTGGCTCACGCAGTAAAATAAAGAAAAGAACAGGCTTTTTGCTCTGCACAGTGGTTGCCATGCACCAGTAAAGAGAAAGAAAGGTATCTCTGGTTAACCACTTTGCAGCTGGGCCTTGTTAGCTGATGTGCTTTCATACGTTTTTGCCACTGGATGGGGTTCCAAAGGTGGATTAGAAATGAAATAAGGACTGAATTGTGTTGTGTTTTAGGGTTAAATGTCTGTAAACTTAACAGATAATGTCCTGCCAGAAAATTACAAGTACCTTCCGTTTTTTACGGCTTTCTTTCTTACAGTGGTCTGAATATACTCACATTTGAATTGAAATGTATCTGGAGGTGAGAAGTAGCAGTGTTTCTTCAGTAGCAAACATCAAAGACGCCTCAGATCAATACCCCACTTCTCACAGCCATAGCGTGTTATTACCCATAATCCCTCTGTAATCCATGTACAAGGGTCACCCATCCTTGTCCAAATAGCTACAATCTCATTACGCCTCAAATAAAACTTTCCTATTTATCTACAGATTTCAAATGAAACTAATAAGGCTCTAATATACCCCTCACACCCCCTCCTTCTCTCTCCTCTCTCTCTGCCTTTCCAAAACCCTAATTATATTTCTCCCTATCTGAAAGCAATCAGTGATTGTGTGTGCCACGGTACGAAACGTGCTGACAATACCAGCCAATGGCGCAAGTGCCAGTGCAGCTGGACTAATTAAATTAAATGTGATGCTGCCCTGCCACTGCGCTGCTCAGTGAGAGAGAAATGAGCCAGAGCAATAATGAGTACTGTAGTCGAGCAGGGAGGAGGGAGATATTGTACTGGAGACCGGACACTTGCAGTGATTTTGAGATGTGCTTGGTAAAGTACCTTAGAAATATGAATGTATAATTTTGTTGTTGTCATTGTTTCAGAAATATATAGAAAAAATTTGCAGCATCGTATGTACTCTCTGCGTATGTGTATATATGTATATACAGAGAGAGAGAGAGAGATTTCCAATGCCCATTTATCTTAATGGTGACCCTTATTGGATTCTCATTACTATAAAAGAGTAACTTTTTATTTCAATCTGCAAACATTATTTGCAGTTTAACAAATACTACAATGATATACAGTTACTTTAAAAATATACACTGCCGTTCAAAAGTTTGAGGGAAATAAGCTTTTTTCTTTCTTTTTCTTTTAGAAATGAATACTTTTATTCAGTAAGAACACATTAACCCCCGGTTTCAGACCAGGCTTAAGCCTAGTCCAAGACTAAAATGCATGTCTGGGCTATTTCAACTGAAAGAAACGTGCACTCAGTGATCTTAAAATATGTCAGATTCATTGTTTTACAAAAAAACAAGGAAAAAAAATCCGCACACCAAACGAAATGCAAAGTTCAAGGTCCTTTGAACAAGAGTTTAGATTTACATAGAGGTGACAACAAAAACTAAAGTGCACAAACAAAAAAGTGACTGTGCACACACAAACAAAAAGGCAAACGTTTCAGTCCAGATTCATTGTTTTTATTTAAGGCATATTTTAAATATCCTAATTGATCTATGGCCAAATCCTGGCTTAACCTAAGCCCTGTCTGTGAAACCAGGCCTAAATTGATTAAATGTAACAGCAAATATATTTATAATGTTACGGAAGATTTCTATTTCAAATGAATGTTGTTGTTGTTTTTTTTTAAACTTTTTATTCATCAAAGAATCCTGAAAAAAAAAGGATCACTGTAAAAATATTTAAGTAGCATGACTGTTTTCAACATTTATATTAATAATAAATGTTTCTTGAGCAGCAAATCAACATATCAAAATGATTTCTGAAGGATCATGTGACACTGAAAACTGGAATAACAATGCTGAAAATTCATCTTTGCATCAAAGGAATAAATTACACTCCAAAGTATATTAAAAGTATTTAAAATAGTAATATTTCACAAATCACAAATTTAACTTGATGCACATAAGAGACTTTCAAAACCCCAAACTTTTGATCGGTTGTGTATTTCTATCATTATCATTCTTCTTCTTATTATTATTATTATTATTATATTTGGTAGGTGAGTTATTTGTCATGTGCTTAAGTGACAAGAAAATAACACCATAATGCAACAAAAATCGTACAATTTCATGTTCATATTAATATGTTCTTAATTTCAGTTTTTACCAACGTCCACCCTATAAATTCAAAACTCTCTAAAAAATAAACAATGTATATAAAAGTCATTAGACAAAATGAAAGCAAAAAAAAAAAAAAAAAAGCTAAACTTGTTTTTTGAGAGAAAAACCCAGCTGGACTATTAAACTATGATGAAACGCGGGCGGCAGCGGCAGTGGAATCTGGTAAACGTGTGTAAAGCTGCTAATCTTATTTAACCCTGCCCTGTAAGCCCTGCAGATTGGACCCGACATGCTAACAACACTCGTAAAACAATCCTTAGCCTCAAATGTCAGACCTCAGAGGGAGCCCCTGACCTCTCAGCTCCGTCTCTCTCTATTACTCTCTCTTACTCATTTTCTCTTCTGCCCGTTCTCTGTATCTTTCAAGCATTTTGTACACTTGCCAAAGTCTCCCTCGCTCGAAAGCTCTCCCCTACCTGCCACCTCTCCCTACATCTTGAGCATCTGACCCTCAGTCCACCCTCTCTTTTCTTCCCTACCGGCTGGAGTGGAACTTTCAGTGGACCTCTTTCTTTTCTCTTTCGGCAGAAAGGGCAGGGAGGAGACAACTAGACCCCCCGTCTGATGCTAGTTTGGGCCCTGATCGGATCCCAGCGGGGCTAAGTGTGAGCCGCTCAGCGGGACGGCCCCTCTTCAAACTCTCCACCTCTTCCTTTTCCTCTTTTTAGTCTCCAGACATCGTAAATGAGGTCATCTCTCCTGGTCCATCCAGGCTGATGCCCAACGGTGCTCAAAGCCAACCTCTCACTACCTGGCCTTTCCTTCCCTTTGTTTTGTCTCTCTCAGAGGCTGTCCATTAGTCCCTTTAGTGTCTCTTTATCTCTCTACCTGTCCCTCTCTCTCTCTCTCTCTCTCTCTCTCTCTCTCTCTCTCTCTTCATAAATGATTTCCTATGTTACCACAACTAGGTGTAGAATCAAATGTAGAAAACGATCAGTAGATTTGAACAGTCCGCTTGCTTTTGAATAACAAGAGACTGTATTTATAAAAATTAGGCTTTGATAATATTAAATTAAGAAATGTAATAATATTTAAAACTTTAAATACAAATCCAGTCTAATCATAGAAAATAATTGAACGCTGAATGCACTCTTAAAAATAAAGGTTCTTTACTGGCAGGGGTTCGATGAGGAAACTTTAACATCCATGAAACCTTTCCATTCCAAAAAAGGTTCCTTACACTGCCAGAAAAAAAGGTACAAAAAGCTGTCACTGGGACAGTACCCTTTCAAAAGGTACTAATATGTACCCTTTAGAGGTAAATAAGGTAAAAAGGGTGTACCTTAGCAAAAGATAATACCTTAGTGACAGTTTTTGAACCATTTTTTCTAAAAGTCTATAGTGGTAAATTTTTTAATTTTTTTTTAATCTTCACTGAAAGGGAACTAAAAATGGTTCTTCAGTGGCATCACTGTGAAAACCCCGTTTGGGAAACTTTTATTTTTAAGAGAGTACAGCCGCAACTAAAGCAACATATCTCTGTACAGCTCAAGTTACATGACATCAAAACGCAAACAGTTATTCATAATGCATAAGCAGTTACTCCTAAAAATGAAGGTTGTGTGTAAAGGGTCACTTCTAAGCTCCACTTGCACCTGTTGCTTCTACAACTGTATTCAAAAAAGAGAAACCATTGAAGGATGAAGAAAAAAGTTTGAGCCCACAATAAACTGGCTAACAGCTCCGATAAACAAAATCACATACACCTTGAAGTAGGGGTGTGCAATATATATCGTCTGCGTTAATATCGTAATTGTTGTTTTAACGGTGTGCAATTTGACATTATCGAGTATTTTGCAAAAACCAAACAAAACACCTACACGCTTACATTACGTGATGAAGTCTAGACTAGTGCGCATGCGCATTTAGAGTGTGTTCTTTCACTGCATGATGTGTGTGTGTATATATATATATATAATTTCATATAGTTAAAATCACACGAAGAGGGCCGTTTTTTCTTCAAAAATAAGCATGATATTAGCGTGATATTGAACAGTTCAATAAACTTACGTTTTAGACACCATATTGCCTGTTTTTGCTCTATTTCGCCAACAAAAATAATTCCAAACACAGCTACAGCAATGTTTTACGTCTCTGAGCAACATGACGGTTTTTCGTTCCTGAATGAATCAACCGTTTAAATTATTCGGTTCAGTCGCAATGACTCACTTGTTAACAGTGACTTGCTGCCACCTACTGGCGGATTTAATTTCACATTTAAAGTAAATTTTCATTTTTTAAATAATTTCAAATGTCAGTATTCAATGTTTTATGTTTAAAATATCAAAACATTATGCATTTGTAACTGCAGGTTAAAGCACTCCATGTCCCTGTGAGCTGCATTAAACAGTGTAAATACATCTAACTTCAGGTGCAACTTCTGCAAAGATTAATTTTGTTGATAATGCTTTCATTTGTTTGGTAACAGCCTAAATGTATTATTATTCTAATTGACTGATTAAATGTAACAATTTGACTCAAAAGATGCACACTTTTAGAAAAAGTGGCTTTATTAAAGGTAAAATTGCCCATAAAAGTTAAAAATCAATTTAAACTTATATGAGAAGATTCATTTCTATCACTGATGTGAACTGACCACACAGAATATGAAGAATATCAAAAACTGCAGCTGTCTATGATAGTCAGATATCAGCACAATAACACACTCGGCAAAATATCGTCTAATTATCGTTATCGAAAAAATCCCCAAAAATTTCGAGATATCTTTTTTTTTTTTTTTTCAATATTGCACACCCCTACCTTGAAGACTGAAATCTTAAACACAAATAAATTCCAGCACATCTTTCACAAAAACATCACCATAGCGTAAACACTTCCTGTATTTCGTAACATTTGCATAAAACCGAGTCTGACAGTAACTCTCCCTCTTCCTCTGTCATGGCTGCCATGCACTTTTCTACTTTTCTCCTGATATTTCTTCTTCCTTCTGAGAAGCCGGTTCACAATTAACCTATCCCCAGAAGACGTCTTCAGATAAACCCCTTTTGTCCCCCCTACAACTGCCCCAGCATCCCACGACCCACCTCGGGGGAAAAAAAATCCATGCCCCGTACCTGCTGCCCTTTTGAGGAGGGGGGCCGGAGGAAGGAGAGAGCTCCTTTGTCCTTCTCCCCATCTCCACTGGAGACAGAGGGGTGGGTGGGGACCCTTCGCTACCCCCCATCCACTCCTCATCCTCCGCTTCGTCTCAAACCGTTTCAGCCTGAAGAACCACGAGCGAGGTGGAGTAAAGCCTAGCGAGGTGCGCTCTCTCCCAGCATGCACGCCTGCCTCGCTCCCCTGGTCCTCGCAAACTAGGCTGGTTCAGTCCGGGCCCCAGCCTCTTTAGGCAATGGAGTGGTTTATTTAATTTGCCGCTATAATGGAGAACTCTGAATGAGCGGCTGGGGAAAAAACGGTGAGAGAGAAGAGAGAATGCGGGGCGGGCGCGAAGCAAAAGAAAAAAAGAAAGAAAGAGAGCTAGACGAGTGAAAGAAAAGAGAGAGAGAGAGAAAACAAAAGCTAAAACCTACCACTATTTTGATTCACCCATCCCTTTTTTTTAAAATTACTTCCAAAGTGTGATATCTATTGTACGGGGAATAATGCGGAACAATGCAAGCGGGGGTCTTGGCAATATTCAAAGGGGCTTATTCAGAGCAGGGCCGGTGGCTGGCTGTACATTCAGGCCCAGAACACTCCCATACAAGCTTGTTCGGTGGGCACTATAGCGCTCATTGTGAGGGCAGTGTAAACAAAAAGGCGCCCCAGAGCACGGTGGGATGTGGGAAAAAGAGAGCAGCTTTATTCCCCAGAGGTCCTGCATTATTACGGGGTTAGAACGTGTTGGTTTTGTCTGGTGTAGGTCCGACCCCTTGCAGTCACAGCGGCATTGGACTGCAAGAGTATTTAAACGGAGTCACAGGAGGGAAGCCTTTCAGAGGGTTTGTGGCTGGCTTGGGCTAAAATCTAGACTCTACATCTGTATATGTTGAAATTTGAACAGATTAATGGGTTTTTGCAAAACTTCTGGAAAACAACCTGTAACAGTTAGGATCCATTTGTTATCATAAACTAACAGTGAAAAATATTTATTACTCCTTTATTAATCTTTGTTCATGTTAATTATAACAATTACTGATACATTATTTGAATCACAAGTGGTGTCTATTAAGAATATTTATGATTTAGACCTGAGCTTGTTAACAATTAAGTGTTCTTAGCATAAACGTCCAAAAATATACATTTCAAGAGATATTTCACTCCACCCCCCCAAATCATTTTGGTAACACTGTAGTATAGGGACCAGTTCTCACTATTAACTAGTTGCTTATTAGCATGCCTTTTATTAACATATTGGCTGTTTATTAATACTTATAAAGCACATATTCTGCATGACCATATTCTACATCCCTAATCCAATACCTAAACTTAACAACTACCTTACTAACTATTAATAACCAGCAAATTAGGAGTTTATTGAGGCAAAAGTCGTAGTTAATGGTTTGTTAATAGCAAGAATTGGACCTTAAAATAAAGTGTGACTATCATTTACTATGACGTCTTTTTTTTAAGAGTCGTGGAAAAAAGTTTTATAAATCTGTATGAGTTTCTTTCTTCTGCCGAACACAAAAAAAAGATATTTTGAAGAACGTTAGTAACCGAACTGTTGATGGTAGCCATTATCTCCATGGTCTGAACAAAATACTAAGGCTACCATCAACTGTTTGGTTACCAACATTCTTCAAAATATCTTCTTTCGTGTTCAATAAGAAAGGTTTGGGACAACTTGAGGGTGAGTAAATGATGACAGATTTTTTATTTTTGGGTTAACTATCCCTTTAAGTGTTTATTTTATTATTTGTGTTTCTAGATATCTTTGGCCTGTTTTCTCAGAATATGTTTTTTTTCCTCATGCACTGAGCCAGAAATCTCTACTTCAGCAGCAGTTACAAACATAACTTTCCAGGTTTATTCCTAACTATATTCTGAAGGTTTTTACAGAGGGGTTTGTTCTTACATCATTCTCCTGGTTTGGACTTTTGACAGTATTTTCTGATTCATGGATTCATGGATTTCCAAAATGCCCTCTGTATAAACCTAAACTTTTAATGTCAACCAAATGAAACAAAAATTTTGAACCTGGCTTTATCAAATGTTCAGATTTCTGTGTATGAATGTTAGTGCACATATATAATGCCTAATTTGCATAACTGAACATAACATTTCAGAAAAAAACTTATAATACAAAACAACTGTCTTTATGCACTGTGAATAATCAACTGAAGAAGAACAGTGATATAGTTATTAGTTAAAATGATATCTATTAGTTAAAAAACTAATCACGTGTCTTGCCTTAACTAATAAACATTGTAACAAATCCATTGCTTGTTGTTAGTTAGTTAATGAACAATAACTATACACTGTAAAAAATGACTGTGATTTTAACGGTAAAAAACTGTGAAAAAGCTACGGTAAAAACCTGTTAAATGGTTAACGGTAAGTTCCCCTAATATATACAAAACTGTAATAGACATTTTAGACAATTTTATGGTGAAATACCGCTTTTGGAAGTGAAAAAGAATGTAAAATTTACAGGGAAAAAACGTAAATTGACGTTCCCAGAATTCCCTGCGTTGCATTTCAAATTTTGTTTGAATTTGATGTTTTTTCTTTGAAATAACTAGGTTTCTTCATAGTTTTTTCTCATCAGTTGTGTTTATTAGGGTTGTATGTTACATCTAATGTTGTTAAATTAATGTTTGTTGCATATTTCAGTTTAATGAGTCTCACCATGATGGTGTTTAGTGCTTGTGTGAATGACACTGTGCACCTTCTATACATGTTATTATTTAAAAGCTGCTTGTGATGGGCTTTGGTTCATCATGTGACTTTCTCATCACCACCTGCATTTGGTGGTTATCAGTGTATTTCAAAGGTACAAAACAGATTTCAGTACTTCAGTAGGTTGGTATATTAACATTATATCAGTTAATGAAATTAACTGTAAATTTAAGTTTAAGTTAAAACCGTAAAACCTAAAATGTTGATACCGTATATTTTACGGTAGAATTCCGGCAACCACAGCTGCCGTTTTTTTACCGTAAATTTTACGGATTTTTTTTACAGTGTAATGGGGCTTTATTATAAAGTGTTACCAACCTAAATCAAATGCAGAGGAATGACTAAAGTTCAAAAGAAGTCAAAGGAAGATTCATAATTGTAACAGTCAGACTGTGGCTTTTTTGTGCAGACTGAAAGGCTGGAGCTCCTGATTACAGCCTGTTTCCACAGATAGACTCTTCTCCATTCACATGGACTGACACACACGGCTCTCTGAGACCTCACTGAGACTGTGTGTCTCATTCATACGACTCCACCTGAGAGACGCGCTCGGTGTTTACACAAGATTATATTCCCCATGCTCAACACATATACAAACACGCACACGCCAGCCAATGCGAGGGCTAAACAAACAGCCCCTATGTACATAGAGGAGCAGACATATCATTATGCCACATAATAGAGACGGGCCTTGAATATCAGAAGTCTGTCTGTCTGGGATGTCAATCAAAACAACTTACACGAGAGCTGAATGTTTACAGGCACTCTATAGCTTCTGTTTAGATAGATATTTATATCTAAATATACATATTAGATTTATAAGGAATTATACATAAAAAGATTCAAATGCTGATTTAAAAGAAGGATCAAGAAAACACTGTTTTGGGGAAATTGCAAAATTAAGAGGAATAATTAATACTAGTGCCAAAAACTAGATTGATGAACATTTCTGCATTTTCAAAACATAGTGTAACATAAGACAAATTTATAGAAGAAATTTTCTGGAATTTCATTGCCACTTCAGCATTTTAACATGCTCATTTGTTACTCATGAAACATTTCCTATTATTATCATTGTTGAAAACAGTATTTCGTTGCTTAATGCTTTTGTGAAAACTGATACGCTACCATTCATTTTTTTAGCAATAAAAAAAATACTTGAATACTTTTATTCAACAACGAAGCAGTAAATTTAATTAAATATTCATAATATTACAGAATAATTCTATTTTAAAGAAATCTTTTTTAACTTTATGTTCATCAAAGATCCTGAAAAAAGATTTGTTTCCACACAGCTATAAGCACCACAACTGTTTATAATATTGATGCTGTTTTTATGTGTTTATTGAGCATCAAATCAGCATATTAGAATGTTTTCTGAAGGATCATGTGACACTGAAGACTGAAGACTGCCATCACAGGAATAAATACAAATTTTAAATATATTCAAATAGAAAACAGTTCTTTTTCATTTCTAATAATATTTCATAATATCAGTGTTTTACTGTATTTTTGATCAAATAAATGCAGTCTTGGTGAGCAAAAGAGATATAAAAAAAAACCTTATGCTACAAACTTTTGAACAGCATGTAGTGTATATATTAACTGAAAAAATAAAATAACATATTTGAACATAGAGCTTGTTAACGAATCTTGTGCATTGCCTTAAACACAATAGGTTGCTCATTCTGCTGAAAAAGGGCTGAACAGAGCCAAAGAATAGCCAGGATGTTTTCCTCCTACAGAATGGATTACGCAGGCAGTTCTATACAGGTTTCCAGCAGGCATTAGAACCAGAGCCTGCTCTCCAATAAAGAGAACAAAACATAGCGTGTGTCACAGTGCTGTCACAGCACACAGAAAGACAAACAGACAGACACAGAGAAAGTTCTTTGTCAGTCATCAGAATAGAGAATTCAACACTAAAAAAACAAAAATAAACGAGAATACAGGAATTCACCAGTGAGTTAAAAATGAAAAACCTGTGGGTCAAGTTGATGCTCTCTCTCTCTCATACATACAGACAGACACATGCTGGATTATACTAAACAACTGTCAAGCCAAAGATGTTTTGTTCAGTTTTTTAGATTATTGTAAATCAACGAAAAATGTCATGGACATTAGGCTTACAACAGCAACCCTGCCAAAGATGTGTCTAGTTTTTTTTTGTTGTTTTTTTTGTGCCAAATTTTTAAACTGCTGAGAAAAGTTCAATTAAAATTTTCACAAAAGTTATTTGTATTACCCAACAGAATCCTGCATTCATATCTGGTGACTGCCTCAAATATTGTCTGTTGCCATTGAATTTCTGCGATTCTCAGTGCCTCGCGCCTTGCCTGCGACAAAACAATTTCAGCGTTTTTTTTAAAGTTGGGTCAGAATAATGCTGTTTCATCCTGTGATTTTTAAGCACTGCTTAATTAGTCCTCCTTCCCTGCTGCTCCTTGCTCGCAGTTAATTAACTTGAAGGCGCGAGTAATTAGCTGGAGGCGCTGAGTGATTCACGCGCTGTCCCTCCTATTAAACACCTCGCGAGAGCAGCATGCGAGCCTCACATGTGACAGAGTACAGCGTGAGATGTACAATGATATAGGACAAACACAGAGTTTGCAACAAGAAACTTGTTACACTGTCACACAAGACATGCAAAATTTATAATGTTTCACTCCAACTTGCTCACACACACCTGTTTGGACAACACACTTGTAACTATTTCATGTTTTGGCAAATTGGTGGCTAATTTGTATGAATTTGTATGACCTGTTTAAGCCCCACTCACAGACTCCGAATATGCAGACTTGTTGGTGAAAAACAGTATGTGAAAGAATAGTATATCTGAATTTACAGTAGGTAAAAATATAGATTTTGGACCCCCATTTTTTCTATCTAACAAATGGCAAGTACTTTTATTAGATGATATGCATATATGTACAACTTGCAGAGCAGGGATATAGAGTATGTGTGAGACAGACACTGTTTCTGTGTAAGAGAGATAATGCTGAGAGAATAGGGTTGTAATGGGGTCTCTATTCAATCTTTGAAGGTAAAACTGTGCTGTTATGGCATCAGAGGGTGAAGAGGAAGCAAAGGCTATAATCACTACAATTACCCACCACTCTCACCTGGACCAGCACTCCTCAGCTCGCACTTAAATACAGTCACTCACTCACTCACTCACTCACCCTCTCTGTCTTGTCATTCTGAAACACTCTTTACACACAATTTTGAACTAAAAGGTACCAGTTTCGCAAGTTCAAATCTTGCGAAACTGACATTTAGCAAAATAGAGGTTGTCTTGCTTAAAACGACCAGCAGAAATTGATAATGGGGAGCTGATAAATAAGAAACAGAAACTCAAAAAAAAGACAGATGCAGCATACACAGTGTTACATGCTATTGAAAACGAAGAGTAAACTGCAAAAAAAACAAAATACATATTCAATAACAACAGCAATAATAACAACATATTCAGTGGAGATGATTATCTTTATTAAAATCATACAGTAAATGAATGCTGTCATATTGGAACCTTACTTCTCCCTACACTGTAAATAAAATAAAAAAAAGTTGAGCCAACTTAAAATTTTAAGGCAACCAGCTTTAGCAGATTTTTGAGTTTGCTGAACTTATTTTTGTGGGAGATTCTCATATTTTTGTTGTATAAACTTAAAATGACAAGTTGAGAAAACTCAAACATCTGCTGAAGCTGGTTGCCTTAAAATTTTAAGTTGGCTCAACTTTTTTTTTTTTTACAGTGTATCAGTAACACTGTACCTCTAACCATACTGAACCTGCTGTGTGTAAATGTGTTCTTGAAGGTCCAGGAAGGGAACAACAGTTTCACTCAATAGTTGAACACCACAGCCGATTTCAATTACACGCCTATTAAATATCCGTTAAGCACTTTATTTCCACTCCAACACACCATGTTTATGTGTGACAGGAATAAGGTAAAGAAAGGGGCTGGAATGGGATTTATATACACATTTAAATTATACAGTTACATTAAATAGATAAGCTTTTTGTCTTCTTCATCTGATGAAGCAGACACCGTTACATGCAGACACGGATGAAGTGTTACAATCTAAAAACACAGACAGTGATGACTTGTGCAGACAGTTGCATCGATCTTCAGTCTGCTGGTATTTCTGAAAGATTTCATCGCATCTGGAGGGAAAGCAGACAGTTTGATGGGTAAATGACAGATGATGTTTGGATAGAGTTTGATGTGTTTTCATGGAGATGGTTGTGTGCAATATATAAATGTCTGGATCACATGAGCTCTGCTGAAGTTCTACAGGAGCAACAGAAGGTGTTCCATGAATTTAAACCAAGTAAAAATTTATATTTCAATTAAGGTAGGCTAATGGTTTAAAATAAGTCAAATAATTACTAACTATTAACACAGTCAAATAGGTCCCCCTTCATATTTAACTTGTTGGCAATTTAAATTTTTAGCACAACTATTTAGTACTTCTACCGTGAATATAAATCGTAGGCTGTTTTTCTAAACACTTGGGTCCAGTTTCATACATTTTTTTCATCTCCAGTACTGTCAAGGAAAACATGGGACACAGGAAAAGGCATAGTATCCCTCACAATATAATATTTCACGAACCCTCCAGGATCAACGTTCCCCACCCCTGGTCTCGGCACAATGGAATACATCTCCTTCCAATGTCACGGACTGTGAAAGAGCACTTTGTTTCCCGTTTTCTCTCTTCAACATCTTCAACAGATGATAACGGTATCTGTTCAATAATACAAAGCTATCGTACAGCATCAGAAGACTTCAAATATAGCACATGATTTGTATGTACTTCTTATTTAGATATTTTTTAGTGGTGTAACAGTACACAAACATGACGGTTCGGTTTGGTTTCAGTACAGCAGGGGGGGGGGGGGGACTAAACATAAAATTGCTTCATTTTTATTAAACAGTGGTTTACTGAAAAAATTGCTTTCTTTAAATAAATTCAGTCATAATGAAAAATTTTCTTAGGGATAAAAATCTACCTCAGCTTATGTAGAGAGGCCTTTTACATTACTATAAGGTTACAGTTAACAACAGAGCCCAAACTTATTTAATTACTGTTTCATTTTAAACATAATAATCAACACTCAACTTAAAAAATTGTATGCAAACATGTAAATTGCACATAATGCAGTTTTTAAATGAAACAGTGGCTGTCATAACCTGTTTCGTAGCAAATTTATTTAAAAATAAATAATTAAGACACCACGAACAGATAAAGTAAAATATAATTATTATATAGTCTAATATTTTGGGAAATTCTCTTCTTTAGATTTCATTTACTAATGAGCTAACAAACTAACGAGCTGTGGACACTGATGACTTGCTTGCCTCAGGTAAATTTAATGCTATGTGATTTTTTGTTTTGATGTCTTTCCGTGGTTGAAACACTGATTGAGCGATTACATGAGGCATGAGATGTTCATTTATGTTTATTTCACGTTAAAACAAGTAGTAAAGAGGAAGGGATGAGCATTTATACAGCGATCTGTTGCGCCAAATCGGCATTCATTGTTTGAATTTCCTGAAAAATGGACATAACTGAAAGATGAGACTTTGTTTCTTATCAAAAGTAACAATATAAAACTGGAAGTTTCCTATGAAGTTGCGCACTCGTGCAGTGGGGAAAACAATGCTGTATTTGTTGTACACATGCATACTGAACCAAAAGACACACTGAAAATTTTCATTAGGCTACGAATATGTGTATCGTTACACCCCTAATATTTTAAAAGTGTTTTTTGGTTCTTTTTGGTGCTTCACAAGTGTGGTCACTGTAAAATGCTGTTTAACAAAAGCTGTCTGAAGATTTCTGAAATTTTTTTTTTCCAGAAGTTCAATCAAGAAAAAACACGACTTCCAGGAAATTTTCTTTGACATTCAGTTCTCCGAAATCTTGCGTCATCATACACTCCACCATCTCTTCTTCCATCCTCCCTTTTATCTGTCATGCTCACCTTCTCCTCCGCTGTGTCTTACACAGTTCACACTTTGTCTCTCCAGTATTCTTTCTCTCTTAGCCCCTCTGCCACTCCAGGTTCACTCTCATCTCTTTCAAGGTCTGCAAGCACAATAGCCAAACAACACATTAGCATTTTCTCCCTGACGTGCGTTTGACATTGTGCGAGAGAATGAGCGCCTCTTCTCTAGGCCACTAACCTTGCTATGCAAGGCTAATTATAGTCTTCACAATTAGCACGCTAATGCTAGTCGCAGCATGAATGTCATTCACCTTTGATAAAGTCCCGGCCTTGCGGCTAACCGCTTGTGAGCCAGTGCATTATCCCATATTATCCCTTCAAGCCATTTGAAGTTAATGAGCTTTGATTTATGTGGAATTCGATGTAAAAGGGATTTGGTAACCTGGTCAAGCAGGCTTGCCAAGTATGCCAGTGTAGACCTCCACTACTGGAGGCCCACCAGTCTGGCTCTGTCTCCAAATTCTGAAAAAGCACTCCACATATCAAAATTACAATCAAATGAAATTTCTGGGACCATCAGATAAGCACCACAGAAGGAAAAATTGGACTTCCTTTTGTGAGGAGAGATACCACACACGCACATCACACTCCTAAATGGGACCAGCTTTGACAATGGCATTACAAACTGGATGACAGTTGTGACCTAAACTATGACAGATAAAGGATTGATGGGCAAACCGAGTTATGTGTTGCTCCCTACGGGCTAATCTGTGTGAAACTGATTCAGTTAACCCTCTGTCAGCTGGACATTAGCTCAACACAACACAGCAGATTAGTGTTTCTCCCATACATCACACTTATCCAGAGACGAAAGTAGTTGAGTGCTTTGTGGTAACCTATTACTGTCTGGTCGGAAAACTGCTTTTCAGAATCCTGTGTTTTCTGTTATCATTTTAAGGCTGTTAACTATATTTTTGTCAGCTGCTGAGGCCACAATGCCTTTTCATACCAAGAGCCAGTTAGCATTCACACAAATTCTGCAGAGCCGCTCCAATAACAGCTGTTCTCCTTAAAATTCAGTTAAGACAATTTAGTTAACTTCTATGACATTTTTAAGTCATGGCAGACAAAATGCAACAATGGACTAACAACTGTTTGTATGGTTTCAATATTTTTTATATTATTCTTAACTTTTAATATTATATATTACTTTAATAGTACTATTATATTTTTCATTGTTATTGTACATATATGTATATGGTATACGAAGACATCACTTTTATTCAAGTGAGGATGCATTAAATTGCATTACAAAAGAGACCTATTTCAAATAAATGCTGCTCTTTTGAACTGTTTATTCATCAAAGAATCCTGAAATCAATTTCAGTTTCCACAAAAATATTAAGTAGAATTACAATTTTCAACATTGATAATAATAAGTGTTTCTTGAGTAGCAAATCAGGTCTGGAATAATTCAAAGAAATTCGGATAAAATTCAGCTTTGCACCACAGGAAAAAAAAATCTGATTTTAACATATTTAAATAAAATAGAGTTATTTTAAATTGCAATAATATTTCACAATATTACTCTTAAATGTATTTTTGTATCAGCCTTGGTGAGCATAAGAGCATACATTTTGAACTGTACTGTATAACATACATTTTAATAATTTCACTGTACATAATACATATTGATATTAAATTCTATTTTAAAAGTTTATAGATAGATAGATAGATCACAGTTCTAAAAGACAAACCCCACCTCTGATGTGACCTTCATTAAATGCAGAAATATAAGACGCTGGGAAAAAACATGGGTAAACAAATATTTCAGCTGCCCGAGAAACATCACAACTTTGCCTCCCCAGAGTGCAATCTGCTGACAAACAACTCTCTCATTTTGCAGAACATTTTAATTAGACAAGGGCTCTCTGGATGTAAAGAGAGGGTTATGTAAATCCAGTACGACTACAATGCTGTTAAATCAATTTCATTAAACAGTGGCACAGCAGCTGTACCTCTGAGGTCCTGCCTGATCTACCACAGTGCGGGACTGAAAAAACAGTGTGGCCTCGGAGGGACAAATACAAGCATCTCAACTTGAACTGCAGAAAATAATTGCTCGCCTTACACTTTTATTTAAAAAAAAACAGCTTTAACTTTGAACATTGCCCTACATAAGTTGTCTAAGACAGTCACAGGACATTCAGTTTGATAGAATTCATGCCAAAGAAAAAGGAACCTTTTAGTGAACAGTTTTTCTTAGTGTAAACACCATTTAAAAGAACGTTTCCACTATAAAGAACATTTTGTGGAATGGGAAGATTCCATGGATGTCAAAGGTTCCTAAAGGAAGCATTATGAAGAACCTTTATTCTGAAGTCATGCTATTCTTCAAATGCAAATAAACTGTAGTCTTTATTGCTTCATTTCAGAAGAGACCCAGTCAAAAACTCTTTTAGTTCCTGCTCAAACACACCAAGGTTTAATCAATGAGACTTTCGCCTGATGTTTGATGTAAAAAACCTAATTACAAATGACTCGTATTAGTGTCTGACAGGGTCAGCAGGCGGGTGTCCTCTTGCCCCTCTAATACGCCTCTCCACGCTTTCCCCCTGTTGCTCGCTCTCCTCCGCAGATGTTTTCAGACATATTAAAACAGCATCAGTAAATCTGCCGAGCGGCCACCCTCGATCCTGCCGACACCACGAGTCGTTTCATCACCTCGCCTGTAATGAAACGACGGGCCAACGGAATCCGCTCAGCACGGCATTAATCAGAGTTTTCCTACTCCATGTGAAATATCAGACCTCTCCTGACAAAGGCCCCCCTCTGCATGAACAAGCCGATCATTATCTGCTCCTGTAGGAAATTAAATACGGGGCCCTCTGTCTGTAATATGCGGATATGCAGATTGGCAGACGGAATGGAGGGACGAAACTGGCCAACGCCAGGGCGACTTGATTAATATGCGCGGTATGAATACGAAATCAGACAGCATGTCTCATGTTGTTGGGAGGTGGTGGGGGCAGCAAGACGACGACACCCACATTAAAATGTCACCACTGTGGCCGCACTCACATGCTGATTTGGATGAAGAAGCTAAAATATTGCCTTTAAAAGGGCACACAGGGGGGGTGATTAAAAGAGCCTTGTTTGCTTGTTTTAAGATGACGGGGGTCATGGTGAGATGATTTAACCCCTCTATTGTCTTCAGGTCAGTTTTGGCCCGAGCTCTGAATACCACAGTTCTGGTGTTTGGAAGCAGGCTTTGTGACATTGTTAAAATCTAAACAAACACAGTAAAACCAAACTTTACAACAAAGTACCATTAGTTAACTTAAGTAAATGCACTAACTAATATTAACTAGCAATGAGCCTAACCTTTGTTAGCATTAGTTAGTAAAAATACTTTTCATTGTTAGTTCATGCTAGCTCAGGTTCATTAAACAACTTTTGATTTTAATAATGCATTAGTTAATGTTAATAAAATTAACATTAACTATAAGATTAATAAATGCTTTAGAAGTTTTTTCATTGTTAGTTACTGTTAGCTAATGTTCATCAACTGAACCTTTTTGTTAAATATTACCAACATGTTTTATAAGGATAATATTTACAAAAATTAGCTTATCTTTAGTCTCAGATTTAACCTAAGTTTGAGGAAACAATAATGGCCATTACTTGGACCTTTCAGAAAGTTATGCAGTTATTTAATTAGATTTTTTGGTAATCTATGAATCAACATGGCAACTAAAAACACAACAGCACTTTTCTAAACACCTGTTGTACCACAATAAACAGTTTTGTGTAAGTATGGAGGAAAAGATTACACAGGAACTATAGCTATAAGATGTACAGTGTTTATCAGTTTATCAATATTAGAATTGATCAATATTCGAATAACACAAAAGTTGTTATAAAATGTGAGGTATTGCAAAATGGCAAAAGTTCTTTTCTGTTAACACAAATTGTGCATCAGTAAAAATGAGTGAAAAGTGAGTTATTTTATGTTAACAATTTGTCAATCAGTATTTAATAGAAATGACATTTAAGTTAAAAAAAAAATCTATTTTGCATATATAATGATTTTTTATTATAATCATTTTTAGAGCCCCAAAAAGGCTCTTCAAGGGAAAATTGAACCCTAACTGAATTTCTTTAGTTTTTTCACGTGTCAAATTTGACAAGCATCACAGGTTAGAACAATATGAGAAGTAAAAATAAGATTAACAGTTTGACAAGTGAACAGCTTCCATCAGGAAAGAACCAAAATGAATCATCGTATGGTGATGTGAAAATCTGAACTGTAAGCGATATGCTTGTAATGTTAGAGAAGAAAACAAAAAAAAAACAAAAAAGATAAATTCATGAGACACTTCCCCTGTTTTTCTCTTGTACTAATCCTCTGCCCCCTCACATTGGGAGAGAGGAGCCAGAGTGATTTTGTATGAGAGGCCATTTCTCTCGTATTGTTATTAATAAGGACCTGCACTGACACCTTCGCCAGGCCTGATTGTGGGGCTCATCTGCATTGTATAGCGAAATAGGGGGGATTCTGCAATATTACCAAAGCTGTAATTTCCTGCAATATCATTTCACATTCGTCCTCTTTTCTAGTCTTTTTCCACCGCTTCTCTTCTGGCCATTTCTACCCTGTTGGAGTGTAATTAAGAGTCCTGACCCTGTGACCTCCTGGTTTTAACAAGCCATTTGGAAAATGCTCTGAAAAAGCAGATCTTTAACAAAATATCTCTCCCCCCATCTCTCTCAGGGGGTTCAGCGATAGAATAACATGATTAATTCAGTAATTGTATGGCAGGCAGTAGTTGCATTTCTCTATCTGAGTGCTGGTTTTTCTCTTTCTGAGAGGATGATTACATGAGGAAGGGATGTCCCATGTTATCGGTTCTTCTGAACAAACTATCTGCAGGGGGTATGATTATATTATTCCAGCTCATACTTGAGCCACAAAACTCACAAATGTCAGAAAAGATGGGGGAAGAAAATAAAAAGCCAGAGGAAAGTAAAGGCATATAATGAACAATACTAGTATGTTTTTTTTTTCTTCTGCAGAATACTCGTCAAATACTCTTTCCATGCATTTATAATACAATAAAAATCAAAATTACTATAAAAGCACCATAAAAGTGATTTGTACAGATTTGTTCCACATATTCTGAAACCACATGGTGATTTATTTCAGCAACCAACTGAAAATTTAAGTTGTTACGCAGAAGAAACACTAAAATCCCTACAGAGATGTAAATGTTTGCTCCAATCTTTTCAGTGAATCATTTTACCCAGTGAGCAAATTACTGAATTTTCAATATTTGGGTGAACTACTTACACTTAACTCTGTCTTAATCTAAACTAAAATCATGCTTATTATAAATCTAGAGATTTTAGTGTCTTTAAAACAGCCTTTTACTACATAAGTGTCATTAAATGTTTCTTGAAAGAAAAAAAAAAACACTGTACTACTAACTAATTTTGCATTTAATACCCACTTTTAAAGAATGACGAGCACTGTCTTGGATGATTCTGCCAGTGCTGTGTTAGGACACCGGAGGCTGGCGTCAGGCAGAGTAAGCTGAGCGAGCAGCAGTGCGGAAGACAGCCTCTCTGGCATTCTGTGTTTTTAAAAAAGGGATTGAGGCAGAGACTTCCCTTATGACAACACGCTGACACCTCAAACGTCAATGCCAAAAACATGCACTAACTCTCTGTTCCTTTGCCTGTGTTTTGTAAAGCTAGCCTTTGTTTGATTGATGCACAGTACAAAAAAGGTACAAATGTGATCGCTGGGGCCGTAACCTTTCAAAAGATACTAATATGTAGCATTTTGATACTAATATGTACTCTTAAGATACTAATATGCACCTTTTAAGGGTAAATAAGGTACAAAGGTACACCATTTAAAAAGACCCAGCCTCATTGACAGATTTTGTCACTGACATGTTACCCAAATTTTTGGCCCATGAATATTCAGACTTGTGGAAAAATCTTTTTTTTTTTTACACTACATTTATAAATATACAGTTGGGTTGAGTAACTTTTTTTAAATTACATCTGCAAAGATGCATTAAATTGATCAAAAGTGACATTTAAAGACATTATGTTACAAAGGATTGCAATTTCATATAAATGCTGTTCTTTTGAACTTTCCATTAATCAGAGAATCCTGAAGAAGAAAAAAAAACACTGTTTCCACAAAAATATTAAGCAGACCAACTGTTTTCAACAATTATAATAATAAGAAATGTTTCTTGAGCAGCAAATCAGCAAATTAGAATGATGTCTGAAGAGTAATGATGGAGTAATGATGCTGAAAATTCAGCTTCAAATTCACCTTTCAAATATTACTAATTTTTTTAAACTCAAATAAATGATGCCTTCACCTGCACAAGAGACTTCTTTTAAAAACCCTAACCCCAAACCTTTAAATGTTAGTGTATATAACCGTAATATAAAAATAATGAATAATGAGTCATATGTAAGGGATAATCCACAGCTAATTGGATGGACAGGTGGATGCATTTGAAGTAACATAGAGAGAGAAAGAGATTGTGCGTGTGTAAATGACCTTTGCCTGTGCAGCGAGTTTAATTACTTCAAAAACAGTGAAGTTTCCCCTCACTGCAGAGAAATACAATGTTTCTGTGCTCCTGAATGTTTATTTGTATGTGTGTGTGCTTCAATGAAAGCAGTGCATTAATATAGAACAGTGATTAAACTGACTGGAACTACCTGTGCATTAAACAGTTTTAAAAGCACACTTTCCAGCCAATCAGAATCGAGTTTTCTGATAGATCATGGTATTAATCAGTATAAATCAGGTATGTTTGCACTGACATCAGCAGAAGGAAGATGGAAGATTTGAAATTACATTCTCATAGGGGTGTGCGATATGATGATTTTTGGACTATAAAAATGTCTCCACGATCTGCTTTTGAAGAAATATCGTAGTCTCGCGCTACAGCGCACATTCTATCAGCTGCAGTTCTGGCGCCTGTACAACGCCACATACATTCAGTGTTTACTCAGCGGTAGAGTTACTCTCACAGGACACTGCACTTACTCGCAATCACAAGTACGTTATTTGCATATGCTTTAAAACCTTGCTGGTTAAACATTTCATTCGTGCGCTGTTCTGATGTGCGTTTTTTTCTGAGCCCGTACACCCGAAGCGCGCGGACCAAAAAGCCTGTCAAACAGCGCCTGTTTTCTGAACTAAGTTATCTTTTGCGCTAATACTGTCAAAACACACAAGGTTTACATATAGACTCAGTTGTATAAATATGGATGTGTGCCTGACTGCCTGTATATTACATGCGTGCAGCTCTTAAAGGGACAGTACTGAACATGCTGTCGGCTGTCATTAAAGGGATAGTTCACCCTAAAATTTAATTTCTGTCATTATTTACTCACTCACATGTTGTACCAAATCTATATTAATTTCTTTCTTGTGCTGAACACAAAAGAAGATATTTTGAAGAATGTGCGTAGCCAAACATTTGCTCCACATTGAATTTGATAGAAGTCACTGTGGACCAGCAACTTTTTGGTTTTCCACGTTCTTCAAAATAGCATTTATGTTCGGCAGAGGAAAGAAACTCATTCAGGTTTAAAACAACTTTTGAGTGAGTAAATGATAAAAATAAGTAGTATAAAAATAAAACACCATGACAGAATTAACAGACAGATGACAGAAGTTTTATTTTTGGGTGAACTGTTCCTTTAACGTTAATAAAACAACAAAACACAATAAGAAAAATCACTCACTACTCTTGACTGAAAAACTTTAATACAGTTGCTTTAATTGGAATCAATCTATTTAGTGTTTTATTTTTATATTTTTTCATTAAATTTCTTGAATGCTCCTGCAATACACCTATTGTACCTGAAAATAAAACACTGTTTGTTTTATTTGTATATTATGTGTATTTGTAATATAACAAATAACAAATCTTCGCCCATTCTTCAATATCCACCATTCTTTTTTATATATTGTTACCTTGAAAGGCTTTGTCTTTATAATAGTGAAATTAGTCTGAATCGTGAATCGTGATATGATATTTTTGCCATATCGCCCACCCCTACATTCAAAACATATTTGCAATACATTACCACTCAAGACATTAAACTAAAGAAAGTTTTGTCATTCATTTCAGGACATTTTAGCAATTAACAGCCAAATTCGTTAAGATTATGAATTATAGGAATATTAATTTTGGTTCTCAAGATGACAATCAGATGTATCTTGAGAGGATATCTCCATCACACCCGTCACCAATCCATCTTTACCTAGATTTATAGCAGTGTCATCATTATGGCAATTGTCAACAGAATTTAACCCCATCCGATATCACATACTGTAACTCTTTGATGTGTGAGGCCTGCTTTGTCTTTCACAGTGCTCGAGTGATAAGCCTTCCTTCCAGCCAACATGCACTATTGACGCTTGCAGCTAGCACTCCCTATTAATGAGCACGCTTGTTTGGCTATGATAAGGAGCAGGCTGTGATCTAGTGGGCACAGCAGTGTATGTGTGTATGTATCTCTGTGTGTCAAAGGAACATGAGCTCATGCCTCCCAAGGTAAAGCAAACTGCATGTTATTCCCACTCAACATACACAGATACACACACATTTACTGATCTTTATATAAAAACTAGTGCTGTCCAAATTAGCGCGATTATTTTTTCCATTTTAACAGCGTTAAAATTATTTAATGCAGGGGCGGAGCTGGGGTGCTCGCCCCACTCACAGCTGTTGATTCCGTCTCTTTTTTCTTGTCAAGAATTGTGTTTATTATTATGTACACCAGTCAAAAGGTTTGAAACAGTAAGAGTTTTAATGCTTTTTTTTAAGAAGTCTCTTCTGCTCACCAAGCCTGCATTTATTTGATCTAGAGTACAGCAAAAACAGTAAAATTTTGAAATATTTTTACTATTTAAAATAACTGTTATGTATATCTGAATATATTTTAAAATGTAATTTATTGCTGTGATTTCAAAGCTGATTTTTTTTAGCATTATTACTATTACATTATTCGGAAATCATTCAAATATTCTGATTTGCTGCTCAAATTTTTATTATTATTATTATTATTATTATTATTATTATTATGTTGAAAACAGCTGAGTAGAATTTTTTCAGGTTTCTTTGATGAATAAAAAGTTCAGAAGAACAGTATTTATCTGAAATAGAAATCTTTTGTAACATTATAAATGTCTTTATCATCACTTTTGATCAATTTAACATCCTTGCTAAATAAAAGAAAAATTTTACTTACTCTAGTGTTGCAAAAGCTTTTTTTTTATTTCAGATAAATGCTGATCTTTGGATCTTTCTATTCATCAAAGAATCTCTACTCAACTGTTTTAAACATTGATAATAATAAGATGAAGAAATGTTTCTTGAGCAGCAATTTAGCATATTATTTCTGAAGGATCATGTGACACTGAAGACTGGAGAAATGATGCAAACAATTTAGCTTTAAGAGAAAATCAATAACTTTTGTAGTTTTAAGGATTCATCTACATTCTAAAAAAAATGGTTCTAAATAGCACTAAAAGTGGTTCTTTGGCTCGTAATCATAGGAGAACCACTTTTAGTGCTATTTCGCACCTTTCTTTAAAGGTGCTATGTAGAACCATAAGAGCAAAAATGATGCTCAACAGTGGTTCTTTGGCTTTTTATCATAGGGGAACCTCTTTTGGTACTATAATGACACATATTCTTAAAGATAAGAAGCTTAATAGCACATTTGTCAAAATGTGTTACACAGAACCATTAGAGGTGTCATATATGACTACCATAGACTACCTAAATGACTCTTTTACTTAAGATGAATGATAACTAATCATTTCTTACCAAATTGCAGCTTTAAAGATTCAAATTCCTGTACTAAATGCTTACTGAGAAACAAAATACATCCCACTTTCAAAACCTTTTCATTTATTTCTTTCAGCAGCAAATAAAATGAGTGCTGACAAGCCAGGGAATATACATACAACATCACAATATACGGGGAGTTGTTGTTTTATACACATACAAATTAATGCAACAAGCTTGAAATATGTACATTTTTGAAGAAGAGAGAGTCCTGGTTCACATAGGCTATATATAGGCTTCTGTAGCCCTGTTATCAGGTAACCTTTTCGCCTATGGTCTTAGGCCTAGTTCTTAACTTTATTTGGAAAATCTAGTCTTTTTAACATTAATAGTGAGTGAGTGAAATTACTGAAAATTAATAATACATAAGCATGTGCAAACTATGCCGAGTTCACACTGCACGATTTTCAAACTCGTCGGATCGCTGTTGTTTTCACACTGCGTGACTATCTGGGGTAGCATTCAGTCGCTGCTGTGTTCACATTGAGCGATGGATCGGTGACAGGGGCTTTCACATCGCATGACTTCACAATAGGGAGAATCGCTGACAACTCTGTCTGATCCACAAACTACGTTTCACAACAAAACACACGCGAGAAGTGATAAGGAAATAAGGGCCCGCATGCGTCAGACCGGAGTTCTCTTGCGAGACTGGAATTATTAAAAATATAGGTCACACTTTATATTAGGTGGCCTTAACTACTATGTACTTGCATCAAAAATTAAGTACAATGTACTTATTGTGTTCATACTGTATAGCAAAACACCTGCTGCTATTGAGGGGGGATACAGGTAAGGTTAGGGACAGGTTTGGTGGTGTGGGTCGGTTTAAGGGTGGGTTAAGGTGTAAAGGATGGGTCAACAGTGTAATTATAAATGTAATTACAGAAATTAATTACAGATGTAACTACATATGTATTTTTAAAAATATAAGTACAATGTAAAAACATGTATGTACACAATAAGTGCATTGTATCAAATGATTAATTTAAATGTAAGTATATAGTAGTTAAGGCCACCTAATATAAAGTGGGACCCAAATATATATATAGCCCGCAAATTGTCTGTGCGCTGATTTCCAGCTACAAGGAGAAAAAGAAAAACAGATGTGTGTTCTGCAAAGAGAGTTGGAGGTAAATGATAATTTTGCAGTAACTGTTATGCTGATGTTGCGGCTGGTCAAGCAAATGTTTGTGCTTATTTCTATATTGTACATATATCTGTTAAAATACTGATATTTGGGTCTATAACTCCTCCCCAAACTTCCCTCTGCCCTGTATCTTGCTCTCTCATTGGCTGCAGGTCATCGCCGATGTAGTTTTCAGTCAGAAATCATTGCACACAGCGTGATTGTGAATCGCCGACAGCTCCAGATATTTAGCATGCCAAATATTTCACGGGCGTCGGCGACGCATCGGCGATTCCCTCAGATCGCGTCTTTGATAATTCACACTGTGTGAACGAGCACCGATTTGCCTCCGATTTCGGGCATTTGTCGGCGATTTATCAAAACCTGTCGGCGAGTGAAGAATCAGGCTAAAATCGAGCAGTGTGAATAGTTGTACACTCTGAAGTGCTGCATCTTTCGCTGTCAACAGTGTACTAACATTTCTTCTTTTTTTTGTTCTCAACTTTTTATTGTTTTATTTTTTTAACACACAACATCACATCTATTCAAAACAACAACAAAACAAAACCAAAAAAACAGACATATAATCGATACTTTAAAGAGTCTAGTCAAAAGGAAGAGAGAGAGGCAGGGAAAAAAGAAAAAAGAAAACAAGTCAAGCATCAATAGTAGAGGGCTTGGCCCCATTAATTCGCGCTGTTGTACATTCACAAGTCACTATTTTCAGGAGTCAGGAGTATGGATCCAATATGTTTTTGCACACATGTGCGGTGTAAACCAGTTCTGTATTATTGTCTTCTTCGCAGCCATAAAACCAGCAAACAACATTCTCTTTTGTATTAAGCTTATACAGAGACCAGAATCATCATTAAGAAGATGCAAACCTGGGTTAGCAAAGCAATCAATTTGTAGTAAGGAGGATAAAACCAGGTTTACATGTGTCCATAGATTAATGGCGATAGGACACTCCCGAAACATATGAAGAAAAGTACTTGATGATGCAGTATTATATATATGGCAGTTCACATTTGGTTGTAGTTTCATTTTGAATCTTTTGTAAGGAGTTATGTATGCTCTGTGAATGACTTTGAAGTGAATAAGATGATGAGCCACGTTTTTAGATGTTAAGCTGAGGTTAGACCACACTTTCTCCCAGTGGACAGACAAATCAAGGTCAGATAATAAAAGATCAAAAGGATTAACAATGCAGATTAATTTTCACAGCATTCTTTGATCATATGTACCAAGGGTGCTGACATTTTTGGCCATGATTGTAAGTCATAGCTATGTCATATCTTACAAGGTGACAAAATCACTTTTTAATTTTTTTTTTAACTCACTCAATACAGAAAGTTTGAGTATACTGTAAAGAGTTATTTCAAATGAATATTCGAAAATAGCACTCAAATCCAGTAAATCGACACATCCAAATAACTTAATTTACAAGTTTCACGATATGATATGATATTTGGTCACAAGACATGCAAGTTTACAATGGTTTGATTTGTCAATATGATGTTACAAAAAGCATTGTAAATGAGGTATAACACTTAATTTAAGTCTCTTGTTGATAATTGTAACTTCTTTGCCGTGAATCAAAGCAAATGTCCCTCTGAGAAAAGTTTAGGAGCGCACATCACATAAATGTCTTTATAAAACAATATCATGTTATAAATACATATTGTGAACGAGGTAAATCACTTACTTTTGGTGTTTTCCAAAAAGTAACAACATCTCAGTCTTGTCAGTATCACGAGTCAAAGAAAATTATGTCTATGAGAAAAGTTTAGGACAGCACAGCACAAAAATATCGTTATAAAATAATATAACATCATAAAATGTAAATGAGACTAAACACTTACTTTCAGTGCTCTCTCTGTTAAAACCTCCGTGTCTGCACCGCGAGTCAAAGGAAATGTCATCTGAGAGAAAAGTTTCGGCCCGTTTAAACGCATATAAATATCACTATAAATCAATATGTTATATAATACATATTGTAAATGAGATAAAACACTTACTTTCAGTGTTTTCCTGTTAAAAAGCAACCTCCTCGTCAACTCCGCACCGCGAGCCGCACACACAGCACATAAATATCGTTCTAAAACAATGTAATGTTATAACATTAATAATGTGAATAACATAAAACACTTCATCTCTGTATTTTCCATCCTTGTTTGCTACGCATCGCGATTCGTGGGTCAAAGAAAATGGCGACTGTGAGAAAAGTTTCAGCCTGTTTAGGCGCGCAAAGTACATGTCCTGGATGTAACATCTTGTTTAATGGCGAATAACTCCTTAAGAGCATTATCTATTCCAGTACAAGAGAACCTATTGTACTGGAAGTCAAATTAAACTTACATAGGTGATGGGTCTGAAATTTGAGGGAAAAAAATAAAACTTGTGGATAATTCAACACCAGAGCTAACTCTTTGCTGATTTTACTTTTATATGGTATGTGTAAATGAGTTACAGACACATTTTATTTTGTGTGTGTGTTCATTAAAAAAAAAGATTGTGTGTGTCTGTTTGTGTGTGTATGTGTGTGTTTATATATATATATATATATATTAGGCTGTCAATAGGTTAATTTTTTTATCGCGATTAATCGCATGATTACACGAGTAAACTCGTGATTAATCGCAACTTAATTGCACATTTGTATTTGTTCTAAATGTACCTTAAATTAATAATTTTCAAGTTTTTAATACTCTAATCAACATGGGCATGAACAAATATGGATGCTTTATACAAATGTATGTTTATTATTATTGAAACCATAATCAACATAGAGCATGAAGAATAGACATGTTTCAAAGATCATAGATGTTTTTCAAAGAACTTGTTCATGTCTATTAGACACATGAAAAAAGAAATTCCAGGTTCCCATTACTTCTCTTTCTTTGCACTGAGCAATTTACTTACACAAACCCATTTACATTTTTGCAGGACAGGGCAGCTCACTTCTTCTGAAAATGCAAAATGTACATTTATTATTTATTATTAGATTTGTTTGCCTCTCTGTGCCCACATACCGTATTTTGATGCAGCTAAATTCTCAGTAAATCTCAATCTTTTCATTGGTATATTTTACTGTTTCTGTTGTCAGACAAGGGAATGAATATGAAATAGTGACTGAAACGCGACCCATTAAGACTACGCTACATAAGCAGCTCTCCCTTCCGAGATGTTAGTCTGCACAAAAATCCTGATAATAGAGCCGTCGTCTGATAAAATCAAATAGGCTACACATAAGATAATGACAATAGCTGTGCTGTGATTTCGGCTATACTTGCATGTAAAATTAGAGAAGCAACATAATATCTGTGTTTAACTGAAAGCCTCTGCTGCTCGCTGAACAGAGCAGACGCACAGAGAGAGAAATAGACGGGTGTGTGCGCGCGCTGGGACAGCAAGACCTCGCGCTCGCGGCAGTGCCGGCAAGGGGGAGGTCCTGGGAGTCGCTAAAGGGGTCTGCAAAGTTGCTAAGTTGGCAACACTGTGCATCTCTATTTCTTCAACTACGGGCGACGCCACTGGTCAAACAGAAAATGTGTTTTATAACATCTGCATTGTTAATCCTTTTGATATATTATTTTAAAAAGTCACAAAAATCTAACCTTTCATTGGATAATAAGAATTTAAAATGGGGGGAAATATCATTATGAAATAAATGTTTTTCTCAAATACACGTTGGACACAATTATTGGCACCCCTAGAAATTCTTATGAGTAAAAAATCTCTGAAGTATATTACCATTCATATTCATAATTTTGAGCACTCCAGGGTGATTATGAACATGAAATTATCCAGCCATGGCTTCCTGTTTCACAGAAATATAAATAGGAGGGAAAACAAAGCCCAAATTCCCTTAATCATCCATCACAATGATAAAAACCAAAGAATACCATATATTTCTGATGTGCAGCAAAAGCTTCACAAATTAGTGAAGTGGCTTTAAGAAAAGAGCTGGAGCAGTGAAAATTCCCATCTCCACCATCAGGGCAATAATTAAGAATTTCCAATCAACATAAAATGTTATGAAACTGCCTGGAAGAGGATGTGTGTCTATATCGTCCTAATGCACGGTGAGAAGGAGAGTTTGAGTGGCTAAAGACTCTCCAAGGATCACAGCTGGAGAATTGCATAAAATAGTAGAGTCTCGGGGTCAGAAAACCTTTAAAAAATTTGTCAAACAGCACCTACATCAGCACGTGTTGTTTGGGAGAGTTTCAAGAAAAATTCTCCTCGCTCATCCAAAAACAAACTCCAGGATATTCAGTTATCAGACACGACTGGAGCTTCAAATGGGACTGGCTTCTATGGTCAGATGAAACTAAAAAATGAGCTTTTTAGCAGCAAACACTCAAGATGGGTTTGGTGAACACAGGGATAAAAAGTACCTCATGTGTACAATGAAATACACTGCTGTATTTTTGATGTTGTGGGCCTATATTTCTGCTGGAGGTCCTGGACATCTTGTTTAGACACACGGCATCATGGATTCTATCAAATACCAACAGATAAAACATCAATAAGTGATTGACTCTGTTAGAAATCTTATAATGGGCCATGTTTGGATCTTCCAACTAGGGCTGGGCGATATGGCTGAAAACTGTATCACGATATCAGTGTTTCATATCGGTCGATATCGATAATTATTGATATTTTTTATGACCCATTTAAAATAAGGACCAGGAGAAAGATATATTACATTTAAACATTTTTATTTTAAACTTAACCTTCCTCTGATCATAATCCCCTCAGTTATTAAGACAGAAATGTAAACAACCATGGAAAACTCAAATAATTAAAATGTAAACATAAGTCTAAAGTCACAATGAACACTTAACAATTATCTCTTAACATTTAAGGTGCAAAATGAAAGAAAATGTAAGAAATGTTTAATAAAGTGTAATAAAATAGTGCAAAGTGTTAAATATAAACAGAGAAACCTGAGAATTTTGTCCCAAGTTTAGTGCTAGGAAGTTCACTAGCTGTTCACCTTCTGGTGAATAAAGTGTTTTTAAAATATGTGCAGTGTTTTGTAAACATAAATAAAACTGAGGTAGTTCGTGGTATTACCAGTCTTGGCGGGGACGACGGTCTTGCATAATTTGCAGACGACATTGGTCTGACTACGGTCAGACTTATAATATCCAAAACACTGCCATACTGGCGAGCTGACTTTTCCTCTTTTATTTACAATTTCCTCGCTCGCTGCGGCACTCATTTTCTGCTTATGAAAAGGAATCCAGCAGACCAGCACGAGACAACGATATGGCGCACCCAAACTGATACTGTTACATGATTGGCTGTTAGCGTGTCACTCCCTACGTTTCTAGGTTACCAGAGAGCGGTGCCTTTGTTAATGCAACCTCTGTTTTCTTCCGACGAAGAATAAAAAATATCGAACGTTTTATCGAACACATTTTTTATTGATATCGATCACGTGTCTATCGCGATACATATCGTTATCGTTTTATCGCCCAGCCCTACTTCCAACCGTACAATAATCCAAACACAAACCTCAAAAACAACACAAAAATGGTCACTGAGCACAAAACCAAGCTTCTGCTGGCCATTCCAGTCCTCTGACCTGAACCCTGTAGAAAATGAGTGGTGAACTGAAGAGAAGAAGCACCAACATGGAGCTGTGAATCTAAAGGGTCTGGAGTGATTCTGGATGAAGGAATGGTCTCTGATCTCTTGTCAGGTGTTCTCTAACCTCATCAGGCATTATAGGAGAAAATTTAGAGCTGTTAAACTGGCAAATGGAGATTTCAAAAAGTATTGAATGAAAGGGTGCCGTTAATTGTGGCCAATTTCATACTGATATTTCCCCACATTTTAAATTCTTATTATCCAATGAAAGGTTAGATTTTTGTGAATTTTTAAAATAAAAGATCAAAAGGATTAACAATGCAGATTAATTTTCACAGTCTTCTTTGATCATATTTACCAAGGGTGCCGATATTTTTGGCCATGACTGTATATATATATATATTATAAATTATAATCTGATGTACAATTAGTAAATTAAGTTTAATTTACTGCAATTACAAAATTTGGAGTATAATGAAGTGAGGTGTGGGCAAGTATAGTAACCCATACTTGGAATTTGTGTTCTGCATTAATCCCATCCAAGTGCAAACACAGTTAAAAAACTAAATGGCTGGCATAATGGCTTCTTTATGTACAGCAGTGGTGCTATATACCACCTCAACCTCCCCAAAGAACCACTGAAGAATCACTGAAGAACCATTTTTTTTAGAGTGTATATTTAATTTTGAATTTAGTCTTTGATAACTTTATTCAATTTCTGTATATTTCCTGCCTGCTGAAGGGCACAGGTATAAATAAATGTGACATTTATTATAATGGGTTTATCTGAAGATTGTTTTAAGTTCACTTAAATTAGAAGTTGTTATTTTTTAAAGTTAAATAAATGTTCAGATTGATAGCTCTCAATGCTCTGTTGAATGGCTATAGCCTAGTGAATGGGGGGTAAAAGAACAATTTCTTAGAGACATCAGTAGTAATTGGTATCAGTACTGGCCTTTTGTCATAAAGATGCCACTAAACAAAAGAGAAATATATTTTATCAATAGTTTTTTAAGAATTAAGATATCCGAAAATACCCTTAAGAGACTTTGTTCCATGTATTTGTCAAAAATGTACTGTAATTGTCAAATGTTAGGGAGATATATGTAATTATAATATCATTACTGTTTTTCATTGAATTTCTGCTTAAATAAATGCAGCCTTGGCTTATTTCAGAAACATACATAATAGATTCATTTATCTGTAAGGGAATAAATGAGAACATTTTTTCCATAAGCGTTCAGTCTGGAACTACAGGTATGGGTGTTTATTGGGCAATTATTGAAAAAATATGCTTTTATCTTAAGCATAAAACTATAATGTTCAGTGTTCTCCCTAGTGCTCCAGAAAATACAAAAGAATAAAAAAAGTAAATAAAATAAAAATCAAAAACAAAAGATGAAAATGAAATGCATGTGCCATTTTCCCTTTTCTGCGATGTGAGGTATTCTTTCTCTCTCTCAGCATCAGGCACGACGCCCCTCTTTTCTGACGGCTACTTGAGTCTGAATGCACTGTTATTATAGGCATTATATGAAATTGGGTGTTTTATGTGAAGGCGGATTATGGATCAATAACGGTGGTGGATGTGGTTGGGATAACTGGCCACTGTCACTTCTGCTCTATTGCTGCTGTCAGGGCTGATTTATAAAGTATGTGTGTTTGTATGTGTCCTGCTTCTTTCATTTATTCCACATCACTCACTTGAATGGTTGTTGCAGTGTGTCTCAATTTACCCTGGAAAAAAACCTGATTTGCAAGACGTAAATGCACCTACATGAGAGGGGACAATCTACATGTGCTCATAGAGGTAAGGATAGTGATTGCCCGTGTGTGTGTGTGTGTGTGTGTGTGTGTGTGTGTGTGTGTGTGTGTGTGTGTGTGTGTGTGTGTGTGTGTGTGTGTGGAGGAAACATGAAAGTGAGTTTATGCACAGAATTTCTTGATTCCTAGGAGACATCTGACATTACAAAACATTTCAAAAACATTAAGAAAGTGAAAAGATGCCTTTATGACATAGAATTTCCATTTTTGCGATTAAATGCCATAGAATTTCAGCATAATTAAAAGCATAGAATGCATACATCAATTTTTTCTGGACTACATTTTAAAATATTCTTTTCATCTGACATTCTTGGAGTGTCTTTGATCATGTGAACTTCTATATGAAAAGGTTTAATACCCTAGTTTTTATATATTTCCTGTGGAACAGTATACAGGTAATAGATTTAATTTTTTACATTCTTCA
The DNA here is from genome assembly GCA_036784905.1 of Acrossocheilus fasciatus. NCBI lineage: Eukaryota > Metazoa > Chordata > Actinopteri > Cypriniformes > Cyprinidae > Acrossocheilus > Acrossocheilus fasciatus. The sequence continues at coordinate 31,354,796 of CM071938.1, read as the reverse complement.
TCAGTTATCAATATCCACTATCTATATATAATTAAATACATTCAATGTTAAATACCATGCTCAGATTTATACTTGGTATTTAAGCAACTTGTCATAGAACAGACTTTTTATATGCAAGGACACAATTGTAATGGCTCGTGGATCAATCCTCGCTAAGTTTGAACCTGAAATATTTCTTTACCTGTTACATGACACCACTTTCAACAATAAAAGCAGCCATTTCACATTTAAGTTCAAAAGGATGTTGTAATATCACTGGTTTCTTAATAATCTCATTAGTAGGAAATATTTGATCATGGTATTTTTATTACATTATTTTATGCCACTGTATTGTGGCATAACATTCTGGATACTGTCACAGTATATTCAAATCATAGTGTAGTTTATTCATATTTTGTCAAACCAATGTACGAAATTAAATAATAATAATAATAATAATTGAACTTAATTATGATTTTTTTTTTTTTTAATTTCCTCATAGACAAAACAGTAGAATCTGTCCATATCTTAATGAATAAACCACACAGGGTTTTTTCTACAGTAAATTTCTACAGTAAAAAAAAAAGTTCAAATATCTGATGTAAAATGCCACAGTGACCTGCATAGTGAGTGAGTCTAAATTAGTCATTTAACAGGTCTGTTTAACGTGCATCTGTGTCTGTGTCAATGAGATGGGCAGATGGTGTGAGAGAAACCTGTGATAAACTACTGTTAAAAATGTCCATACATTTAAATAAACTTAAATAAGACTTGAAATAGTGTGAAGTGAAATCCTCCATCCTTCTCTCCTTCCAAGAGGAGTTCTGCCCCCCAGTGGCACAAACAGACAAAGGTAAGCTCCAGGTCTATGTGAACCCTACGGAAGAAAATGCTTGTTCAGAAAGAAATTAAAATGTACATGATTCAGGCAAATTTGGGGTGTTTAAAACTTTGCCCTGATCTGTATTCCTGGATACTAACAGAATTCAACAAATTTCTGTTGTTGTTTTTTTCCCCCCCAGAATGAAATTTTTGAAATTGTAAATAAAACAAACATTAATTAAGTAGGTTTTACAAGAAAATATGTTTTTTGTCTTTCTAATTCAAAACCTAACATGTAATTCAAATTGTTACTTTCCGAGCCAACAGTTTTAAAGTAAATCCTACATTTTTTTTTTTTTTTTTTTAGTGAAGGAAGGTCAGTAGCTGATACGATACAGAAGAAGCCTTGTTTTGGTGCAAAACACAAGCTGTTATCACCACGCAAAACGGAAGATATGTGCAACCTCTTTACAACCTATTTAGTAAACATTATTATTCCTACAACACAATGACTGAACGCTTCTGTTTTTATAAACATTATGAAATCATGGATCATTTACTCACTGATTAAAATATTTAATGTTATCAACAGCAGCAATGATACCAAAGTCACCAAAACCACCGAAACACTATAGAAATACATCTTGTTTTTCATGCAGCACAGCATTTAAAAAAAAAAACATGCTAAAAACAGTTTGAATTTATCAATTAAAATGCGAGAATGAAAGAAAAGCAAAGTTGTGGCTTGATGTGGCTTCTGGAAGGAGCAGCGCATAAATTGCTGTTGAAATAAAGGGGAAGGCTTCTCTTTCTCTGGCTATGTCACTTTTACATAAGACCAAAATATAGGGGAACAATAGCAGCAATTCTTCTCTGAGTATATCGAGCCTGGTTGCCGCTTCCCGTTCGTTTCAGTCTAACAAGTAGGAAACAACTAAATTATATGGCACACGAGGACAGTAGCGCCCATAATTTCAGGATCGACAAACCCTGCAATAGAATTACCCAAATTACCAGCACATGAACAGTGTGAAGTGGCGCAATCCTTTGATGTTACTGACACTGCTGACTGCACAAACGTCCAACTGCCCTGGATATTCTCTCTCTCTCTCTCTCTCGCTCTCTTCCCCTCCCTCGCTCGCTCAGTCTCTCAGTGCTGCACTGGTACCATCACTTTCATCTCCTAACCGCTCTCATTTTACATCATTCAGAATCCATATCTTAATAACAGAGGTTGAATTCCAAATGATGCAGCTATTTTATGATGACATTAAGAATATTACAAGTCAGCCAAGATGGGTTTGACTGAAGTTATTTAAATGAAGATATAATCTAAAACAATTAACTAAATGGTCATTCAAAGTGATCAAATAGAAAAATTCATTTAACTTTTAAAAAATATTTAAATGATATTTTTCCCCCCTTTTCAACATTTATTTCCTTTTTTTAAACCAGGGCAATTATGGTGATGAATACTACTAGATTCTAAAAAACCAGAAAGCTGGATGTTAGTATACAAAAAATAAAAAGTGTATATATCTCAGCATTAGGATTTCCTGTAATAATAATTAATTAAATAATTACCTAAATCTATTTACAGTACATTTACATGCATCAATACAGTAACATCAAAACTGTATTACTGCTCTATCTGCTGCAGCCCATCATACCTGGCTTTTAAGAGTACTACACTAGCAATTTTACACTTATTCCATATTAAAGTAATTTTGTGCATGATTTAAATGGAGTAATCCTGACCAAACTGAAAGTAGCAGGTGTGTGATACTAATGCATTTGAGAAGTGTTTTAGTCAGTCAGATGGATTCCTAAATGTACTATGATTATTCATAATGAGACTTTATAAGAAATATTTTTTGCTTTAAAAATACCTTATAGATATACTTTTAAAAATCCTGCAAGGACAGTATATTTAATAGAAGATTTTAAAATTCAGAGGGATGCTTTCTAAAGACATGCATAAATGCATTTTCATTACATTTGATTTTGGGACAACGGCGTTCCAAAAAAATCTTGGCCTGCACCTGCAAAATACCTCCGTATATACAAATCAAGCTCAACAGACAACAATGGGAGCACAGCGCCTTTTATGAGCCGGAGTATCTCCTAGAGCAGCGACGCCTGGTTTCTTTTGAGGAAACGCCGCTGTGTAAACAATAACAGCTTGAAACAGCGAGGATTTCTGTTCAGCGCTCGCGGCTACCGCAGATATGCTCTCGCATCCTCCTACGGCAAGAGGGAGGGAAGTTTTAAATGACAAACATAGACAATAGAGGAGCATGAGAAAACAAATTAACCTGTCAGCCCCTAAACAACACGTCAGCACGCCACACTTGACATGTGATACTAATCTTTTCAGTCCCTGTGGGTGAAACAACAACAACAAATAAAATAAAATACAGAAGACATGATTCTCTTCTGGTGTTTTTTTTTGTGAGACATTGTGTCATATGCATAAAAGAGAGGGTTGTGTGCTTCTGATGAGGATGTTTAGGGCTGTGGATGCTGGCGTGGACAGCGTTCTTACAGCTGAACACTCGTCTCAAGAGTCCACAGATCAGCTTTCTTAAATGTGTTCAAATATGCAGGTAAAATAATCAATTTTCTTATCATTTATAAACACTGTTTTTATGCTTCAGGTTTAGAAAACAAACCACAGCAAATCGCTTCAACGACAAAATGCAACTCTCAGCCAAAATTGCTTTGCACATGCTGTTATACTGGTGTGTTTTATTTAGGATGCTGGTGTTGAGTCAGAATCTAAATTCCATTGCTTGTGTTTTCAAAGGCTTAAGCGAATCTTCCCATTTCACTCCTCCGTCTTAAGACAAATGAAACATTTAAAGACGTCCCTTCTTAGAAAAGCAGACGCTGTAAGATTCTGATCAGAGGAAGAGAGAGCGCATAATGATAACACTGCTATCTTTTAGTCATTTCCGTCACGTAAACCCTGCCCCCATCTCACAATAAATATAAAGGGTCGCTTCAAGACAGCTGAAATTTAAGTAATTATCCGTGCATCAGATTATGGGTCAAACCCACTCTCTCTTAATCTTGCTTTGTTTCAGAGCACTTTCACTCACAGGTCACTTTTTATTCTGTCGGGCTACGTATTAACCAGAAATTCACTTTAGTTTCGCTTTTTAGAGAAGACTAGATGTCACACAGCGAAGTTGTCGACTTGGTCACTAAGGTTGTATCTCAACAGTGTTTATATGTTGGATTCAAGCATTTAGTTATTAAAATGATACAATTCTAAATGAATATGTTAAAATATAAATATTAAATCAGAATAGTTTTCAAGAATTCCCTCCTCCAAACTCCACAAAACGTTTACGAATGAGCAATACATTTGTTACAGCATGTGTTAGTTAAAATAGAATGTTGGCTAATATTAAAAGATACAGCTTTTGATTTGAATAATGTATTCGTAAATGTTAACAAATGCAACCTTATTTTTAACTGTTATAAAGCCAGTATAATATAGGCAGATTTGAACCTAACAGACAAGCATATTTTTCATAAATATCACAAAAGTGGAGAGAGTTACATGCTGTAATTTTAATTTTATCTATTAATTAAAAAAAATTTTTAGTTACTTTTATATTCTTCGTGAATTGTTTTGTATCATAAGAGTTTTACTGTTTAAAATACAGACAGACTGTTTAATGGCAGGTCCTCTTGCATGTGACAGATTATAGATGGGGCATGTTGTCACAAACAAGCGATCAATGAACTATATATTCAATAGCTTTTTCTGTAACCATGCCATGTGTTTCTATACAGAAATGAACTATTTAACATGAGAAATATTCACCCAAGTAAAACGTGTGACAACTAGGCCTGGTTTCTTTTCTTTATTTATATTAGGGACTTTTAAATGATTTTCTTTCGATGGAAACTCGAGCAGCATTTTTGCCACCTAATTAACCCAGATGCACCACATTAATGAGTTCTCTCTGGTGGCCTACCTTCTTTAAAGGGAGAAGCCTTGCCTGCGATCTCCACAGGGCCAAACCATCAGGACATTGTCAGGGCAAACAATAGCCTTATCTGGCTCCTATTCAAGCCACCTGATTAGCTGAGAAAAAGGGGAAGAGAAAGAAAAGGCCATGTCCTTGCCCAGTAGCTGTAAATGTCAGCAAAAGGCCAGGAGACCCACCGCTTCTTTATATACGTTAGCATATTTTACAGACGGTCAGTGGCACGAGGAGCTCTACCGCTATACAGACAACATACAGCTCTCCAGTGGTTCTCAATTGGCTTTACATCAGGACCCAGATTTTGTATGGGATATCCATAAGTGGTGACCCATACCAGTACCTAGACTGTTTATCATCCAAAAGACTGTACTGTATTCATATTGGACAATATTAGAATTAATTCAGTGGTAATTCATTTGTAAACTTTGTGCACATATTAATCAATTATTTTTATTAAAACCAAATCTATTGACCCAGTTTGGTCTGATTCATCCAAGGTTTCGTGAAAAGATTGACTGAAAACAATTGAACAAAAGAATTGAACATTGCTGAAATGCATAATTACTTATGTTTCCACCAAGGAATAAAAGATAAAAAAAAGGTAATTGTGATGTTATATCTCGCAATTCTGAATTTATCTTGCAATAATTTTTATTTTTTTTTAATCCCATGGTAGAATCAATGGTAGAATGAACCATAATTATTAACAAGATAAGTCGAATAGGGAAAAAATTACCATTTTAGTTTCAAAATGTCTGGAAAATGGATATTTAGATTTTTTCATGCTTTTGTCAGAGAATAATTACTTACTTAAAAAATTATAATAAAAAAGGCAGGTTCAGCACAAATTATCTTTGCTGCAGATGAACTTGTATTAGCGGTTTTGCTCATAGTTTTAAATGATAAAAGCATGTTAAGCAACCTGTCCATGCTTGCACCTGTTTATTTCAATTAACTACTAACAAGTAACAGATACATTTGCATCAAAATACCACAGATTTTAATGGAAAGCTGAGCCTTTGATATCGACTACAAAAGTACCTCCTTCCTTTAAGTCTGTTTAATAATGCACAATTATATGACTTTTAGAAGACCCTTCAGCCATTTGTAGGTTGCAATCCACCAGTTAAAAACCACTGCCACACCAAGGCTTGAAAAAAACGGACTAACATACAGAAATCTGTGACTGAGAGTGAAGAAGCAAATTTAATGCAGAACAATTAGAACACATTACACTGAAAAGGAATTTATTAATGTGCGTTGATACTTTAAGTGGTTTAACAAATTGAAATTTATTTTAAAAGGTTTTATGTGATTTCCAACCATTAACCGGTTACGTAAAAGTGTACACTGGTAAGTACTTTGTTAGAAAGAGTAGGTGTAACAGCTGAAGACAATCGAAAAGGTATACTTTATTAACAGAATTAACTGTAGAAAAAAAAGAGTGAGTGACCTGCATTAACCCATGACAGAGTGATCATCCCTTCCTATGATGGAACCTCAATTAACATAACAATTTAGGATAACAGGCCATTAGTAGGACACGAATTAGGGGATTATTAGCAGCTAATTTTCCACCAATTTAGCACATTAGAGTGTAATTAGAAGGCACTGGAGTTGTTCTAACTCGTCTGGAGAGAATTTCTGTACTGAGTTATGAGAGCAATAGGTCAGCACTTAAAGTCTCCAAGAGATGAATACAGTGCAGGTGTGACCCTACTGAAGTGGCCTTAACAGTCAGCAACTTACTATTCCTACTTCCTCAGAATAAAAACGAAAGTAAATCCATCCAAAACCCCATCAAATCATGTTAGTGTCCTAACCTTTTACACATTTAGACTCAGAAAGTGGTATTTGTGTTTAGCTACAGCTGCTGTAACTCCAGGTTTCCACTGCCAAGCTCAAAGCTTCAATCCTCTGCACACTACATTCATTCACCGCCTAGTTAGCAGCTCAATTACTAGCGCTAGACTGAATTCCCAGGCTAAAGATGGGCCACCCACAAACCAGCAGCTAACAAAGACATCTCTGTCTGCCCCGTCCTCCCGGCATGAACCCCCTCGAGTGGACAGTCAACATTGGACGCCCCACAGAGATCATTCATGCGCGGAGGACTCGCTACATGCTATACCATTAATTATTCCGCCAGATTAGAGAGACAATTATTATTGCACTTGTGCTAATTAGAAATAATTTGAAGCATTTGTAAAGTAGTCCTTACAGCCACCGACGGACTGAAGAAACTCATTAATAAGACTAGCATAAAACAGGAGGGCTACCTGTTAACCACTGCTGCGCTCAGCACATTAAATAGCTATGCTGTAGAAAATAAGATTAAAATGTGTTATAGTGAGTATATGCAGAACTACCTGAGGACAGGGCTTTTGGAAGTTTGCAAAGTCAATGCAGTGTCAACATTGCAAGTGAGAAAAACTGGCTTCAAGGATTTCCAAATGATTTTTGATTGATTTGATAATCACATTTCTCTTTATAGATTAGCATAGTAGATCCACAGCAACTGATTTCAGTTGTAGCTTGACAACAATGCAGATTTGTCTTTGCAAGGCAGTACAGTCAAGCTACTGTTGACTACAATATGCTATAAACAACAAAAGTAGCTAACAACATTGCTATAGTATAATGATATAATTTCTCAGAGCTGTACTTTATGGTACAAAAAATGAAACAAAAACATTATACAAAATACAAAAAGAAATACTAGAAATAAACTCTAATTTACATATATGAGTTAAAAACTATGACAAACAGCAACAGTTAACTAAATGTTTTTCTATAGAGGTCTTCTGATTGATAAATCATATTTTTGAATTGGTTCATTTATTTGAACTGTCTGAACAAATAGATTGAATTGACCCTATGCAGGGAGTTTGATTGACAGGTGATCTGACCAATCATAATGGCAAATCAGCCAGTTTGTCCGACAAACAAATCAGACAGGAGAGTAGATTAATGGTGGTGGACTTGAACTTGAAAATGGTGTGTATTGACGTCTTTCCACGGTTGAAACGATACCTTCTGATGTTCATTCATGTTTCTTTCGTGCTATAACTAGTAAAGAGGAAGAGATGATCGGTTCACGTGCCGCTTGAAATGAGGCAATACAGTGATCTGTCATGACACATTAACTAAATGTTTTTTAAAAAACAAAACTAGCCCAATCGCGTTTTGGCGGGGATCCTCAGTAAAATTTGCATTCCAGGAGCTAAATATCACATTATTGGGGTCGGTTGAAAAACAACCCGTGGCAACACTGGTAAAGGTATTCACGGCAACCTGTCAAAATAAAAGTTTGGTTTAACTTGGAAGACACTGCGGCAGAAATATATTAATATTGTTCAGCAGAATGTACATGCTGCTACTAATAGGCTGCTATTAAAATTATTAAAACTGAATTTTTTTAAGTAATGATCACACAACATTTCTTCCATGTAAAACCCCCTTTGTTTGCCAAAATAAATAAATAAAATTAGATTTTCAATAATTTAAAGATAAATTAAATTAATGTGTTATGCCTTCATTTGAGAACCAGATACAGAACACGGAATATCTGAGGAAAAAGAAAACATTTCATAAGGCTATTTTAAGAATAAATTTGAATAAACTAAGTTGGTTTTATGCATTCAAATAGTTAGACATACTACAACACAGAATTTAATAACAATAAAACATATGGTGAAAGAAAATAAAACACCCACTTATGAAAGTGGATAAAGATTTTCAATTTCTTGAAGTCTTTAACAACCTAGAATAAAAGAATAAAAATGATGATTCTGTCTGAGCTATGCATTTTAAAATGAACACGCACTAGTGTAAATGTAGTCAACAGATGTGTAAACTGAAAACTATTTGAACTTTATTAAAACTATTTGCACTGATTTATTGTGTTGGATATATTTTGTTCCTTTGTGCAGTGGCTCAGGAGATGAGGCTTTGAGTCTGTTTAAATGTCAACAAGCTGAAAAAATAAAACCAAAGTTTTTTGAGATAATATAATCTTGTTAAAACTGATTTCATAAAACTGGTATCGAAAAAAGTGTCGTTCAGCAACCGGTATCGAACTCAAGGTATCGGTATCGGCATCGGTATCAGTATATTTTGAACAATACCCAGCCCTAGTAGCTTGTTAATAGAAAAGATTCACTGTGGAAAACAGATGATCTACTATGACTAGTTATAAGATTCACTCAAAAACAAAATTCCTGTCATCATTAACTCACCCTCATGTCATTCCAAACCTGTATGACTTTCTTTCTTTTTGAATTATTTTACATTATATTTCTTTTTGAATTATTTTATATTATTATTTATTACAGGCTTGGTCTTATTTGCCTTTTTATAGCAAAATCTGGCAACATGGAGTCAGGCTGTAGCTCCTTTCCTGTGTTTTCTTGCACCATAACTATAATACATGTTTAAATACATCATTAGTTGATCAGTTCAGTTCCGTTCACATGGAGTAGAATTTCAGCAAATGCGGTTGTCACTACCTGCATTTTTCAGGAGTCAGTTTGGTTGTCGAATGCGGTTGTCACTCCTGTAATTTCTAAACTGTGTGTGTACTGAATTGACAACCGAATTTAGCTGCAGTGTGAACTTGGGTATAGTCCAAGGCAAAAGTGATGATTTTTACATACACCAACCAATTTTCTGTGCAATCTGTCAACTCTGACGGCCCAAAACCTGTAAACTGGCTCTCACTTTAGAGAACAAACGTCACCTCCTCCAGATTTCAAATCGGGGAAAATATCTGGGAATTTTTTGTACAGTCTATTCCAGCATTAAAACTATTTTCACAAATGGTCAGATTGCTTGGTCTGAACCCAAGTTGGTTCCACTGCCATCACTCTGTATAGAAAGAGATGTGAAGAATTTGACCTAACCTGCTTGGAACTTGTTTACTTGGAAACAATCAGCTACAAGAAATGCATTATACTATAATGATAAAGATTTACTTCTGCGATTTACAATTGGATTGCTTTAAAACTAACTGCGAACTGTACTTGGATGCATGCCAGCAAACCTTTCCTGGGTTTGGACAACTGCTTTCAGTCAAACCCAGCGAATCAAAACGAAAACGAACGGCACCAAAAGCTCTGGTGTGAAAGCACCATAAGACACTGTCTTTGTTTTGCAGCTTTTTAGCCCAGGCACTCTAGTTGTTCTCTGAATGAGGTAAGATTTCTTCTTTCTAAGCAGGATGTGAAGCAGGTGGCATGATCCCAAACGGTTTCTAACATACGGAAGGACTCTTAAACCTTTTCCACTGTATTCAGAGCCCAGCTGCCAATCACGGAATAGATTCTGGGTGCAGAGTGGCTGCTGAAGGGGCTTGAAGAAAAGAAGGGGGGGGCCTAGAGGAAAACCCTAGCAAGGCTGGAGATTTCTTTAGTAGCGTCCTTTATTACTACAAAAGGCCTATGATTAGCGTGGCTACAATAAGGGCGGTCAGGAGAAGCATACCAATTAGGTTACTGTGAGCACTTTTGGTCGCAATTGCTATGGAAACCAGCCCCACTATCTCACAAACACACGCACACACCGCCTAAACACATCTCACATACACTCTTTGTGTAATTATTCAAGAGGAGGGTAGAGTGGTAAAATCAGAAGCTTGCAGTGTTGCCAAGCTCATAAACATAAGGGATATCAGACAGGAAATATTCAGTCAGCTGCATCTGTAGAAAAAACATAACCACAGAAACACTGTCAAGGTCAAGGTTCATCTTATAAGGGTCAAATATGAGAAAAGACCTTCTATAAATTATTTCATCATTAACTTTAGAATCGGCTGTTACCATGATTTTTGAAAACTTAAGTCAGTATTAACTTCAAAATGGCCACAATTATTATATTTTCTTAATGCATGAATTTAGCCTTGAACAAAAGAGTTATTTATGAAAGTGCGTGATTTGAAAGTGTAAAAAAATAATTATAAATATAGCTGCAAGCAGCGATTACCGGGGTACAAGCACATTAAGGCATTTAAGGACATCAGTAAAGAGACATTACATAATATTTAGCTAGCCTGTAAACAGCTAAATCAGTGAGTAAAAACAGCATTTTTGGCAATCCCAGGTAATTTACCACACAAATATGATGCTTATTAACATTATTATGGCAGTTATACCACCTATGATCTGATCTCCATCAAACTCATCTAACACATGTTTTCATGAAGTTTCGTAAATTTTCAAGTTTTCATTTAGGTTTTATAGGCATTTGGATATATTTGACCATGCCACTTTTATAAATGACCCCGTTAAAGGTAACCAAAGGACAAAATTCAAAATTATTTTGATAATTATTGATTTAGAGAGTCCAGAGAATATTACTGCAGTGGTTTGATCGAGTTTGCAAAAGAAGGTTTTTGACATATTTGTGAATATTTAATGAACGATTTGATTACCAGTAATGGTTCCTGAGGCAAAGTTGCTCATTATGAGGAGATCTATCAAATCATATGCATATTGTGTGGATGTGCGAAACACCACGTGATTACTGAGCCATAACAATCGTTAGCGCCAACTAGTGGCAGATTTCTTTAAAAATTCTTACAGATCTTCAGGTCCATGAGTCGAACATGCCCACCGAGTTTCGATCGACCTCTGTTAACCTTGTCAAATAGGTGCTCAAATTTCATTGGCCAACAGCAGCCATGTTTTTTGAGATACGCCAATGACCTCATAGGCACTTATGGCACATTGGACAAAGACACTGCATACCAATTTTCAGCTCAATTGGACTAATGCTTGCATAGTTACAACTGTTTTTATGTTTTTTCCATTTTATAGTGCCACCAAGTGGAACAGCTGTGCCATTTATTTATTTAACCAAAGATTGAGCATGTGTACACATGTGTGCCAAGTTTGGTGAAGATATCTCATTCCATTCATGAGTTATAGTCATTTTAGTAAAAGTGGCCCTGACCCTTTTGGCATTCCTATGTGACGGTAAGTTGAAATTTCAACTTTTTTTTTTAATATAATTATTGATATTCCTTGTCCATAGAATATTTCTGCACTGGTTTGCTTCCGATCGAGCAAAAAACCTAGGACTAGTTCACAAAAGTAGGTTTTGGACAAATTTCAAAATGGCGTAAAAATTTGCATACCAGAAATGAAATCGGAGAAAGCCAATGATATAAGACACTTGAGTCTACGACAAACGGTCTCGGAGTTATGAGTTATTTCGCGTTTTTGTTCGCTGTAGCGCCCCCTTTTGTCTGATTGGGGTGACAATTTGATAGGTTCTCCCCAAATTGAGCTCTATCATTTGGCCAAATTTGAAGTTTCTAGGCCTTACAATTTGGTCTGCACAATCAGTTTTACAGCAGAAAAAAATTAAAATAAAAATCCTAACAATTACAATAGGGTTTCAATGCACTACGTGCTTGAACCCCTAATAATGTTACTTAAGCCTTGCGGGCTACTAGTTTATATTTACCAATAGCCATATCTAGAATTTATTCATCATTTTATCAAATTTGCATTCAAAATGTCACTGTTACAATACGTTACACTAACTTTTCACCATTCAATCAATTCGTATAGAACAAAATCAAGTCCTAGTGAAAAATAAATATACTAAAATGTATTTGAAAAACAATTATTTCATGCTAAGTATACTACAAATACATTTACATATTTATGTACCTAATAAAAATACCCTGCAATTGTACTTTTGGTATACTAAAAGAATTTTATACATACTGGAGTAAATAAAGTTTAATTATAACTTTTATATCAGTAATTAAATGTTAATAGATTTGATCTATATTTAGTATGAAATAAGTGTATTTTAAATATATTACTTTTTTACTATAGGGAGCCCATCCAAAATCTTTTCCCACTGAATGCAGTCAATGCACTGTCAAATATTTCAGATTATGGAAGTAAAATGGGCTGCAAACAGCAAATTTAAGCTGACTTTAAATTACCCACATAAATTAATGACATGGTACACCACTGTTCAGCACAGCCTCAGTTGAACGGTAGAAAGCCTTGTAATTATTGGTCAAGACTCCACTATTAGGAATATTTAAATCTCATTATTAGCATACAGGCGGGGTTTGACTGATTAATACGGAGAGGAATTTTGTGTGCTATAATAAACAAACCCCTATTTCTCTTTCCCTTTTTTCTTTTGCTCCATCACCCCCTTTGTGTTCTCAAAAAGGTGAAAAGCTGAGCTAACATTGGTACTCCGTCACCTCACTATTAGTATCCCGTTTAATCACTTTAATTAATTTTCAGCCTCACAGTGGTAAACTAATCAAGTAGATGCCAAAAACAATGACAACCCTCTGAAGGATCACACTGAAGGACCAGTATTCCATTATATCAACGCTGAAGACAACATGTGCAGGGCAGACAGGGAATATAAAAATACAACACCTAAATTAATGTTTTTGACAAAAACATAGATTTGAACAGTTTAAAAAAGTGTAAATATGTTTTATAATCTATTGTGTACAAAATAAATTCAGTTTTTAATCCATTTTTTGTCTTTTGTATTTTTTAACATTACTTAAAGTTTTGATTGAAACGTGTTTTTTTGGAAAAAACCATCGGGTTTTGGGTTAATGTAAAACAACTTTCCCTTAATCGTGAAAATACAGTGACTAACATCATCATCTTCATCAAACACTGAATCCTAACTCCAGGATGCAGGTGGATTAAGGATTTTCGTCCATAATCTCTGGGCACTCCGGCTGTTAAACGGATGCATGCTTGGGCTTTGTGTGGTGAATATATTTAGCTCTCTGAATTTCATTCACTGCTGCTCCAAAAGCATCGATTCCTCCCTCTTCACCACCCTCAGCTGACTGCATTAGTGCCAGCACAAATAATACAGTTTTACCCTCCTCAGGGCAAAAGATTAAACCCTTCCACTCCTCAGAGGATCGGAACCATACACACTTCACAACACACACACACACACACACACACACACACACACACACACACACACCAAATAAAAGACAAACACACACATTGCATCAGCAACATACTAGATATTTATACTCAAACATTGCCAGATTCACACATGCACACCACACACAATTACACTTGATTCAGAAACAATTAAATTCACAGGGAAAATTTTCTCCAAACCTCACACTCAGTAAGTACTCAAGAATATTGTTAGAAACTGCAATTTACTCTAACTAATTATTTGTTTAATTTATCAAGAAATGGAGCGTTCAAGCCTTGTCAAAGTTTGGATTTGACCGAGATTTCACTAAGGCTGTCTTTACAGAGTGAAGTAATGGGCTTACTTGAGCTTGGCTGATCATGAGTTTAATTTTAGGTTACATAAAATCATGATCTAGCTAGTCAGTGGAGACTAAAAGAAAGTTATCTGAAAATTAAATCTAAGTCTGTCTTAATAAATAATATGTTGGCGACTGACTGATAACCAATTGCAAGTTTGACCCCCATTAGGGACAATCCATGAAGTGACTAAAAATATAAAGAAAAGACACTAAAAATACAAATTAAACCTAACGTCATGCCATTTCTGACAAATAAATATCTGATTATATTCCTCAAACCATGTAGTTCCAAAAAATACAGTTCACCCAAAAATGAAAATTCTGTCATTAATTACCTCATGTCGTTCCATAAGACCTTCGTTCATCTTTGGAGCACAAATTAAGATATTTTTGATGAAATCCGAGAGCTTTCTGACCTTCCATAGACAACAACACAACTAACACATTCAAGGCTCATAAAGGTAGTAAGCAATCATTAAAACAGTCCATGTGACATCAGTGGTTCAACCGTAATTTACTGCAAGAATACTTTTGTGCACAAAGAAAACAAAAAATAATGACTTTATTAAACAATTCTTCTATTCTGTATCAGAATTCCACGTGCATTCACATGCTTTCTGGGCCTTGAACGTGATAGTTGCATTGCTGTCTATGGAGGGTCAGAAAGCTCTCAGATTTCATTAAAATACTGGTTTGAAACGACATGCGGGTGAGCAGAATTTTCATTTTTGGGTGAACCATCCCTTTAACATCACTGTACCATTTAGATTTCCATCCTGGTTTCCCAACTGATGTATTCTTAACAGCAGAAAACAGTAAATAATTAAACACTTAGTTCATTTGATTACTCACAATGGCTTCCTTCAGAAGACAGTGGTTTAGTCTGGTCAGCTGGCTCACACTCATTCTGATTGAGAGGGTTCAACTTTGGAAACTGTAAACACTTGAACATAATTGCTTATAGTACAGCTGAAGTTTTATGAATGGTTATGTGAGAAACACTAAATGATATCTCAAGATTACAACAACACAGCTCAGCAATACATTTTAATCAAGCCCATTTAACAAAAAAGGGTTCTTTCTGCATTTACTTTCTGCCTTTCTGTAACACAATAGTTTCAGTTTGTTCCTCGCACAAAGCTACTGAAACCTTGGAATGTAGTGCATGAGACTTTAAGGTTATTTTATGTTGCTTTTTTGTTTGAGCTTGACAGGACCTTGACAGACATATTCATTGTATGAACAACTAAACTAAACTTCTCCTTTTGTGTGTCAGGAGAGAAAGTCATAGGGGTTTGGTAGAACATGAGGGTGAGTAAATGTTCATTTTTGTCCCAATTATCCCTTTAATATTATTTACTGAATTTACTGAACCTGAGCACAAGAGAACTGTGAAAGTTGAGCGGGTGACAAAACTGTTTCCAGTGCCTCAGAATCACACGTGGAATCATAATTTCTTTTCCATCACTCACATTTCTGAGAGCAAAACTCCCTTCATTATTTAATAGCTTTGTGAATTTGGCCCTAATTGTGCTGATGAGGCGGGGAGGAGAGACATCTCTCAATTGATTGCTGAGGATCAAAACAATGCTAATTGGGTTTCTGTAGAGTCTTTGATCATAATTCAATTGAGTGGTCGTCATTAATTTAATGAGAATGAGTCTGACTGTGACTGGAATTACAGCTGACAGTTTGATGAAGATGAGGATGATGAAGGGGGCAAAAGAAAGAAAGAGTGTGAGAAAGACGAGGTGTGCTGCAAGAGTGCTTGAATTTCTATTTTGCTTGACAAATATAAATGTACTTGTTGGCTTTCCCCATTTATACAGAGAGATGCTTCTAAGGATATACATGGTCTGTTTACAAATTACTTTCACTTAAATGTGAAGTGTGCAATTCAGCATTTAAACAAAACTTCAAAGATAACAATATACGAAACACTAAATGGAACTGCAAACCATTTATTTTGCCAATATAAATAATAAGCTATAAAATGAAATTATATGAGGTCACACTGAGAAAAATACGTGCAACTGTGAGATATAAAGGCACGATTATGAAATACAAAGCTCTCAATTATGAGATCTATCCACAATGTGACAGGAAATATTATGAGAAATAAAATTATAATTACAAGCAATAAAGCCATATTGTGAGATATGAAGTCACATTGTGAGACAAAGTTGCAACTGAGAGTCACAATTACAGGAAATAATGTCACACTGTGAGATTTAAAGACGCATGTACTGAGAAACAAAGTCAAACTTATGAGAAATACAGTTGCAATTAAGCAATTCATATTTTAAAAATTCATATTTTAAGGTACGAAGTCACATTATGAGATACAAAGTTGCAACTGTGAGATATAAATGCATGATTACAAGGTATAAAAGTCGCAACTGCAAGAAAAAAAATTGTAAAGCCTAAATTTTTTTTGTTTTTTCTTTACTCTGAGGTGGAAACAGGCTTCCACAGGCACAGGCTTTGTACAGCACTGTCTGTTTAATTGAATTATCTGACCTTCTTCTAATTGAATGCTTAAATCTAGAACCACAGCAAACAACAAAACAACAAGAAAGTAAGTGGTCTTGCTGCATGGGAAATCTGTAAATGACAAATCCCCAGACGACATTACATCAAAACAACCCTGAATCCAAGAGAAAGTGATCCAGACTGTGTTTACCTCTGATACTGTCTGTTTATCTCCCTCTATTCCCTAATCTGGATATAAACAAGAGTCATGCAAAGTACTTAATAAAGGAGTTGGCTTGCTCCAATATGACAGGCCAAACTAATAGGATTTAATGACAGTCCATTTACATGTCAGTTTGTGATGTTGTGAAAGAATGAGAGGGATAGGGTTGGGGGGGAAGGGAGGAGCGAACGGGGATATTCTGGGCTGCTTTTGACGCTGACAAACGTAATTACATTAGACGGGTTGCGTCTTGGCGGAGTGTTGCAGCATGTATCTGTTTTTAAAAAGAGGGAGCCTCTTTACTCTGGATCTTGTCAAGTCTCATCTCTTGCATCTATCCTCTTAGGTAGAGAGAGCTCATCCGCTTTTGTGCACGTCTCACTCGCCCGCCCGCCCGCTCGCGCACACACCGCTAAGGCCGAACGCCAATTGGCTTCCATTTCTCGATTAGCTTTGATGTCGAAGACGCAGCTCATCTCCAAATGCTTCCATTACTGGTATCACATTAAAGAGCGAGTTCAGCGACGGATCTGAGCGTGATACACTTTCATGTGCATTCTCTTCATGTGGAATACTTCACCTCTCTCACCGCCACGTGTAATTTCACATCTCTTAGCGTACGCCGTCCCTGCTGCTCTGGAGACTCGGTTCAAATGGAGCAAGTATACTGTGCTTGAGATGAGTGTGGAAGATTGTAAAAGCTGAGCTTCAGAGTCTGGCTGGAGAGCAGAGAGAGAGAAAGAAATGTGATTGGAAAAAAAAAAAAGTCTAGATCATAAGACCTTCAACAGGGCTTTCTGATGATTAAATATGCAGATTCCCAGACAACTGCAACTACAACCTTGTCGTTCGTGTTTATTGTGCCTCAAATCACAGACTGGGCTTATCCTGTCAGGGTTTAGCTGGATGATACGGCGCTGTTCTACATCATCTGATTCTAAAAGCATCTTTCTGCATTGACAGTCATTCAAAATTAGTTTTCAGCATTCCGTTGAGTAGTTTGAATTTTAACAGTTTTTTGAATAAGTGTAGAATAAGAGTTTTGTCTCATTTTTAAACCGATATGACATTTGAAATCATACACTGGTTAAACAATAGGAGTAATATTTAATAATAATTTATCTGTAATTAAATCTTCGGATTCTATTTAAAGTAAAAGGCAAGAAATAAAAAATAATCAATCGGCAGGACACGGTGGCTGCCACTGCTGTGGAGTATCTTTGTCACTAAAATCATAATTAAATACATTATTTCAAAATCGCATTTCCATAACAAATGCAGAAATGTGTTGCTGTGGCTCCAGCACTTTAATTAATTGACTTTTTAAACAGCTGAATTTCTCAGCAAATCATAGATTGCAAAAGTTTAAGACTCATCTATAATTTATCAACAAGACTTGTGAGAACGAGACCTGCTCAAGACCATCATAAACTCATCTGATAATCTGGCTCAAATACAGCAAAGTTAAAAAGTGGTGTAATAAAGAGAGAGATGAATGATTCTGTCAGACAGGCAGACTATTTTGACTTAACTTTTTTAAGTAAATGATAATTAAAAAAAAATAAGTTAAGTGAATTGTCAAGTTCACTTAACTTAAAAAAAACTATTATTTACTTAATAATTTTAAGGCAACGGGTTTCCTAAATTTTAAAGTTAATTCAACTTATCACTTTTTACAGTGTAAAGACTTTTACATTATTACAAATAATCTATATTGCAAATCCATGCTGCTCTTTTGAACTTCCTGTTCACCAAAGGACACTGGAAAATGTATAATGGTTTCCACAAAACATTAATCAGCACAACTGTTTTCAACTTAGTAATACAAAATCTCTTGATCAACAAATCAGCATATTAGAATGATTTCTGATGATCATGTGACACTGAAAACTGAAGTAATGGTGCTGAAAATTCAGATTTGCATCACAGAAATAAACAATGCTATCTCACGGCAAATTCATACGTATTTTACGATACATAGAGAAATATTCCCCTCTCAGCATAACATAACATTTGTTGTTTTCCATCTCTCCTTCCCTCTTTTTAATTTCCATCACATGTTGTGTAATATAACCTTGATGAGTATACGTTAAAGGCCCTAAACTAATAGCGCTCCTAATACTGGAAAACGGAATTAGACTTGATCGCTCTAATATCATGACGAACATTCCCTCCTCCACCGTCTGTCAATTTTCCTCTGTCCGCTGTGATCGCTAAATTGTCGTTTAGAAGACAAGAAGGGGCCCTAGGGACGGCACAAAAGAAGCGTGGAGCTGACCAGCGCTCAGGTGGAATTGAATTGGAAATCTTCCACAGGGTTGTTAGCATAACAAAAGGCCTTGTTGCTTTAGACAAAAGCAGGCGGTTTAATGTAAAAAAAAATCAATCTCTCGGAGGAGGGAGGTATTGTGCAGGCAGACGTACAGGTGTTCTTCTACCGCTCCTTAATCAAAAGTGTCAAAATAAAGTTGGAAAGTTATCTTTCCTCATGCCAGCAGAAGTGGCATATGTGTGCATGTGCAAAAGTGTTTGTCTATTGTTAGAAAGCACACAAGCTGGGTATAGGCACCAATCTGAGCACCCAGGGGAATGTATGAATATACATTATGAATGTATAAACAGGAACTAAAAAGCAGCTTCAGCAAGGGCAGAAACTCTAGGGATTTTCACCTTTTATAAAAAATTACTCTGTGGAATGGATTCGTAACACAGCTAAGTGTTTACAGCTGTGGTATATGCGCAACAGAGTGCCAATTTTTTCGGTGGCCTTGGGAAAGGCGTCATCGTTTTTCAGTTTCCTCTATATGCATTTTAAAAACATTTTCAATAAAAAGTTGAATGAAGGCCTTCAACAAAATAAAACAACTCTAAGATAAATCTCACTACCACATTTGATTGAAAGCAAATAGAACAACAGTCTTTACTGCATACACAAAGCATGGAAAAACTTCATCAGCAAAGAAGAATACTGGGTGAAAATTGAAAGTGAATGACAGAAACTGTGTTTCACTAAGAAGGATTGTGTCCAAACAACACAAATTTACTGCAGCGAAAAAACTGAGCACAGAGATCACAGACACCAGTGTTAAAATTTAAAAAGAAATATGGAAGCATGATCAATAAAACATGGACCATTGGAGCCCTGGACAGACAAATCACCTGATTTGAATTACAACTGTGGGCAGTTTTGAAGAAAATAGTAAGAAGCTGATTCTCTTCTTTAACATCTCTAAAGCAACTGGCAGATGTTTTTCATTGATGACATTCAAATGTTGTATGAATCTGCTCTAAGAGGGCTGGAAGTTAGGGGTGGGTGATATTACCAAAATCTTATATGTGACCCTGGACCACGAAACCAGTCGTAAGGGTCAATTTTCCGAAATTGAGATTTATGCATCATCTGAAAGCTGAATAAATAAGCTTTCCATTGATGTGTGGTTTGTTAGGACAATAGGACAATATTTGGACTAGATACAACTATTTGAAAATCTGGAATCTGAGGATGTAAAAAAATCTAAATATTGAGAAAATCGCCTTTAAAGTTGTCCAAATGAAGTTCTTAGCAATGCATATTACTAATCAAAAATGAAGTTTTGATACATTTATGGTAGGAAATTTACAAAATATCTTCATGGAACATGATCTTTACTTAATGTCCTAATGATTTTTGACCCATACAATGTATTTTTGGCTATTGCTACAAATATACCCCAGCGACTTAAAACTGGTTTTGTGGTCCAGGGTCACATATCATGATATGAGTAACTTTATTTCACAGTAACAATATATCACAATATAGTTATTTTGACTTCAAATAAGCTCTTTATGATATCAAAAATTTCAATAGCATAGAAATGTCATAATTCTAGTCCCCAGTAAACAGTCAGCGATAAAATAAGAATAAGAAACTAATTACAAGCAATAGGACAGAAAAAAAACTACAGTAGAACAAATAAATAAGAAATATTACATATATTTTATAAAGTAATCAAATGTATAAAAACAGACAGACAGCAGGAATGTTAGACTGCTGTCACTTTAAGAGCTACCCGGATCCAATAAACTGTTACACGTGTGTTTTCTTTATCAGCTGTTTGCTTTCAATTAAGACCTAAATTATGAGGATACTTACAAAGATGGGCATTTTGACACAAAGTGTGTGTATTTAATCATTCAAGGCCTATAAAGTGGCAAAGATAACTCAGTTCAATACTACTATGAGCACCATCTTCACGTGAGCACCCTCAGAAACAGTCACTCAGATAGCGACCTATATAGCGAAATGTGTCCTCTTTCGCAGCTGATTGCATTTCAATGGCTTAAAATCACTTGTTTTAAATCCGCAATGCTTAAAAACAGTTTTTTTGACCACGTAGCACAGCAACATCACAATAGAGACGTTCAAAATCGGATACCAGTTGTTAATCGCATCTACTGGTATATCGCCCACCCCAATGGAATCTGTATTTAAGGGGAAATGGTGGTTAAAAAACACAATACAAATATTGGGAAATCAAAGATGGAAAAAAGTAAGCAGGGATCACTTCATGTAAAAAAAATAAATCACTCCATGTAAAAAAAAAAATAATAAAATGTGCAAGGTTAAGAGGAAAATCATTATGTACATGAAAAAAACATCTTAATCATCCAATTTCACTTCAATCAAAATATACAGAGAATTTTTTGTCTCAAATACAAGAATTTAAAATAAAATTTAAAAAATTCTAAGGGGCATGTGAGCCTTGAATCACCAGCTAATAATACAAATATGATGAAATCTAAGATGGGAAAAGTTAGAGGAAGAAAATGAACGTCAAGTGGAAATTCCAGCGAGAGATCTGCACTTAAAGGTGTTTGTGAAGATAAGGTGAGTCTTCATTTATCAGCTCACACCCAGCTACGTATTATCATAAAAGTGATTTAAAGGCTCACTAATCCCCTCAAGTTAATGAACATCTTCATTTTTCCCAGCCAGGGAGAGAGGAAGTCGCTGGTGTTAATGCGTGTGTCTATCCACCAGGTCTGGCAAGCCGTCCCGGTGGGATTGTGTTGTATGTGTGTGATACCCAGAGAATATGATGGGTAATTTTCCAAATTACGCCCTATCGTTCATCCCCATTCACGTTTCCACATTCAGTGCATCACCCTTTGCTATTGTCCCCACAGCCACACATGGATAATTTACCAGTGTTTATGGGCATTAACCTGCACACAAAAAGCTGACTATTCATGGTTGCCACCATCTATAATGCTTAACCACACCATAAATAGTTTGCTGGAAATCATTGTCACTCCCAACTTCTAAAGTGTCGGAAAGCGTTAAATGCTAATGCTTTTGTGTTGAATCAAGCTAGAAGGTGAAGTTAACCGCCCTAGGGTCCCTCCTCCCATTCTGGCCACCCAGTCAGCTGTGTAGGAACCAATGCCCCCTTATTCTCTGGGGAAGTGACCCGTGGGGACTCCATATGCAAACCAGTTGATTAAAAAACAGTTAGCGAGACACTCAGCCAGAACGGTATGCAGCAGGATGGAGAGGGGTTGACGTGGAAACGGGTGTCAAATGACTCCATACCACAAATGTTTCATATCTCCTTACAGCTTAAAAGAATTTTAACTGACTGATTAATGGGCCTGATGAAAATTTAATGATTTGGTATGATGACACTTTCTGAGCAAGTTGCAGCTTCACACAAGGGCTCCATAAACTTTAGGAAGGTCTAAATCCGAGGGATAATTCACCCAAAAATGAAAATTCTCCCATAATTTACTCTTCTGTGATTTTAAACTTCCATGGAATAGCTGTTATTGTTCAAAAAGAAGGCCAATAGTGTCCAAAACAACGCTGTACCCCATTGACTTTCATTGTTTGGACCAAAAAAAATAAAAAAATAAAAATTATTTTGTGTACCATAAAATTTAATGTTTGGGTGATCTATTCTATATTTTTGTATATATTGTTAATACTTCAGCTATAATGGCAAAACTGCTCATTTTCAAACTTTTTATTTATAGAAGCTAGGATTGGCAATATTAAAATACTTAAATATAATTATTATAAATAAGTCAAATTAATTCTATAATAAATTATATTAAAAATAAATGTACTTTTTATCACCAATGATTTTAAATTGATTTACATAGTTTGAAATTGTAAAAATTAAAAAAAAAAAATTTTAAGTTTTAAAAATTATTTTAGTAACACTTTACAATAAGGTGTCATTTGTTAACATTAGTTAATGTATTAACTAACATGAACAAACAATAAACAATGCATTTATTACACTATTTATTATTATTTGTTAATGTTAGTTAATGAAAATACAGTTGTTCATTGTTTATTCATGTTAGTTCAGTGCATTAACTAATGTTAACAAACACAACTTGTGATTTTAATAATGCATTAATAAATGCTGAAATTAACATTAACTAAGATTAATAAATGCTGTAGAAGTATTGTTTATTAGTTCATGTTTACTAATGTTGTCAACTAATGTTAACTAATGAACCTTATTGCAAAGTGTTACCATTATTTTTTACAAAAAAAGCATAAATAAATTATTAATTTTTAATAATAATAATAAATTATTAATATAAAGAAGTATTTTCAAATCACATGTTTAAAATTCCTCATATAGTATATTCAGGTTGTCCAAGATCACGAGAAGACTGTTTATTAAATAAAAAATTTTATATTAAGGAAACATTGTAACTTAATTTGAATAAATTTAAGCCATCTTGTGGCACCCTTGTGAGTTACTAAAGTTCTTTAAACTTTTAAACACTATATCTCATTCATAATATTTGGCATGTGTCCCTCACTTCTCTTGCTTTCTCTAAAGCTGCACCAAATGACCTATCAAACGAATTGATTTTTTTTCTCCCATTATTTTCCATCATATCAAAATAGGTGCATAACGCATATCAGTAATTTAGGGCATAATAATTCCCCACTTGAAATTCTGGAGCCACGGTGTTTGGATGACCATCCTGGTGTAGGGATTTGTAATTGCGTTGACTGGAACATTCAGTGGATTTTCAGGGTTTTAGCTTGGAATGATGAATGGCATTCCAGAATTCGTTGGCAAGGTCCCTTGCGCCATGTAAAAATAAACTTGGCTTGGGTGATGCAGGCTGGATTAAGGATTAGGTTTAATTGTTCATTTATGCCATGTAAAGTTGGAGAACCTTCAGCTCCGGCGACAAACACTTCACACGCCCAGGTTTACCGTTTCAAAGATCCCAACGTGAAAGATTCATATACAAACCGAGATTATCTTGTCACTTTGATTTGGTAAACCAAGTGAGGTTTGAAGATAGCCCCGCCAATTTGGATTCACGGATTACAATTTGATTTAATTAGAAGTACAGCGAAAACTGCGATTTAAACATCGAGAAAATGATTTAAAGTGTTTGCCGTCAAGAACAATGTCACTTTGCGTGCAGTATTAGCGAAATCTGTCCTTCAAATCCAGCAAAGCCTGCTCGGCGTGGTAGGTTATCTTTTGCTAGTATGTAACCAGCGTCCTTGTCCAACTCAAACAAAGAAACAGAGTGGCAGTACGGCCCTCTTTTGACATGATTCTTATGGAATCCATACTTCAAGGCCCGTCCTTCATCATTGTAAACATACACAAAAGAATCACATCATACATTGAAGCTGCAAAATATAGCAGGCTTTCAACCTCAATTACCTCCTCAGGGTTTTTGACAGGGCCAGAGAACGAGAATCAATCGCTAATAAATTAACCGTGTTGTCTCACACAAAGACGGACCGTTTTTGACATGACAGAGGCCTCATTGGTTCGCCAACAGCTGTGGATGACGAGGGTGACTTTGCATTGGTCTCTATGTCCATCAAGAGCAGATGGCAAGCCACTTCTTAATTCAGTCTCATCTAAACTCTGATGCTGTGCATATGAATCAGGTTTCTGCCATCAAATAACTTACTTTACCTGGTTTATGTCGGTCTAAACCATGTGACTTTCTTTCTTCCAAAGAACACAAAACAATCTGTATGGTTCCTTTGCTTATGAACTAGGGTGGATTTTCAGCTTGAACGCATCAGTTCCCATTCATTGTGATTGCATGTAAGAAATAAACTAGTGTGGGTTTGAAAAGACCTGAGGGTAAGTAAATAAATGTCAATTTTCATTTTTGGGTGAACTAATCCTCTATGGTAATCTCAATATCACCTGTTGAGAGAGGCCTCTCATAATATTGTCGACTGATATGCAAACAGAGTATAAATCACTTAATACGCAATGTTTCCCTGAAGACTATGCATTAATTGAGGGACAAGTAAATATTGACAAAGGGAAGAGCGGTCACGCCATCTCTCTTTCCTCGTTCTTCTTACTCTGCTTTCTCTGTCTGTTTCTCTCGGCATTGGATAATTGGATGCTGACTCCACTCACATATTCCCTGGCAGGTGTGTGTGTTAAAGACAAATAGTGGTCTCTCAAAATGAGGTTCCAGCAAATGCTAAACAAACAGACCTCAGAGCACAGCACGGACAAGGTCTCCCATTCACAATCTCAAACACATATACAAGAAGAAGAGGAAATAAAAAAATATAAAATAAAGATGCATGACTTGTGTTGCTTAAAATTGCATGTTTTTAAAAGGACATTCACTAAAAAAAAAAAAAAGTACAATAATAAAGTAATTATTAACCTGATCTAAGAATCTTTCATTACAGTGAGTTGGTGACACTGGCTGACCAACATGGTATGGCCTTTCCAGTGAAACCAGTCAACCAAGTAAGTCTTGATGGTTAGGTTACAGTGAAAAAGCACCACCACACGAGCATCCCAGCGTGTGTGATGATTATCTACGAGATGTTATGAGTGTAATTTAGCTGTCCTCAATGGAAAAGGCACAACTAAGGAAGAAAACTTTTAAAAAGACATATCCCCACCTAAAGCCATGCACGAAAAAAAAACAAAAAAAACGGCGACCAAGCAAGTGAAGGAGAAAGATACACAGATATGACATTCCTCTTCATCACCTTTGATCTGTTAGTTCTCAAAGATCAGAGGGTAAAAGGTGTCAGATCAATCCCTCCTGTTGTAATAGAGCGTAGCAGAAACATGCTATTTTAGAGAGGGTTGACCACAAACCCAGAAAAAAGTAATTTACTCTGGGAGAAGAAAGATCAAAAAATGGGTGTGAACTCATCCGTGTCACAGAACTGGATTTTTTGTACCAGTATGTCTCAAAAATCCAACATGCATAAAGCAACATGGGTATGAAGAGTGTATGGTGCATAAAAATATAGAGAAAGCAAAAGCATGGAGAGAGTCTGTGATTGAACCACTCAGTAATAATAGGTTTCCCAATGACTAAATGCCAAAGCCGATTTGTTTCTGTCTCTCATTGCAGTGTGTTTGTATCTGTTCTGTTGATGCCTGGCATTTCCCAGCATTCTGTTTGTGATAATCAGTGCAATGGCACCAGCCAAAAAGACCACAAACACACGAAGCCAAATAGAAAAATTACATATCAGGCTGAAAAAATTCAGCCACGCATGACTGCCACCAAATATAGGCTATTAGTGAGAATATGTGTGTGTATGGACGTATGAGCAAATGTGAACGTGAGAAATGAAGCATGCTTCCACATCATGTCTATTTATGAATGAATGGTTATTCTGTGCATCAAGTCGAAATAATTGTACAAAACACGCCTCCGAAGACAGAAATGTAGTTGTGATAAGTGAAAATTAGATTTGTTAAACTTTTGCAATTGCACTGCATTTTTTACTGCTACAAAAGTTTTAATTTAATAAGATTTTAAAAAATGTATAATAATAATACTCAGCAAGGAGACATTAAATTGATCAAAAGTGAAAGGAATGAGATTTAGAAGGCTAGAAAAGATTTCTATTTCAAATAAATAGTTCTACAAAAATATTAAGCAGCACAACTTTGTTCCACATTGATAATGACAAGAATTGTTTCTCAAGCAGCAAATCAGAATATTAGAATGATTTCTGAAGGATCATGTTGCACTGAAGACTGAGTAATGATGCTGGAAATTCAGATTTGCCATCATAGGAATATTTCACAATATTACTGTATTAAAATTAATGTAAAATATTACTGTATTTTTGTTTTAGATGGGATTTGGCCACTTTTCAGCTAGTCAGACAAGTTAGCCAACAAGCTAAGCCACCTGAAAACCAGCACAGACATTTTGGGAGACAAGCTTAACCTAACTAAAACCAGCTTAAACCATTTTAGGCTGGTTTAAGATGGGTATATTCACGATATAGCAACTGCAGTTTATGAAAATGCTGTTTTCAAAAATAATGCTTGTGTGTGATGTTATGTAAGACACAAATGAGCCTTTAGCTCTTAGCTTTACTCAAAGCTTTGTGTTTTTATGTTATTAATGTGCACATGAAACTACTCTGCCTCTAGCTAGCAGCTCTTAAATAAGTGCTTGTACATTAATTAGCCTGATGAAACACCCTTTCAAATGGGTTCTGACACACAAGAGCACCACTGACCCTTCTGACTGTTGCCTTAGGCCTCATCAGCCATCTTTCTGAGACACACACACACAAAATACCCCACCTCCGCCCTGGCATCATGCCATCCATATGCCCCAGGGGCTGCTGGGAGCTTAGCGATACTAAACACAGACGGAGCAAACAAAACACTGGCACCAGGTGGCGAGACCCGTGCTGATCCTGGATCAGCTCACTTTACCAAAACATTCTCTTGCCTTTAACCATAAAAACACAAGCTGACTCTAGAACAGCTTTAAAAACAGTAGTCTTCTCTTTCTTACCCAGCTGCAGCAGCTATTATACAGCATATTGAGTCATCAGCGTAGTGCCGCTATGCTCTGGAAAGACAGAGAGGGCTCTGGGGAGGCACTGAAAGAGAGAGAGGGGCCTTCAAATGCTGATTATTTACCTCCTAATTGAAACGCTGATGGAGGGATGCCGATCTCCTCCTTCCCTGGAGCGTCTGCCCTAGTGATAGCTGGATAATTGATTTCAGCGAACGCAGGTTAAATGTGACACACGGGGGTTTTAATGAAAATCTGGAGACCGCAAGTCATTTATCATCTGCTGGTGAGAAAAAAAAATGTGGGGAAAAGGAGGTGCAGGCTGTTGACAGTTTGGAGAGGATGAATGAAACAGTTTGAGGTTTTAGGGAAGCAAAAGAGGAAAGTAAAATGCACACAATTTTAATAGTATGTACATATAATGAACTTTAAGTTATACAATGATGTACAGAAGTCAATGACATGACCATATGACCATCTATTGAGAACTGAAAAATGATCAGAAAAGTGTGTTCATTTCTGAACTCAAATTTATTTTAATATTTTGTGTGTGGGGCTTACTAGTAACAATGTTATTATACAACATGTTTAAATCATTTTAATAAATAAATAAATAAAATCAACGCTGGCTGCATAACTTTACTGCAAGAAAACTGATTTGTTAAAATTTTATTTCTATTTTGTCCACCAAATCAAAGTTAGGGTGGCGTAACCAAGGTTATGATTGAAAACCATAAAACAGAAACAGATTACAGAGAATAAAACATATTGATAATAACAATAATGATCCACAAGAAAACATTACGTTAATATTCTTTTTAAAAAGTTTAAAATCACATTTTAAGTACAGTATGTGTGAAAACTTTAATTACTTGATGGTTACACCACCTTACATTTTTAAATCAAATTAAAACATAAAAAAAAAAAAAGTATGAGTACAAATATGTATTGGCACATTTTTAACTGTGCAATCATAATTAGCATGTCAACTTCTTGCTTTATTAGAGGTTTAGAACCACTCACAGCTGCTTCACTCATTTTAAAAACATGCAATTACTACGTATACATTTACACTCATTTAAACTACATTAACAAAGACAACAATGGTGATAACCAATAAATGAGCCTCTGTCCAGTCATTGTGCTACGGCATCACATATTTACAACAAACATGCACTGGCTCAGCTATCATGCCTTGCATGTGAACAGCACATGAATAATTATTGCATTTATCTTGGGAAATTCTGTATTTTTCTGTTCACTGTTTCTAATGTGAATAAAAGACACATTGAAAAAAATAGACATACAATCCAGAAGGCCTTGAATTAATGAAAAGGTCCTTTACTTCATCGCTCTACCCCCTCTCTCTCTTTTCATTACATTAATTTTACATTAAAAATTCAAGTGAATGTGTCCTTCTTTTGGTTTTTAATGCACCAACACAACCAAAGATTCATTAAGATTTGACCAGTGGAATTTATGTTTTTCAATTTAAATTGCATTTCATACATCTACCCTCAATGTTAGAGGTAGATAAATGAATGCCCTCAAAAATGTATTCAAGGGCAGTTACATTTTTTACCTCAACTGCTATATACTGAGTATCTAATGGATCTGCTATTTGAACTGTAAATGCAGGAATAGAAAAAAGAAAAAGAAAAAGTTTAAATCGACTTTATCTCATTTAGTTTCAAGTACTTATATGGATATGAATCCAAATATTTCTACACCGAATTCTTTAATATATTAATGTATGCATTGGTAAACAGAATGTCAGTTCATTTTATGCAATGCAAAAGTGTCCATGAAGAGTCTGTAATTCATGAATTACGCATTTTACAATCGTAGAATATTTCAAAATGTAAAGAGATAAAAAGGATGAGAGATATGAAATAGAGCAAGAGAGAGAGAGTGAGCTGAGTCTCACGGATGGACTCATATTACACTGGATTGCCTGTGCTTCCATCAGGACACCTTAATTGGTGTGCAGCCTGCAGGGTTGCACTTGAAGTCTTTAAATTGTCCATTTTTTCTATTGGGGTCATGTTAAAGTGCACCCCCAGGCAAATGGGCAGGATGTCAATGGTTCCCCGGCACAAGCCTGCTGTCTCGTTGCCTCTTGATAGACTTGCAATTACACACTGCATCGCTCACTGTCATTTCATGCCCTTTTACTCATTACTACATCATCCTTCACCGAATCATCATTAGTTAGTATGACTGCTGATTTCACCTCAGTTCTTCAATGACTGATTCCACCACCTGTTAGTGAGGATGCTTGAATATATCACTGTGAAAAACAAACAAACAAACAAACAAAAAAAAATTTAAATGTAGAAACATCTTAATGGTGGAATAAATCATCGCTCTGTGTGTTTTAGTCATTACATGGCCTTGTGTCATTGTGTGTGTTCTGGACAATGACCCCCTGCGCAATCAATGGCCACACCATTACCCATGATTCAGTTGCCTGCTGCCCCTGTGAAATCTGCATAATGGCTAGTCATAGTATGACAAAGGAAGTGTTGACCCCTCTCCATGGTTCTCACCCCTTTTGACCAAAGAATTTCCATGACTTTTCCCCACTGCAAAAAGTGATAAGTTGACTCAGCTTAAAAAAATTGAGGAAACCCATTGCCTTAAAATTATTAAGTAAATAATAATAATAAAAAAGTTTAAGTGAACTTGACAATTCACTTAAATTATTTTTTTTAATTATCATTTACTTAAAAAAATTGAGGAAACCCGTTGCCTTAAAATTATTAAGTTAAGTCAACTTATCACTTTTACAGCGCAGTTGCTTATTAAATAAGGATTAATAAATAAATAATATTTTTGGGCCAATTAAAGTGCCCCTATTTTGGATTTTTGAAAACATCCTGCAAAGTTTTAAATCTGAAAGTGCACCGTGTAGCTATTGCCTCTCAAAAGAAAGAGTCAACTCTGAATCATTGAAACGAGTCATTTTTAAAACGAATCACTGCCAATCACTGCAGATTAGCGTCACGCAAAGGAGGGGTTTGGAAAAATGAATCGTTGAGTGAATCGTTTGGGAGTCGTTGAGCAAACAAGGTAGAAAATAAATGTATATTATAAGAAAATGAAAGTGTTTTTTGACCTTGCATGCATGTCAACCTGTTGTTGGGGACTCCCAAAACCAAAATATGAACCTTTCATAACCCATAATAGAGGCACTTTAACATACCTAAATAAATAAATATTCATCAATCATTGTAAAACAAAAATGGTATGTACTATGGATTTTTAAAGATTGAATTAATTTCCATTACTTTTCTAGACCTGGAAATCACAATTAAAAATGTATTCATTTATTCAAGAGTTTATACTAACATTGCCTGATACATCAATGCATACTTCATGAATTGCAGTCTCTTCATGGACACTTTTGCAATGCATTAAATGAACTGACATTCTGTTTACTAGTGCGTACATTTATTTAAAAATATTTAGATTCATATCCATATCAAGTCCTTAAAAGTAAATGAGATACAATAGATTCAAACATTTTTTATTCCTGCATTTACAGTTCAAATATCAGATCCATTAGATATATAGCAGTTAAGATTTAAAAATGCATGCCCTTGAATGCATTTTTAAGGACATTAATTTCTCTTCCTCTAATGCTGAGGGTAGAAGCATGAAAACAATTTGAATTGAAAAACTTGTTAGAAATGGTCATTGCTGATTAACAAATCAATAGACTATTTATCATTTATGAGAAGTTATTTATTATAATTTATGTTTGACTTTATGTGTGTGGCATTGACGGAAATCTAAACCGGGCTTTATGTGAACCAAGTTGAAATTTGCTGCTATCAAGCATCAGCAGGTGACAAACGTAGCCTTTCTGTATCCCTCTCCATGATGCTGTGAGTAACAGTAATAAACATGGAATATTTAGCCAGTCCTCAGTGTTTGTACAACTGCCCCAGGTTGCCAGATCTCCATTAGCATATTTGGGCTTTGGTCTTTGTTTTACTTTGACCTGTATAATAAATGTCACATCCACAACACAACAAATCAAACGTTTGTTAATTTCCCTGGCTTTCCTCTGCAGCTGCGGGCTCCCATTGTGCCACCAGTTTTTAATTAATGTGATAAGTAATACTTGCAAGGCAGCAATGTGCTTTTTTTCTCCTCTTTTGCTTTTTAATTGGGTGGGCTGAGAGGAAGGAGGGGACACAAGGAGGGCTGAGGAGGGGGGCTCCGAGCAGTTTTTAGAAAGTAAACAAGAGTAAATCTAAGCCATCGAATGTTGTCCTTTTACCTGAGGAGGTAGAGATACGAAGACAATGAGGCTGACATGATTTCCTGTGGTATTGTGTAAACTGATACGCTTAGAATTATGTCTCATAATCTAGAGGCGTTTAAACAAGGGCTCAAAATGCTTACAAAGAGCACGGAAGCTCAGTCACACACACACACACACACACACACACACACACACACGCACACTCGCAGTCTTGAAGAGACAGCTGACATTTTCCCTCCCCTAAGAGGCTCTCTCCACAATACTCGTCCTCATTGGATTTTACACACACACACACACACACACACACGCGCGCGGTTTGGCATATTTCACTCTGCACTTACTTTATGAAGCTTTGAAGGTTCTAAAACGATTCTCAAGGGCAGAAAATGCACATACACATGCATATATGCATATTCATCTATTTGTCAGAGTAAAATAGGAATAATGATGATAAAATCCATTTAAAAACTTACATTTAATCTATGTTTAAATCAGTGGTCCTCAGCCTTTTTGACTCAAAGCTGCCCCATTATCCAACACAATATTCAAAGGCCCCCAATCAAGGTAAGGTATTTCTACTTTGACAAAGCTTTTTTTTTTTTTTACTTTGTTAATTAACAGAAACTGGGAGTGTTTATATATTAATTATCCACTATTCATTTTGCGATTTCAGAAATTTGAGAAAAAAAAAAAAAACTT
Organism: Acrossocheilus fasciatus; assembly: GCA_036784905.1. NCBI lineage: Eukaryota > Metazoa > Chordata > Actinopteri > Cypriniformes > Cyprinidae > Acrossocheilus > Acrossocheilus fasciatus. Next base: position 31,322,235 of record CM071938.1, on the reverse strand, counting down.
ATTAACATTACTTATTGAGGAAGGAAAAAAGTGCACAACCTTGTTTAAGCAATTCAATTTTAAAATCTAATTTAGTATCTAATATCTAATTATTTTAATTTCTAATAACATTAATATAAATTATGAAAATATATTAATTTAAATCATTTTAAGTCATTTTCTGACACTGTTGGCAGTTTGCTGAGGCCCCATAGAGGGCCCCGGACCCCCGGTTGAGAACCACTAGTTTAAATAATGAGGTAAAAGGTAGTGCCCTCTGGAGGCGAGTAAGAAATGTTTACTTCAGAAAAACCTCATGTCCTCTTAGACCAATGAAGATGTTTTTATCAAACCCAAACAGTGATTGTGATTTCACCAAGTGTAACATGATCCATGTTGATCCTGGCACAACATTCCAATCAACCAATCAGAACTGAGGGATAAGTTTGAAGGAAATGACCATTTTAGCCTTACAGCCAGAGTTAGGTGCTTCTACACCCTTGTTATTCAACCATCATTTCCCTCTGATTTTAGGGATAAATTATGGGTAGGGATAGGGTTAGGTCTATATCTTTGGACAATAATGTTGATCTAGGTCTTACTTGGCAAAAACATGGTGACCCACAAAAACACTGAAGAATACTTCCTCAATGCACTATAATAGAGACAGAGGAAAAATAAAACAGAAACTAAACACATTATACAGCCCATATATATTTGGTGGTACGTTAAATAAACTGGTCCACTGTTTGAGTCCTGTTGAGAGCTCCTCTGTAATAACAGAAAAATGCCTCACCAAGAGTCACTCTATAGCTGGAATCACCACTTCTGACTAACAACGGCAATTATCAAACTCTACACAAACTACCACCGATCTCTCTTCAGGTAGGGTTAGAAACAAGTGTCACCCACTTATCAGGAGGGCTGTTGATCACAACCACAAACCACTGAAGAGGAAGAGGAGGACTCACCCAAACAACAGACCAGTGCTACAGAACTATACTGTAGGACCGATGCATTGGAAAGCCCAAACAATACAGGGGGAAAATCAGATTCGGTGGAATGGGTTTAAATGTGGTATAAATGTGTTAAATAGTGCCTGCGCTCATATTGGAAGATGAAAGCATAATCCAATTAGCCTAAATATTTAACACATAAACATGCAAAGGACAGGGGATGTGGAGACCTTTTTGAATGACAGGCCTCTCGATTTTACACAAGTTCTGCAGACACATGTTAACTATGAAGTTCTGCTAGCGACAAGTCATTAAAAAACACCCAGTGAACCCTTATGTAATAATTATAATAGTCATAATAATATGTGACCCTCTTTTTCTAACCTCAATAGCACGTGAATGTAGCCAGTAACTATAGAAAATATTTAGCATAAATATCAAAGACTGCAAAGCCCATAAGTCTTCTTACGCATATTTAATAAATGAGTTTAAAAATAACGGACAGCGGCTTAAAAGCAACTGAGGAGCACCTGAGGAGGAAGACGGCGACTGGACAGGAAAAAATCTCTGTCTGAGTTGATGAAACACAACGTGTGTGTGTCGTGCACAGGAACTCTGGTATTGTACACTGTACACGTTGTCCTTCACTTTACAGATAAATACTTTGAAACATTCAGACCTCAAACATTTTTACAGCTTAGCAGAAACAGACGAAATGCAGCTTTTACTGAGAGAAAATAGTTAAGGCTCAGTCACAACAAGAACGATAACTATATTAGCATCCACACCAATGCACGATAATGTTCAGTTTATTTAAGCACACACTGCAATTGTTATCTGCCACTTTAAATATCAAATCAAGTCACTATACTTTTTTCTGTAGCGCCATACAATACAGTGTCACAGAGATAATAGCAGAAGTAATAATGGAAACTCAACTAGAGACAGTTCAGATTCTGCTGTGAAGCAGCTTTAAAAGACAATAGCGTCATCAAGACAGGTCAGTGTTGGTTCAGTATAGATCAATAACAGTGTGAATTTAATTTCATAGTTTTAGTTCAATTCAGGTATAAGCAGTTACAAAATGCAGTAATGTCGTTATTTAGTTTGAGTCAGTTCAGTATTGATTCAATTCAGTTTAATTGATGTTGCAAGACGTGCTTCAGCTGTAAAGAGGATAGTGCTATCATCCAGCTTCATTCAGTTGTGTTTTGTTGGTGTTAGTCATGTAATCACATCGCTCTGTGTGTTTTAGTCATTATGTGGCCTTGTGCCACCCTAGACCCCAACTAAGCAAGCGAATGTTCAGTCCATTGTTGGTTCAGTTCAGATCAATAACAGTGTGTAATTCTCAAGCTCTTTAAAGCAGGATGTCTTCTGATTGGCTGTCAGTGTTTTTATCATTCATCAGCTGGAAAAAAAGTTTTTTATTGTTTTTATTACCATTACTTTCATTGTACACAGTAAAAGTGAAAGTTGACTTAACTTAAAAAAATTGAGGAAACCTTAAAATTGCCTTAAAATTATTACGTACATAATAATTTTTTTTTTTTAAAAAACGTTAAGTGAACTTGACAATTCAATTAACTAATTTTTTTAATTATTATTTACGCTCATTTTTTTTAAGTTAAGTCAACTTATCACTTTTTACAGTGTATTTTTTGTTTTGTTTTGTTTTGTCACTTCTTTTATTGTGTGTATTAATATGTTGGCTAGGGCCATCACAAACAATTATTCTGGCAATAGAGTAATTGGTCAATTATTCTGTTGATTAATCGAGTAAGCAGATATTTATAATTAATTTTTTGTAGTAATAAAAATATACCTAGTCCTTTAAAATCACTGTAATTTCTTGAATATGTGGACATCTAAACGTGTAAACTCGAAGCGAGGGTTTAAACTTTTATTTTTAAATCGAGATGAACAGTTAGTATATTAAGAAAGATATCGATGTATTCTCCTGTGTTTGCATAGCGCACGTTGCACTCCCAGATGAATATTATAATAAACCCAAACTCACAGCAATATTCAGAGATAGTTTGAGACGCTCCACACATGTCAATGATAACAGTTTGTGTGGAGCAGCATTTACTGTGAATGGAGCCGCTCTGACATGCACATACGTAACCGACACACATGTAAAAATAAATTAAAGCTCATATATTTAACCTGCATCACATATATTTACTTAATTGAACCGTAGCATTTGTGAATTCCCAATAGCATTATGCTTTATTATGATTTTTTAAATGGGATTAATATATCTTGCAGCCTTGGAAAACGGTCTAATAATGCGTTCCGAGGATTCTCGTCCATGGAATGCGCTACTTCCGGTATTTTGCAGTTATCGACACAGGCAAAATGTAATCAAGGACTTTTTTTTTAAAATCAAGTCGAATTAAATCCAGGAATCGTGACAGCCCTAATGTTGGCATTATACTAGAAGTTTGAGACTGAAAATTGCATGACATTACACACAACTCAATATAGTTCAGTTTACACAGCACAGGTTTACAAAAGAAGCAGTTCTTTCATAAAAAGTGATTGTCACTCTGTGTGATTGTAACCCTATGATACAGAACTGACACCTGTATTCTGCTGCTGTGTGAACGTGGCCTCAGAGCAATCTTATTGACAGCTCTCATGCGAAAAACGTCTCATTCGTACAATTACAGCCAGCTCTGAAGCACTATCACATAGCATCTTTTAGCAGTCAGCAGATTGTCTGCCGACCCACCCATAATCAGCTCGGTCTATTCCATCTCTCCTCTTCAGACCCCATTGCCCTGGTGCGGCCACATCAATGGCAGGATCAGACCGCCGCGCTAATCACCACTGTCAGGATGAAAGAGGCAAGGTTAATGTCCTCTGACAGAGGCATGTACACCAGCGATCTTGATAAGAAGGAGGCTAGTATTATTGCCCCAAGGCTGCCCATTTCCTAGTCATGGACGGGGTATTGTGGAAGACAATCGATGTCACAGAGCCCTGGTCATGTGTCTTGTTCGTAACATGTATATCATGCCCTTCAGATCAGCCATTGAGGAAACGGTGAGATATATGGCTAGGGGTTGGGTCAAAGAAAGACAGAAATAACAGTGCTTTGTATCGCTGCCAAGACCTCTTCAGATTTATGATGCCCAATTACAAAGGAGTGTGCGGCCACCTATTTTCCATTAGCCTATCAAAATCTTTAGTGCTTGTTTGTGAATAGGTTATCAAGGCTTTCAGAGGAGACAATGAATTTACAGCCCCCTCGCATTCCTCAAAGTGAGACGTTTAATACTGGGTCTTTGAAATGCATGTCTCTCTTTCCTATGTTGCACACACACACACACACACACACACACACACACACACACGCACATAAAAGGACAGGTAATGTGCATTAGATGCCAAGCTTAATTATTTCAATTAAACCAGCAATGCAACCTTTAACTTTATCATTTGAGCTTCTATTCTCAGGGAATAATTTGGGTTTTGTTTTTTGATCATTGCTTTTCAATGATTCTTACCACTGATGGGCTTTAGAGCCACAACCAACAGTTAAATCTAACCCTTTTAAACAAAGACTATCAGCCACTTAATCTGTTTTTCATTTCCTCCACCCCGTCTCAAGAGTAAGAATTGTTCTTGGCGACTGCAGTAGCGGATCTAACAGTCCATCCCGCTAAAAGAAGTCAAGCTGATCTTATTCTGTCATGTTTGTTGGCAAGTTGCCCTCGGTCTATGACAGCTAAATAACACAGCGGAGGAAAATAACCCAGAGAAGCGGCACCTGCTTCAGTGAGACAGATCCAGAGGCAGCAGAGCTTTACAATACAGTATGAACATGGTTTTCCAAGTTTCTTTATATGCTTTACTTTAAGATGTGCATTTTAGTTTAATGTCAAGAATAATATGTGACCCTGGACCACAAAACCAGTCTTAAGTGTCATTTTTTTTTTTATTTAAATAAATAAGCTGAATAAATAAGCTTTCCATTGATGTATGGTTTGTTAGGATCCGACAATATTTGGCTGAGATACAACTATTTGAAAATCTGGATTCTGAGGGTGCAAAAATCTAAATATTGAGAAAATCGCCTTTAAAGTTGTCCAAATGAAGTTCTTATCAATGCATATTACTAATCAAAAATTACGTTTTTATATATTTACAGTAAGAAATTTACAAAATATCTTCATGGAACATGATCTTTACTTAATATCCTATATATTTGGCATAAAAGAAAAATGGATAATTTTGACCCATACAATGTATTTTTGGCTATTGCTACAAATATACCCCAGCGACTTAAGACTGGTTTTGTGTTCCAGGGTCACATATTAGTTTTCAAAAGAGAATCATTTACACACGCTTTCCAAACATATAATATAATAACATTTAAAATTGTAAATAATTGTGAAACATGTAAAGTTGTAAATAAAACAAAGTTTATTGGAGTACATTTTAAAAGTAAATTCTCTTTCAGAATTTCTACTTCAAAATCTCACATTTAATATAATATGACACTTTTGTAATTATTTGTAGAATTTACTAGCAATTTCTGTGTGAAAAGGATTTTTTTCAGTGTAGTGAATTTTGGAGACCTAACTAAACAAGTGAAAACAAAAACACATGTTGGGGTTGATTAATAGTGACTAACTTTCAAGAAAAAATGACAAGAAATCAGACACATTAGGTTGTGTTAAAAAACACATTTTGTCTAATAAATAAACAAATATAATATGTAGTAGACCAAAACAAATCACACACATATATATCTTTCCAAGTTTTCAAAAATAAATAAATAATTATTATATACAGTATATAATACGAGATAAAACTAGTGACTAAGCCTTTGACATATAGATACCTGTCCCTCCTGCATTCACAAAATTGGGGGTGGGGCTGTACTTTTAAGCAGGAAGTGGAGGGGGGGGTGAAAAGGCAGAGTGGGCACCAGTGGCTGTCATGGCAACCGATGGTGGAGTTTGGGGCATGCTGTGTCACGGCCATTTCTCCGACACGGTTTAAGAGGCTCAGTGGTTGGTCACATCTCAGTTTTAGGAGTTTCTTTCGTTCTCCTCTCCATTGTCCCTTTCTAACTGCCACGTGTTGTCAGGCAATCAAAAACCGAACAGGGAAAAGAGCCGAGATGGTGCAGGAATTCACAGGCGGTTCACAGACGGCACTTAAACTTTAGCAGGCCCGTCCATTCCTGCCTGTTTTAACCCTTCCAGTAAACCCATGGGGTGGATGTGGAAAACCCACACGGATCAGCTAATTGTGCTAGATCTATAGATAGGCTGTCCGCGGGGATAATTGTGCTAAAAGTACTGTGCTGTTTGCTCCCGCTATGGTCCGCTATGAAAGCACCTTTTTGCACATGCAATTCAAGCCAGAGCGTCTGTCGAAAACAAATACACTCGGGTTGCATTGTGTCAGGGTTTCACCCACAGTAATAAAAACGTCTGACTCTGCTAGACAGCACCGGATGGCGGCAGTGGCATCGGACCAGTTGGAGACTTGTTTACAGTAATCTGTTTACAGCTCTTGCATTCGCGCACAATGTATAAAATAGTAGGACGTCTGATGGCTGCCAATTCCGCGGCATTCAATGGAGCGCTGCACGCGCTTCCCGCGCCTGTACTTTTCGTGCTGCATGTCACAATAGACGCCATGTAGCGCGTGCTGCAGTAAGTCGTGGTATTATTAGCACTGCATTTCAAATCTGCGCAGTGAGGTTCTGGTTATTTATTTGACTTTCTGTCTGCATGGGCCCATATAGAGCCCTGCTACCAAATATTGAATTATTGATGGTGTACATACATGGTCTGCTTTAAACAGCCAATATCACCAAGAGGGAATTCTGCACAAGTGACAATTCCTGAGGAACATTCTAACAAAATTTTAATGTCTCTACACACAAGTTACTTTTTCAAAACAGCCGTCTATGTGGGATAAATACCGACTCTTTGGGTTTCCTGCAATGGTCTCCTTCTGGCTTGCTGAGTGGTGGTCTGGAACACTTAACTTTAAGTCATTTTTAAGTTTTTAGTAATTTTGACTGCATTGGCTGAACTGAAGCTTAAGCTGGATGATGGCACTATCGCCTCCTGTAAAGCTGCTTTATAACTGAATCACATCTTGCAACATCGACACTGGTACTGAACTGACTCAGGCTGAATAACAACATTGCTGCCTATTGTAGAACTGCCTATAGTTGCCTGATCAATTAACTTCACACTATTATTGATCTGAACCAACTTGAGCTAAACTATGACACTATTGTCTCATAATGCTGATTTACAGCAGAATCTTTCAATTTCATTATGATCTTTACAAAAGAGGACAAATTATTAATAATTATTTTGTACTGTAATGTTAATATGGACCATATACTACAGTTAATTAAAAATATTTTTTTGTTTTTTTTTTACAAAACACTGTGTAATGCTACCTGTTGTTACTGTTTTAGGTTTTATGTGTGACAAAGTGTGTGTGTTGGTTGAAAACCTTTGCTATTGTTAAGGAAGAAGGACTTGCTGTGTTTGGTAGTTTTACAGTTTTTCTCAATCGATTTGACACTTTTCTCCAATGCAATGTTGTTCTCAAAACAATTAGCACAGCCACCCAAACACAAAATTATCTTAACCAAACAGTTCAACTTTACTGCAAAATGAAGCACTGCAATTTTTTCTAGTAATGTTTTTATTAAAAGTAAATATTAACATCAAATCTATAGGTTTGTTCTCTAATGATGATAAAACATAGGCAGCTGTAGATGCACAAATACACTAATGAAACTACATGTTTATTGCAATTCTTCAACAGGGAGTTTTGTTTTATATATATATATATATATATATATATATATATATATATATATATATATATATATATATATATATATATATATTGTGTACAGTGGGGGGGTGGGAATTATTTGATCCCCTGTTGATTTTGTATGTTTGCCCACTGACAAAGAAATGATCAGTCTATAATTTTAATGGTAGGTTTATTTTAACAGTGAGAGACAGAATAACAACAAAAAAATCCAGAAAAAACGTATTTCAAAAAAGTTATGAATTGATTTGCATTTAATGAGTCAAGTAAGTATTTGATCCCTTATCAATCAGCAAGATTTCTGGCTCCCAGGTGTCTTTTATACAGGTAACGAGCTGAGATTAGGAGCACTCTCTTAAAGGGATTGCTCCTAATCTGAGTTTGTGTAAAAGATAACCTGTCCACAGAAGCAATCAGTCAATCAGATTCCAGACTCTCCACCATGGCCAAGACCAAAGAACTGTCCAAGGATGTCAGGGACAAGATTGTAGACCGACACAAGGCTGGAATGGGCGACAAGACCATCGTCAAGCAGCTTGGTGAGAAGGTGACAACAGTCGGTGCGATTATTCGCAAATGGAAGAAACACAAAATAACTGTCAATCTCCCTCGGACTGGGGCTCCATGCAAGATCTCACCTCGAGGAGCTTCAATGATCATGAGAACGCTGAGGAATCAGCCCAGAACTACACGGGAGGATCTTGTCAATGATCTCAAGGCAGCTGGGACCATAGTCACCAAGAAAACAATTGGTAACACACTACGCCGTGAAGGACTGAAATCCTGCAGCGCTCACAAGGTCCCCCTGCTCAAGAAAGCACATGTACAGTCCGTCTGAAGTTTGCCAATGATTCAGAGGAGAACTGGGTGAAAGTGTTGTGGTCAGATGAGACCAAAATCCAGCTCTTTGGCATCAACTCAACTCGCCGTGTTTGGAGGAGGAGGAATGCTATCTATGATCCCAAGAACACCATCCCCACCGTCAAACATGGAGGTGGAAACGTTATGCTTTGGGGGTGTTTTTCTGCTAAGGGGACAACTGCATCGCATCAAAGGGACGATGGACGGGGCCATGTGCCGTCAGGGTATTCCAGCATGACAATGACCCAAAACACACCAAGTACTAAGTCATGTTTTGCGAAGGGGTCAAATACTTATTTGACTCATTCAAATGCAAATCAATTTATAACTTTTTTGAAATGCGTTTTTCTGGATTTTTTTGTTGTTGTTATTCTGTCTCTCACTGTTCAAATAAACCTACCATTAAAATTACAGATTGATCATTTCTTTGACATTGGACAAATGTATAAAATCAGCAGGGATTAAATACATTTTTCCAAAGTTGTAAAAATGTCAAAAATAGTTCCCCAACTCCTATCACCCATCTGAAAAACTAATTGCCCCTTTAAACTTAAAATCTGTTTGTTCCAACTTCAGCAGCAAGAACAGCAAACAAACTTTTCTGATAACTACAGATAAGTCTTTTACAGCACAGTGGTTCAGCAGCAGTTCAGCTGTCGGCTCTCAGCTGAAGGAATATTTGACAGAGCAAAGGCGCCCTCTTCTGGTTGGAAGACATGGCGGTCTTTACAGGTTGTGACTGAAGACGAACACATCTTGTTGTCAGTCTGTCACACATAACATGTTTACTAAAACACCAACACCTGATAGTACTATGGTTTATTCTATTCTTTTATCCTCTACTGTTTAGAATTCACATGCTACACGGACCACGATTATACTGCAGTACGAAATTATTCATAAATTGTCCACTTTCATATAAATGGTAATGAAAATGAAAGACTAACACCCATGTTCATCTAATTGTTTTGATAGTATTTCATTTTTTGGATGTGGAATATATTGTAATAGGCCTATAGCATTACTTTATAGAAAATTGGCGTCTTCTTCATTTTTCAGTTTTTTTACTGTATTAGGTTTTGAACTTATAGAGCAATAATGTAAATGTAATGGTGTAGAGTGCGAGAAAAGTGAGAGAAGATTTCACTGAATTCATGAAAGCAATGGAAAATAATCCACCTTTTTGCCCACACAGACCGCTGTTGTGCTCAATGTGTGAAGAGTTTTGAAAAAGTGACCTATGTATTGAGAAACGGATCCCAGCAATCATATAAAACTGTAATGAACAAGGCAAACATTTACCCCTGGTGTGTGATAGTGCTTTGTGAGATCAGCCATTGAACTTTCAGAGCATAAAAGTTGGTTTTGGCAACATGCTAAAACAGTCTTAAAATGCTATTCTGATATTTTTAATGTTGTTATTAAATTGACCTTTTGAACTACTGATCTTCAGGTTTGCTTGCTTGTGCTTACTGAAAACACATCAGGATAAGTGTAGGCTATATATAATATTTGCTTATATACAGAACCAAGGATGAAAAAAAATCTGATTTGATTTAATTAACTACATAATATTTATCATTAAATTATAAAAAGAAGGCCTCAAAGAGATTCAGTCTCTTTTTAAATATTTTCTCCTAATTCTGTCCTGATACTGAATATTAAACAGATGATTCCAGGCACACAACATTCATATCATGGAGGATACTGCCATCTTCTGGTCATTCGCTTAAGTCAAATGCAGCAGTGCTTTACAGTTCATTTAAATCTCATGGTTAAATTAAATAGATTTTGGGGGAAAGTTTTTATTATAACAAATCTCACTTAAAAAGGAGTTTAAGTATTATTAAAATGTTTTTTTTTTGTAATGTTTTTTGTTAAACCTCTTGCAGAGTTGACTTTTTAAATCTTGGCATATTCAATTTAAACACGTAATAACACGTAATTTATAGATAGATAGATAGATAGATAGATAGATAGATAGATAGATAGATAGATAGATAGATAGATAGATAGATAGATAGATAGATAGATAGATAGATAGATAGATAGATAGATAGATAGATAGATAGATAGAGATAAATGTCATGTTCAATTCAGTGCCGTTACTTTATAATTGTTTGTGAAATTTACTAGCAATTCCAGAGTGAAAATCATTTCTAGACTTTTTGTGTGTGTGTGTGTGTGTGTGTGTGTGTGTGTGTGTGTGTGTGTGTGTAGCCTATATGATCTGGTGAAGAGCACAGAAGTCCTGGATTGATTATATAAAATGAGCTGCAGTTGCACCAGATCAAACCAACAACCCTCTGACCACTTCTGCAGGCATTGCTCAGACGTCATTACTCCATGTATGTTTGCTGTAGAAGATTCACTTAACTATGTGATGCTCTGTTTACTTGCTGCCATTGCTATAAAATGTACCCACAAATGTACATTTTCTTCTCACAACCACCCTCTCTCTCACGTCCACTGCTTCACACATGCATTTTCTCCATTCTCTCTGGGACAAGTGAAAAGATTACCTCTCTAATCCATTTACACAGTCTCATCTGAGTATTTCGTTCCTTTTTCTTCTCTTTCATTCCCCACTGCCTGGTCTTTTCTGTCTCTGTCCTTCTGTCTAATTCTGTTTTCCTCATCCCAACAACTTCCTGAGTCCTGACAAACACTGATCCTATTATAAAATGGAAACAAATGATCAGACAGCCCTGTCTAGAAACCAACACTTTTTTTCTTCTAAAAGGCCTGTCTTAAGAGAGTTCAGAACCAAAGCTATGATGGAACCCAGCTATTAAAGCAAAACGGAATGAAGCATTCCCATCAGATGTCACATCCGTTTGTAGGGCTGGGTTCCTCTCAAACTGACTCTCACTTTGAGTTGTTGTGCATCACTGACATGATCTTTCTCCTACGTTTCACATTATTCACAGAGTCAAGAAAAAGAAAGCTGATGATTGTCATCCTGTGAATAGGCCACTTACCTCAAAATACACCTATGTGCCAATCTTTGCTCAATGAGGACTGTTGTATGAAACAGAGGTCTATTTGTAAAGCTCATTTTAGAGATTACAAGTGCAAAATTTGGTCCAACATTTAGGTGTGATGTTTGATTGATGGAGAAAACCCTAAACACTGCATATCACATTTTTGGAGATAAATATCAAACGCAAAGTCTGCAAGAGAACTGAAAACATAAGAACATTTTAAGGATGATTTGTTGCATTAATCATTTCCCTAACTGAAAACTGTATTTTGAAGTTTCTCATTTTATTACTAGTAAAAAAAATATATATATATATATATATATATATATATATATATATATATATATATATATATATATATATATATATATCAACGTAAAAAAAAATATATATACAAAAAGTACATCTGGGAAAATTAAATAAAGGGAACCAGAACCAGAAACAGGAAAAAAAAAAAAAAAAAAAAACATAAATACAGTGAGAAATGTGTAAAATGCTTGTTGTTGTATGAGTTGTGTTAGTGGTTCACTAATACGGCAATGACAATTCTAGTCTAATCTAATCTGACAATTAATATCACTAGAGCATGTAATTAGAATAAAGAATGTTATTTAATACAAATGAAAGATGCATGCACAACTGACACTATATATGTCCTACTTAAAATGCATTGCAAATAGATTGCATATGAAAGCATTTAGTCTAAAATAAAGATCACAGAGCTTTCCATGCATGCATGTCAGACTGAACAGAGCAGCAAGTGAATCAGACCGGCCACCTGAACTTCCTCAGCATGACTTTTTCAAGCACCAAACAGAGTTAAGTCAAGGACAAGCCAAAGCAGTTTGACATATTATATCACAGCAGCACAGAGAAAGATCAATTAGTTTTTGCAATATGCGTCTTTTCTGAAGTTACTGGTTTTATAATTGCAGCTCAGGATTCTGTTTGCGCTGTCAGACAGAATTGCTCATGAACTTCAGACAGCTGTCAAAATCAGTTTCTACTCACCACCGGTCTCCGCAGAGATGAAGAAACTTTCTCCTCTTCCCTTCCCAGGTGACCTGAAAAGTAGAGTGTCTTGTCTGGAACATTATCCCACAGTAACCTTCATTCCAGTGAATACATCCAATGTCCATGTTTTTATGAAGACCACTGATGCTCCACGCTGCCTCCAATCCAGCACTGAGCTCCTCTGCAGGTAATTCAGAGTTCATGTGCCTGTTCAGCTCATTCGTTTTGAAGACCAACTACCTCCAGTCTCTGGTACTCCTGTCAAATACCAAAAGCCAGTGACAAGGAAGTTATGTAGAGAGAGAGAGAGAGAGAGAGACACTGTGAAAGAGAGAAAATGACAGTGTGAGACAGAACGAGAGAGAGGAGGTGACAGAGTAACATCAGTTATTGCTCTAGCAGTAGTTGAGACGCATATAAGCCAAACCTCTGTAGCCCTGTATTCGCTGCCACACTGCCTCTCTTTCTCTCTCTCTCCTGTTCCTTCCTTTTCTCTGAGAGCATGAATATGTTATTATGCTCACAAAAGCCTTACGTATTGTTTATGAATTACCAGCCTTCCAGTCAACAAAGGCTATTTTCATAAGAAACCTCCATTTCATTTCAGCTTCAATTTGATTACCAGCTAAAGAATAGAAGCCCTTCGGCCAAACCCCCAGCGGCTCCCCTCTGTTCTCCCTGGTTTTATTCATGCCCATTGAAAGACCTTTATTGCTTTCCTTTCATACTGACAGAGGGAAAAGCTTTTAGAGTAAACCATTGACAAAAAAATATTGCACAGCTATTTTGCACAATAACCAAATGAAAGAGAGCACCCGGTGTATGCAATGTGCCCTAGCTGCTCTTCTTTCTTTCTCTGTTTTCTTTATATATTTCGATATTTTTAAAGCAGAAGAATGGAGAATGAATGGCAGTTGTTCAGAGTGAGCAGATAAGGCATCTTGCAGTCCCACAGAACATGTCATTCTGAAATGATCACTAGTCTACTTATTGAATGGTCCAGGGCAGAGCGCAGGAGTTTGGCGTAGGGCAGCAGGTTTTGGAGCTGGTGAGTTAAGCTGTCTTGCTATAGAGAGTGTAGAAACAATTAACAATTGGTCCTTGGTCCAAAAAATTTGGTCCAAATTTATTTATTTTTATTTTTTTTCCTCCTTCAAAAAACATTTTAATTAAAATTACATAAAATAACATTTTTTTCCTACCTACTGTCAAGATTAACCATCTAAAGGACCTTATGTGCAATGTTAAAGATTCCATTACTTTATATTAGTTAATGCATTTAACATTAAAGTACGTTTTTTACCTTGAAATATCAGTTTCAAAATCATTCTGGTGGTACATTGACTTCTAATAAGGCAAATGGCTTGCATTTCTTTACCACGCTCCCCATAAATATACCTTCTTGGACTGGGAATATGCAAATTTGAAGAAGAGCGGGTACGAAATTCCGCGAAAATGGCGGACTGCTTTACGGCAGCAACAAATATACATGAACTGCAATCCAAACAGTGATATATTTACGACAGTGAATTCCACACACTTAACTGTAGGGGGCTTCAAAATTGAAAAATGCACAAAACTACATACAGATGCTTTAATAATGAGCAATACATTTGTTACAATATTTATAGGTAAATAATAAATGACATCAGGACATGCAGTGTTTGTACAGCTTAGTGTTAAACAAACAAACAAACAAAAAAAACACTGAAATTCATCTCTTTCACAATTCTGTCTTTATATTCACCCTCAGGTAGGCTAATTCCAAACCTGCATCATTTTTTTTATTCTATGAAACACAAATGGAGATGTTCTGAAGAATGTTCACTCTGCTCTTTACCATACAATGAAATTTATTTGTTGCACACAAAGCTTGACTTCAGAATACAGCTCTTGAGTCAAATGAACTACTTTTGATGATCTGTCTCCATTCACTTTCATTGTATGGAAAAGATAAGTGCAAATAGCAATTTCGCTTAACATCTCACTTTGTAATCCATGGCAGAAAATCAAATAAGTTTGGAACAACAGAGGTTTGACCAAACGTCCTTAAAAATCACCTCAGTCTTTCTTCAAAATCTCATGTGTGTGTGCATTGGACTCTGTATAGCCTTTCTCCTCTGTGTAAGTGTTAACAAAACCAGGCGAAACACGTAAGACAGCAGTCAAGGCTAAATCCGACGTTTGTTCCAGACACAAGAGACAGGAGCGAGCACAAAGGTGTTCTTCATTTACCTGCCTGTCGTTAAGAAAAATGGACTGTGTGCCGAGTTATCGCACCGTTTGATCTCTGCGTTAAAAGATGAATTAGATGCTCTTTTATGTGTTTTATGAGTCTTTGTATTTATGTAAGAATATTCAGCAGTAGACAAAGGTGACTGATCCATTATTCATCCCTGTGCTAAGGCAGGTCTGGCAGTTTGAAAAGAGGCTGACATTTGAGCTTTTCCACCAACATCTGCAAAATTATATCCTTTCCATTGTAAGTCAATGAGGGGCAGTCAGTCCCCATAAAAGAATGAAATTTGGCCTGTCACTTTCATAAAGGTGAAAGTATACAACCTCATGCGGTATAAATGGAAAGGAGACGGAGCTTTTGTCTTTCATCCAGTGTTGTTCAGTCAAACTGAGTTTAAAACCTGACTTTGAGAATGCTTAAACAGTATTCTTAGTCAAGCAAGAATATAAAGTAAGCCATGCTACATAATCAACTTTTTAACCTGCGCTTGACATATTTAAACATGGGAACAAATAAAACATTCTGGGTTTGTTCTTATTCATTTAATACAAAATTAAGCAACTAACTCATATGAAAATAACTTCTGAAGGACCATGTGACAAAATATACTAACAAAAAACAGTTATCAATTATTTTTGATCAAATAAATGCAGCTGTAGTGAGCATAAGAGACTTCTTTCAAAAGCTAAACTTTTGAACGACAGCACACCCAGCAAAGCCTTGTTTTCATTCACACAATATTACATATGTAATATCACATCCCGACCAGTTTTTGGTGAGTTACTTTAAAAAGGAAATGAATTATTACATCTTTAACAGTGTAATTAGATTACTTAATTACTCTCTCTAAATTATTATATTTACTAATTACTACATTTTTATGTTAAAACAATGTTTTATATAGAACTGTTCTATAGTCTATACAGTATTTAATGTGATTACATCAGAAGTAACTGTAATTAAATGGCAGAAAAAATAACTGTAATCACTTTTGCAAGAGAAACGTAATCAAATTACAGTAATCAGTTACTTAGAAACGCATTACAACCAACGCTGAAGGTTGTGACAAGCACAATTTCTTACATTACACACTTGTGTGAATAGAAATCGAAGTGAAGTATAAAGATACCATGTGTGGAAATCTTCTTTAGTCCATTCATGACTGTCGATGAGTCCATGTACAGTCAGTGTTGCTGGAAATGTGATTTTGTTAACGCAATTAAAACTTTTGAGACAGCACAGAGCAGCTCAATCAAGTGACATTTAACATTTTCTGTCTCTCTGTACCGTTCTCTAGGCTTTGTCCTTATGTAAATGTGTCCTAAACGTCAGTCTTTCTCAAAATGTCAAAGTCGCCTCAGTTCTTACACAAAAGAACAACCTGCCTCCTGCACGAGCCTCAGCCAGTGATTAAATCTCCCACAATGCCTTGCTGTCCCTGAGGATTGTGAGTCTTTGGAAGCGTTTGGTGCAAGTCATTGTTTGCCATAATAGGGTTGAGGTGGAGGTAGCGATGTTGGAAAACAGATGTGAGACACACACAAGAAGGTTTGCCACACCTGCACCGCAGCCCCGTGGGTTGAGATATTACTGTGCCAGCATCTCTAACAAAACAAACAATGCTAAACGAATGAGCAATCCAGTGACATTTTCATCATAATCCAGATAGTCTTTCATACAACTCGAAGAAATAAAAGAAACAGCATCAGGCCAGGAATTTAGATTGCCAATGAATATTGATTTTGGTTGAAGAGAGAGTACAGAAATACTGTATTTTGTGTCATTGCTTGATATGGAAAGGAGGAGAAACATTTGAACACCCATCACATTACCAGTTTACACTAAACACAAAAACAGTCCAAAATCCACCCACTTCTCTTGAGTTGCAGCCTATTTGTTCGGCAGCTTCCATCTGCATCTGTTGCCATCTCAGTCCCGGATTACACAGACAATGAGAACGAAACAATGGAGGAATTAACAGGAAGACGGTTTGGCTTGTGTCACGTCTGAGCGGGGCAGTCTATATGGGGCTTTTGCCAGATTTTATACATGAACAGCTTAAGTGTGTGAAATAACAGTGGTATATCAATCGACTAGCAGCATGTTTAATCTTTTGATTAAGATTTACATTGAATTTCTTTGAGACAGCAATTACTATTGAGGCCAAGTACAAGCTACAAGACAGAAATGTGTCACACTGATATTATGTTGTATTAAGTGAACAATTCACAGATTTATTAAGAGTGTGTAATAGCAAAATGTTGTTTTACTATGTTTCGTACTACATCAGTGAATAAGACTTTAAAAGACTTTTAGGGTGGTTTGTTTGTCTTTTTGTAAATTAAAATGTTCAACTCAGTTCACATCCTCATTGTTTGTGTAAATTATGTCATTTGATAATAGACCGTACTGTTAAAAAGTTTTGTTTTTTAAAGAAATTGATACTTTTATACTTTTATTTAGCCATGTTGCATTAATTTGCATCAAAAGTGACAGTAATAACATTTATGATTTCTATTTCAAATAAATGCTCTTCTTTCTATTCATCAAAGAATCCTGAAAAGTATCAGTTTCCAGAAAACTATTAGGCAATGTAATAAATTACATTAAATTTCTTTTAATTATTTAAGGGGAGACACTGCAGGCAAAAACACTGTTTTTTTATGCACCTGTCAATTTTGAGATTTGGGTTTTTCATAAAGTGTTTTTTTTTTTCCAGACTAGTAGAACGAAAACATCCAAAAGACACTGTGAAGTGTTTCTTTTATAGCACTTCATCTATTTGTGTCAATAGATTTCAATTACAATACATATTTTTAAAGGTCGTTTTCTCAAAATGAGTTTTTTCCTCCTACACTGAGCCATAAATCTCCACTTCAGTAGCATTGATTAATTTACTTGATTATATACATTTTAATCCCCCTAAAATTGTCAAAATATAGTGTTTTCTGTCCGTTATAAGTATTTTCTGAATTATGGAGTGACAAAATGAGATCCCCAAAATTCCCTCTGTAAAAACTTTTGACTGTAATATGTCAAAACAATTAAACAAGAATTTTGAAACTGACTTCATCCAGTGTTTAGATTTTTGTACTAGAAATGTATGCAAATCAGTGCATATTTCATTAAATAATGCCTCATTTGCATATTTAAACCTAACATTTTAGAAAACTTGTAATACAAAAAATGTTTGCAATTATCAATGTAGTCAATCAACTAGGTAAGTAAGGTGATAACTATTAGTTCATTTTTTACCCTATTCACCTGCAATGTCTTGCCTTAAAGGAACACTCCACTTTTTTTGGAAATAGGCTCATTCTCCAACTCCCCCAGAGTTAATAAGTTGAATTTTACCGTTTTTGAATCCATTCAGCCGATCTCCGGGTCTGGCGATAGCACTTTTAGCATAGCTTAGCATAGATCATTGAATCCGATTAGACCAGTAGCATCGCGTTCAAAAATGACCAAAGAGTTTCGATATTTGTCCTATTTAAAACTTGACTCTTCTGTAGTTATATCGTGTACTAAGACCGGCGGAAAATGAAAAGTTGCGATTTTCTAGTCAGATTTGGCTAGAAACTATACTCCCAGTCCGGCGTAATAATCAAGGCACTTTGCTGCCGTAACATGGCCGCAGCAGGCGTAGTGATATTACGCAGCGCCTGAAAGTAGTCCCCAGCTAGGTAACTAGTTATAATATAGCTGGGGACTACTTTCAGGCGCTGCGTAATATCACTGCGCCTGCTGCGGCCATGTTACGGCAGCAAAGTTCCTTGATTATTACACCGGAATGAGAGTATAGTTCCTAGCCAAATAGGACTAGAAAAATCGCAACTTTTCATTTCCCGCCGGTCTTAGTACACGATATAACTACAGAAGAGTCAAGTTTTAAATAGGAAAACTATCGAAACTCTTTGATCGTTTTTGAACGCGATGCTACTGGTCTAATAGGATTCAATGATCTATGCTAAGCTATGCTAAAAGTGCTATCGCCAGATCCGGAGATCGGCTGAATGGATTCAAAAACGGTAAAACTCAACTTATTAACTCTGGGGGAGTTGGAGAATGAGCCTATTTCCAAAAAAAGTGGAGTGTTCCTTTAAATAAAAAAAATATTTTTAATTGTAGTAACATTTTACAATGATAAAACTTTTAATTATTTTATAGTTTTGGACTGTTTGAGTAGCTGGTAATACATTACTTATTGTTGATATTGTCATCATAGAAGGACAGCTCTGGCAACAGAAGAATGAATTTAACGATGCGAGAGAGGAATGAGACAAACACAAATCCCATTCGAAGAGTCACAGTAAGAATTTGTATTTATTCAATCAGCAAGAAAGAGAGCGTAAGACAGAGTGCGCTTTGGGAAGAGAAAGTAGATGAGGTTATCTGGAAATTTCACAATACAGTCATTTAGCAATAGACAATATTTCATTTAAATACATAAATTAGACAGACGACATAGAAGACTCTTAATCTGTCAGTTTCTAACCACAGATTCAGTGTTAATTTAAAATCACTCTTGCATACATTTTTTCTTAAAAAGGATCTTTGAAATGCTGACAGAGCTAGAAATGCTGACAAAATTCTGGAAATCTCCTTTTTTCCAAAAAGGCACATTTCTGAGCATTAAATACAATAAAGGATTATTTCTGTACATAACAAAAAAAGGTCTGTGAATGCACAATTAGAGTAGAGGATCATAATAAAAGTAAAAAAAGAAAGATACAAGCTGCAAGGTGCAAAAGAGCAACCGGACGAAATTAAAACTGAGGTTATTGTAAAAACAACTTTGAAATGACACCCCAAAAAAAAAATCTCTAAAAAAGACTAGTTCCCACAGAAATGTCTCTAGTATTGTATTGCAAGGTTTTCCATTGGAAAAATCCTGTTGAATGTCATCACTTATTGAACATATTGGCTAATGATTGAAAATGTCAAAGGACGCAGGCAGTGATGCAAGCCTGGCAACATTTGTAGGTACAGTGTGTCTATCATCCCTGAGACTCCCAGTTTTAGACTAGGAACCAATGACATCTGTGACGGTGAGCTAAATAGTCAAACTGCAATTTATTTTGGCAGCTTTGCCAGACCACACCTGATCCTGTAGAGACGTTTCTGATAGATGATGTCCAGGTTCAATACATTTCTTTATCATATCTGAAAATGAACTAGATACTTGGCACTGGCAAACAAAAAAGGCTTAAAAAGGATCAGGATTAAAAGGCGTAATACTGTGACCGCAGGGATCAAGTCCAGTTTTGTCACAATATTTACAAGTATTTTTGGTCAGGAGTTAAGACTGATACTACACTCAACACACAATTATCAGATGCAGTTTTCATAAATGTACAGATGGGCTCACAAATTCGTCTCATCCCAGGATGGGTCGTTCATACTCTTTAACACTTTCCTGACAATCTTCTCCAGCTCTTTCCGTGCCTTTTGTTCTTCCTCAAGAGTGCGCTTCATTCTCTTGTTGTCCTGGTGATGCAAAATCAGAGAATTTTGTCACGGCACCAGATTTTTTATTTAAACAACACGGAAACACATTAAGTATAAACATACATTTGCATGTGGACTAACCTGCTTAAGTTCTTGAACCTCATCCCTTAAGGCATAAACTGTATCCACCAGACTCCTGTAAAGGACATCCAGATGAAATCATCACGAACAACTACTGAGATGTTAAAGGGATAGTTCACCTTCAGTTGGTCCAAGCTGACTTGCATAGTGGTTTTTTCCATACTATGCAAGTCAATGTGGACCAGCAACTGAAGATGAACTCTCTGTTTAAACTTTTTTTTAAAATTCGCAATATCATTATAAGATTAATCATAATAAATAAATGCATAATGCCCTAATAAAAAAAAATAGTGAATAAATAGGTGAATCAGATGCAGAAATCTTAGATCTAACCTTTCTTCAATTACAGTTTGGCCATTGCTCTTGGTCTCTTCCACAATGATTTTCTCTTCTTCAGGAAAAAGCATATGTGGCCCTGACTCCTTCCTTGATCCTGAAAAAAATATAACAATGTTAATGGACTAAAAATGGGACAATAACATGTTGAACAACTCACTGACAGGTTATGTAATTCATACCAGTATTATTTCAGTATAACTGAGATACTATTATAGGTTTTATTAATATTTTTAATTATTTTTTTTTTTTTTTTAATTTTCATGTTTACTTTGGTTAATATGTTAATAATTTTTTTGTGTATTTTTGTCATTTTTAGTATGTTTGTTTTTTTAATTTAAGTTTTAGTTAACTATAATAATCCTGAATTGTACAGAAACAAAATTTTAGAATGGTGTATTATTAAATGTGACTGTGTGTGTCCTATGAAAGCCATGGAGCAAAAGCACTGAAAACATCTTTCTTGCTCATTCATGTCCATCCATGTCTTCAATATGTTCACGACCTTACACGTTAACTTCAAAAACTATATGCTTGCCACTTTCAATGCAAACAAAATGTATATACGAGCAGCAGCTCTTACGGGACATAGAACCCATTCTGTTAGTGTGAGTTATCCATATACTGTCATAGTCCGAGTCTTCAGATTGATCAGAGGAGGGAAATCCGCTGCTACGGCAACCCACAGCATCCACACACGATTGGTCAACATCAGCCAGCACATGATTATGCATCAAATCAGTGCCCTGCCATGCTAATTAGGGATGGGGATCAAACCAATCATATTGGAGAGGACAGGTGGGTTAAGAGGATGGACCAAACCAAGAGGAGTAAAGTGAGGGAGAGCCCAAGATGCCCGAAAAATTATATGTATAAATGACAGAATGAAAAAAAAAAGAAAAACAAAAATAGTGGGACAACACAAGAGAGAAATGGGTGAAAGAGAAATGAATGGAAGGAAAGAAGGAAGAGGAAAAGAGACAAATATTCATGTTAAAAAGAGCAGAAAATATTAAGAGAGTGATCAACGCAGTGGTTAAGAGTTTAGTCAACGTATATTTATATAGCTAATGCCAATAAAATGCAGTAAAGATGTAGCAGTAGGTCACAGACATATGTAAAAATGTTTGACAGAGACTTCAGGACAGATGAAGGCGTTTTGTAGGACTCAAAATATGGGCCTCATATTCCAAACACTACTCTTTTAAAGTTCAGGGTCAGTAAGATTTGTAATGTTTTTGAAAGAAGTCTCTTTCGTTCACAAAGGCTGCATTTATTTGATCAAATACAGTAAAAACAGTAATATAGTAAAATATTACAATTTTAAATAACTCTTCTATTTGAATATATTTTTAAATGTAATTTATTCCTGTGATACAAAGCTGAATTTTTAGCATATAGAATTTTTTATTTTTACTCTTATTTCGTATTTGATAATAATAGGCAATGTTTAATGAGCAGCAATGTTGAAAACAGTTGTGCTGCCTAATAGTTTTGTGGAAACAGTGATACATTTTTCAGGATTCACAGATTAATAGAAAAGAAAAATAAATATATATATTTTTGACAATGTAAAAGCCTTTGCATTTTCTTTCAAAGAAATCATACTGACTCAAAGCTTTCAAACCATGCAGTGTATTTTAGAAAAACCTTGGGGACATTTTTTTTTTTTTTTTTTAAATCTGGTCAAAACTGACAGTTTTATGTGGGATCCACAGTTATATTGCCCTCACTCATTTACATGGACAAATCCCATCACAGAGTCTGGGACTGAAGCGGGATTTGAAAATGGCAAAGCAAATGAAAATCACAAGAAAACACATAAAGGTGTAGAGAGTACATACTTGAGTTTAGTGTTTGCCGTGTTTTAGCGCTTGTGCAGTATGCTTCAATCACTTTCAGGATCTGAGCATCCTCCTCCAGAGCTACAGTACCTGATGGAAAACAAGATGCCAGGGGTAAGGAAACATTGTAAGAATACAATAAAGTCACCATGTTTTATTACAAACAGTAAACACAGAAGCAACACATGTGATGAGTTTGTAACAAATACATCACATGCATATGTAGAAAGTAACAGAACTTTAATAAACTTCAATAAATCATTAATGTCATACTTTTTCTCACAGCAAATTCCTCATCAGACGGCTTCCTCTCAGGTTTTCGTTTGGGCAGAAGCTTTTTCATACTTTTGGGACTTTTACTGAGATCCTGAAGGACATAAGAAAATTAGACACAAATAACCAAATTGAGTCTCATAGATAAGTTTATTTAATAAATAGACGTTAGTTAATAAATAATACGTTTACAGTGATTCTTCTTGTAGAGATGCTATTAATGTGTCAACATACAGTGGAAGTGTAACATGATACCTCTTTGTAACACAATGCCGCTGAGGGTTTTAGGGGCGGTGCAGGTCGGAGACAGCTGAGACTCCAGGGCTTCTGGGTTTTGGGGGGTTCGAGGGGCCCCCACATCATACCGCTGTGAGGGGTTCCTAGTGAAGAGAGGTGAGGAAGAGTGTGGTAGACTGGAGATCCGCTCACACCTCGACTCTCTGAGTGTCTGGACGGGGTGAGAGGGTGAGACGGCAGCTGAACGGGAAGGAGACGAGCCGGTGAGTGACACTGAATATCAGTCATTTTTAATATAGATACATCACAGACTCTTTTTGAAAGATGTGAATACTTTTATGCAGCAAGAACACATTAAATTGATTTTAAGTGACAGTATAGATACTGATCATGTTACAAAAGATTTTGATTTCAAATAAATGCTTTTCAAATAAAAACTGTTTTCAACATTGATAATAATATGAAATGTTTCTTAATAACCAAATCAGTATATTAGAGTGATTTCTGAAGCATCATGTGACACTGAGGACTGGAATAATGATGCTGAAATTTCAGTTTTGCATCACAGGAGTATCACATTTTTCCAAACACAAAAAAGTTATTTTTATTTAATAATATTACTGTTTTTACTGAATTTTTGAGCACAACGATTTTCTTTCAAATTGTACTGACCCCAAACTCTTGAATGGTAGTGTATGTGTTTCTCACCGTATGGCAGGGAACATTCTGTGGTTTCAAGCTGCTGGTTGAAGTGCGTTTGGTTTGCCGGTGTAGATGATCCACCCAGTCCTGAAGATCTTGCTGGTTATTACAGATCACCTGGATCCGCTCGATCATATTTCCTGCACACACACACACACACACATCATTACTGCTCAAGCATATGTATTCTCAATATCTAGCAGTAATAACATTTGACATGAGGGCAACTGGGTGGGAAACTCACCTGATATTTCAAAAGCATTTTTTGTGGCGTCACTGTCCTCTATTTTATTTACAGTCATTCCAGTCAGAGGCAGCTTCCCCTGTGTACGACAATCAACCAATCAGCTGTCAGCATTTTAGAGCGTTATTAATACAAGAACACCCAAACAAACAGCTGAAATCCATTCTGAGGTCATTCTAATAGAGTAGTGTAATAATAGAGTAATATGGAGTATGAAATTCACCCCTTTAAGGATTTTACTGCTCAATTTTCAAAACATGAAATAATAATATAAAATATGTAAAATGTACAGTATGTGATCAGTGACAGTGTGCAAGCAGCATCTACATTTAACACAACTGTGCATTTTTGGTAATATTTATATTGTCACCCTTTGCTTTGTGCATGAGTGCGGGGGTGGTTTATGCACCACAGATTTCAGTAATTATACAAAAAAAAAAAAAACCCTACAAACTGAAGGTAATCGTGTGCTTAATACCTACATACTAGTTACATATATGCATAATGATTGTTGGTGGGTTTTCACTGCAACATGCAAACATAAATAATGTAACCAAAAATATTACTACAATATTGGGAAAAACAGCAGCAAAGTAATTTTTGCTACAAAAACAAACAAACACTGTTTGAAACACTGACGGGACTGGAGAATGTATTTATACTACAGTGAAGACTTACCTGGTAGATGAAACCACTCATTCGAGGACTAGCAGACAACATGAGAAGTACATGAGGAAACAGCAAAAGGTATCGCTCGTTCTTCTCCTGATGAAGCAGAATATTACGATGAAGATTTCATTTTTAAATGTATCATTTTAAATACACTAAATTCAAAAGCAGTAAATTAAAATCTAAGAAACAACATGTATAATAAAAATAACAAAAGATTGCTCTTTTTATAACCAGGAGTCCATGGAGAACATTCTTGAAATTTTACATTTCTAACTATAAATGAATGCAAATTTAGCTTTTATATTTAAATACTGGCAGTCCCTGATGGTTGGTTAAGTGCTGTAAACCACTGGACTATTTGGTAACATTCACCTCAGCGCCGTGGTTCTGGATGAGGACTTGAGACATGTAGAGGACAGAGCCCAGGGTCTTAATGCCCTCCCCTTCCCAGCCCCGAATAGACTCCATCAGAATCTGCAGCTCAAGTTCCTTCCTCTTCCTCACTTCCTGACACTGGGCCTGAAGACACAACAACAAACACACACAAATAACCATTCTGAAACATAACGTAACTCAAACAGCTCATCATCATTTCACACATCGTTCAAATATACCAGTCACATGAAAAAAAAAGAAAAATCAATGATGTTGACCTATAATACTCACTGAGAGATTTTTAAATACTGTCATGCTCTTCTGAATGTCTGGATAATCTGGATGAAGCGCCTGAGCAGAACAAAGGAAGAATGGTATACTATATAAACACACACTGATATAGAGAGGGATTTTGTTTCATTTCACAACCAAAATACTTAAACTACCATTAAAAATTTGATGCCAGTAAGATTTTTTTTTAAGGAAATTAGTCATTTAATTCATAAAGGAGGCATTAAATTGCTTAAAAGTGACAGTAAAGACATTTATAATGCAATTATAACAAAACATTTCTATTTCTACTGTTCTTTTGAACTTTTTATTCATCAAAAAATCCTGAAATTATCATGGTTTCAACAAAACTATCAAGCAAAATGTTTTTTTTAACACTGATAATAAGTGTTTCTCAAAAACCAAATCACCATATTAGAACGATTTCTGAAGGATCACGTGACACTGAAAACTGGAGCACTTTGTCATCACATGAATAAATTACATTTTAAAATGTATTAAAACAGAATAGCCTTGGTGAGCATTTTGAGAAAGAGAGCGGTTGGGTACCTCCATGTGGCGCTCCATCTCTTTCAGTAGTGTGGGGTATTTCTCCAGTCTCAGGAAGGGTTTGCTCAGGCCCGTGGTGAGTGTGAGGATCCCTGGGCTGTTTGCACCTTTACTTTCCATAAACTCTCCTAATTCCTCACTGAAACACACACACAAACAACCAGACGCTGATAGACGGTGTTTCTGAAGCTTAAAGGAACACTCCACTTTTTTTGGAAATAGGCTCATTCTCCAACTCCCCCAGAGTTAATAAGTTGAGTTTTACCGTTTTTGAATCCATTCAGCCGATCTCCGGATCTGGCGATAGCACTTTTAGCATAGCTTAGCATAGATCATTGAATCCGATTAGACCAGTAGCATCGCATTCAAAAATGACCAAAGAGTTTCGATAGTTTTCCTATTTAAAACTTGACTCTTCTGTAGTTATATCGTGTTCTAAGACCGGCGCGAAATGAAAAGTTGTGATTTTCTAGTCCTATTTGGCTAGGAACTATACTCTCATTCCAGCTTAATAATCAAGGAACTTTGCTGCCGTAACGTGGCCACAGCAGACGCAGTGATATTACGCAGCGCCTGAAAGTAGTCCCCAGCTAGGTAACTAGTTATAATATAGCTGGGGACTACTTTCAGGCGCTACGTAATATCACTGCTTATTAACTGCTTAATATAACTTATTAACTCTGGGGGAGTTGGAGAATGAGCCTATTTCCAAAAAACGTGGAGTGTTCCTTTAATGGATAAGAATGAATGAAAAAGCATCTGCCCAATATCTACTGTCTATGCACTGTGTTTGTTGTGTTGTTACGCACCTGTGTTGTGTGAGAATGTCAACCGCAGAAGGATGGTTGGAGCAGTAGGTCACATACAGACTCCTCATCTGAGGAACGAGGGACAGGAAGAAGCCTCCTATTCTCTGCTGACTCTCTGGAACTCTGCACACAACACACACCAATTCATTCAGAAATAATGTTTACTAAAAATAAATAAATAAATGTTAAAGTTGAACAGAGCTAAAACAAATCGCACACATCTTAAACGTCTAAAGTGTAAATCCAGATAAGAACTACAGTGCATTACTGGTAGCTGCCACTAGATGTCAAACCGTGAGCGAGTGAGTGAATGAAAAACAGGATGGGGACTCTTACTTGACGCTTTCCTCCAGTGAATGCACCAGTGTCTGCTGAAATGAGCTGATCTCCTCTAGATTTCCCATGATGTGACTGATATCTGAGACGCTGAGCCTAGAAAGAGAGAGGGATGGGTACTGAACTGCTATTATCTCTATGTTATGCTAGACTCTGGGCTTGTGCTCTTACCTGTCAGTGGGCTGTAATGCTCTCAGATACGATGAGAGGAGCGTCTGCAGCTCTTTACAGTACTCTGTCTCGGTTTGTACAATATTCTGAACCACCTGTGCATTTGACAAAAATGAACAACAGTTATGCATGTATGACAACTTAAAAGAACAATTTGACATTTTAAACATTATTATTGGTTTTATTAGTATTAGTTTGCAATGGTGTAATGATATAACTGAACACAGCAGACTCTGTGTTGTTTAAATGTCATGCATCTATATTGAATCATAGTTAGCATAAATGACATAGAACACAGTCTGAAATGCCTAAAGTCTCTTATTATCACACATACTCAACATTTAACAACCAGACAGTTAAAGAATACAGAATATGATGCAAATAGGAGAAGCGCATTGCTTTTGACCTGTTAGTTTTCCAAGCGCAAAGTGACTAGAATCTAGGGTCCGTTTTACTATGTTCATTATCCTTGAGGACAAAACACTGCAGGCATACAGGGAAAGTGCGGGAGATGACAGAACTGGGCCAGTCCTTGCATGTCCTGATAAACTCTGATTTCAGTCTAACTTAAGATTTAAAGATGTCCCTGGTTGAACAAGGCTAGCTGAATATATCTTAGCAGCTAAAACGTCAAAATGCAACAATAAATCTTCAATCTGTCAGCAGATGAACCTTGAGATGCAGCCATTACTTGGAAAAGCATAACAGTATATCAGTCTTTCAAGTCATGTGGTTAATCTGTGGATCTAATAAAAAAAAAAAATGGCGGGGTGGGGGGCTGCTGGAATCTTAGAAATATAACGCTCAAAACTAAGGATTTTTTTTTCTGCCGGCCAAGTCCATTAAATAAGTATTTTAATTAAAATTTTTAAGTGTTGAAAATGTACTTTTTAATATATTTTTATTTTATACAAACACAAATATGGAGTTGAGAGGCCACTGGAAAAATTATTTACAAAGCTCAAAATAAGTATTTTTTTTAATTCTGCTGGTCTGGTCGGTTAAATAAATACAATTCATTTTTTTTATTATTTGTAGAAATTTATTTTTATAAATGTTTTTTTTTTTTTTTTTTTACATAAATATTCATTTTAGAAAACAAAATAAATCAATACTAATATTCCCCCATCAATTTACAGAATTATAAAGCAATTATAAAATTCTGCAGAGCTTTCTGAAGCGATCTGCTCCCACATATTTAAGGTTTGAAGACAGATCAATAACTAAAAATACAAGAAATACATTTTCATGGATACAGGATAGGTCTCATTTTAACAGTCTATACTTGAAAATGCCAACTTTTTTTCCCTCTCCAGAATTAGCCAGGACCAAGAACAAAGTTGTCTGTAAACACATGTATGCAAGCACCCCTGACATGAACAACAACCCTGGACGTCTGGAAACTGTGCCCTTAACATGAATGGGTCTCCTCCCCTAAAGCTGCTGTAAAAGACTGAACCCTGCCTGACCTCAAACTAGCGTCCTCCCTAAAACACACACACACACACACACACACACACACACACACACACACACACACACACACACACACACACACTTCATCTTCAGCCGGTCTTCAGTGGAGTATAGGGTCAGTTACTGCACATTCTCATCAAACATGACACATAACCAACACAGACGCACAGACAGCGCCGGGCCCCAGGCACAGCTGTCCCCCGAGTCAATGAGATGGAAAAGATGACCTATATTATGGCACGACTGAGAGACAAACACACGCACACCAGTGAGAACAGATAACCAAATACAGACATTCATAACACATTTACATAAAAATATGCAAATACAGTCCCAGACACACACACATTCCCTGTCAACAACTCTAAAAATACAAATGTTTGTTTTTCTATCATGGTGGGGACTTCATTGCCTTCTACTGTTTTTATACTGAGCTAATGATATCATGATTTCTATCTCCTGCCCCTAAAGCCAACCTTCACAGACCTTTCTTATAAACCTTTTTATTAAGATTGTTTGTTTGTTTACCAAGCCGTTTTCCTCGAGCACAAGGTAGGTGACTTCAATTTTAATATCCTTGTGGGGACATATGATCCACACAATGAAGGCAAAACCTGACCTACACATACACATTAAACCAAACCCAAACCCGGAGCAGCATCTGCTGGTGGGTGTTTAAACTTGGATTATTAACTCTTAAGTAAGTCTAGTTTGGCGAGGCTTTTAAACCCAGATTAAAACCTTATGACTGTAAATTCAAGGATTAGTCCAAGGCTAAGTCTGAGAAAACCGGACACAGCGCTGCGTCATAAAAACCCTTACACAAATCGAATATCCTTGCAATGCACAGTTTCACCTCAATGTTACTCAAAAAAGCAAACGAGTGGCATTGCATTATTTTAGCTGTGTGAACTGGTTCATGGATGCGTCTCGTCTACATTATCGTTTAAAAGTTTGGAGTCTGTAAGATTTTTTATTTTTTTTAATGCATTTTAAAGTTAACTGCAAAAATACAGAAAAAAAAAACAGTAAAAATGTTTTGTGGAAACCATTATACATTTTTGTCATGATTCTTTGATGTATACACAGTTCAATATAACAGCATTTATTTTAACAACAAAAACTTTTATAATATTGCAAATGTTTTTACTGGTCACTTTTGCTTAATTTAGTGCATCCTTGCTGAATAAAAGTATTAATTTCTTTTCTTTTAAAATATCTTACAGCCCTACACTTCTGAATGGTAGTGTATATATTGACTTTGTAATAGGCCTATTGATCTTTATGAGATTTACATTTTGTATTCACGCAAGTTGAATGTGCTCTTCATAGTTAAGTCTAAAATAACACGTTGAAAATCACAAAAATCTTTGGCAGTGTTTCATAACCCTCTAAAATGATTCATAATGCTGCTATCACAATCACTCCTAACATTTTAAACCTTAGTCTTATCTGTCAAGTATAGGCAGAGTTGGTGGTGTGTGCTTGCTTGTTTGGTTAGGGAAATATCTGTGCAATACAAACTCCCCAGAGGCACCACTTCCATCCCACGCGCATCTTAAATAATCAACGCGCTCCATGTGGGAGGTGTTACATGCCACTAACGCAACACTCCAGCACATCTCTCTTACCACATTATAGTACGTCTTGCAGTAGTTAGTGGTCTCAAAGCCTTTGGGTGGACTCTTCAGCGTTCCAGACTTAGGTGACACAGGTTTGTCTGCAGGAGAGAGCAAAAACAGAACAAAAGGTAAGGAGGTCACCTTAGACCAACATCTGGAAACATTTTGTTTCTGTTATTGCATATTGAAGTACATCTCTCCTGCAGTGAGCAGTCAGGACAGCAATATTAGATTTAGATACCTAGAGGGGGAGATCTGAGTTTACAGGAAAACATTATACTACTTCTTCAGCAAGAAGACGGTTTGAACATTTCACTTAGCTCAATCCATTACGGTTCATTTACACTAATATCAGCAACGTAATGTGTGAACATCCTGGAATCATCAAAATGGAACATTTCTCATCATGCTTTTCTACAAGAAAACATTCAGTTCATTGATTAAAACCATTACTCTCCACTTGGCAAATGTGTGATTTTTTTTCTTTTCCTTCCCTTCCCTAAGTTCTCTCAGAGTTTGACATCTCCACAAACCAAACCAATCATTAGCGGTGCTTACTGAGCTAAGCATCATATTTAGGATTAGAGATTTGAAACAATCTAGTTTTAAAAGGAATAATTCACCCAAAAATGACAATGTCATCATATTCACTCATGTTAATCCAAAAGTGTATCACTTTCTTTCTTCCTCTCCTTTTGCGTAAGTCACACAAGGTTTGAAGTAAATGAGAGAATTTTCATTTTTAAATAAACTACCCCTTTAATCGTGTAATCTGAGCTCAAAGAAAACAATGCATCACAAACCCTACACTCTTCCCATCTTCCTAACCGCAGAGATGACGCATGAAATCAATATACTATTAATGTCTACTACAAGTAACGTTGGGCATGCATTTAACACAAGTAAATCCTATAAAAGAGTCTGGATCGCTAAGTGCTCAGAGAGTGGGATAAGCTTGAGTGTGGAGCCATATTCAGAGGAAAGGGGAAGCGCTGTCTTCTGGCTGCTGCACTTCCTGTCTTTGTTGTTGGATGGTGTTTCCTTCCTGTTAAGCCCTGGATGTTCAAGCTCTGATGTCATCCTAAATGATTTCCATTCAAAGCTGGGTCGTATACACATTAGGGTCGTTTCCCCACACATGAGAGGGAAGCATCTGTTTGGCATCATGGGGTGTACATGCTATTTATGTTTGGACTGCAGAACAAGGGTCAGGGGTTGTGTTTATACTACAACGTGCATACAGTGAGATAAGGCTACGAAAAGCTGGTTATTTAAAATATACACTACTGTTTAAATGTTTAGGTTCAGTAAGAAATTAATACTTTTATTCAGTAAGGATGCATTAAATTGGTCAAAACTGACCAACTGAATCAATTTCAAATAAATGCTGTTCTTCGTACTTTCTATTTATCAAAGAATCCTAAAAAATGTATTATGGTTTACACAAAAATACTAAGCAGCACAACTGTTTTCAACATTGGTAATAATAAGAAATGTTTCTTGAGCACCAAATCAGCACATTAGGATCACTTGACAGGATCATAATGATGCTGAAAATTCAGCTTTGCATCACAGGAATAAATTATACCTTAAAATATATTCAAATAGAATACAGTACAACTCATTTTACATTGTAATAATATTGCCAATATTACTGTTTTTACTATATTTTGGGTCAAATGAATGCCTTGGAGGCTTCTTTCAAAAACATTTTTTTAAAGCCTTTTTATTAATGAATTTTTTTTTGGTGGCATGAAAATGTTTAAAGGGAAAAGTTAAAATTAAGTACTAGATTAGCAGATTTTATAAAAGAACTAAACGAACACATGGTTTTGTCATTACAAACAGTGTCTTCAGATGAAGTGTCCTACCATTTACTCTTTTAATTCTTAGTTTGCAGCACCTGGTCCTGTACTCAAGCTGGGTTGAATAAGTGCACATTTTTCCACTGTAAGCCTGTAATGGTCATATAATCCAGTGAGCTGCCATTCAGTTCTCTTTTGGCACATTTTCATTAAGCCTGTAAGTCCTCTTTTAATCGCCTTTTTAATGGACCTGGGCAGATTTGACATTCTCATAGTGCCACAGTGCCTCGTAGGCTTTTTAAAAGAATATTTTAAGCTGACTAAAGGGTTGACAGCCTAACATGCAGCTGCCCGCAGCGATTTTCTGATCTATACACATACTCAGCAGGTCTTTTATGAAAATATTATGGCAACACTAGGGAACAGAAGAAAGTCAGCAGGTAAACGTGGTCTACAAAACTTCATCTCTTCTGCTTTTCTTGGCAGTCTATGAGAGGAGCATGAGTAAGACCAAACCCTTTAGTTCACTTTGCTTGTCTGGTCTTGCAGGATTTTAGATACG
Organism: Acrossocheilus fasciatus; assembly: GCA_036784905.1. Classification (NCBI taxonomy): domain Eukaryota; kingdom Metazoa; phylum Chordata; class Actinopteri; order Cypriniformes; family Cyprinidae; genus Acrossocheilus; species Acrossocheilus fasciatus. Next base: position 31,289,481 of record CM071938.1, on the reverse strand, counting down.
TTCTCTTCCTACAAGAGTTTGTCAGGATTTAACTTCTGCAGCTACATTTTTCAAGGTTTAAAGCGGCAAATACTAACCGGAGCCTTTGATCTCTTTGACATAGTTGCTAGGAAACCAGCCGGTTTTGCCGTTGAGAGACCCCTCCCACCAGCCGCCCTCTTCCTGCCGTGTCACCTGGATGATATCTCCCTTATTGAAGGACAGCTCATCCTCATTGGTCTGCTGGAAGTTAAACCGCGATTTCACCAGCACCTGAGGGGCACTGTTTTCAGACATGTCCTACAGAGAAAGACAGAAAAAAACACAGAGAGAATTTGTTCCAGCTTCTCTTTCATATTTGTCTGAGGACTCAAATTACAGGTGTGCCAAGTAGTTTTTGAACTCAGAAAGGTTTTACACACAAAGAACTGAATAGTACCTTTGACAATTATTCTTAAAATCACTTCAGTCTGTTTTCCAGTGGTTTAAAAGAAGCCACTTTATTCTACATCAGGGTGTGGAGTGATTGTGATGCTCACCAGACTGCGGTACTGGTTGTACTTGAGTCTGGATGATCTCCTGTGAGTGGACGAACAGTTGATCGAGTCAAAGGACTTGATCCGCAGAGAAGACGAGTGACGAGAGCACACAGAATTACTCTCACCACCGGACTCTACAACCAGAAAACACTCATCAACAAATCAGACATTTGCTCCAAGTACACACATTTAGTTAGCTATCTGAATTGGGACATTCCACTCTATTGGCTTCATATACAGCTAGACATAGATACTATAACCTAACCCTAATCTTAAATCGATAAGTCATCCAAAAATGAAAAACTTGATAAACACAAAAGAAGATATTTTGAAGAATGTTGGGAAACAAACAGTTCTGTCAGGACCATTATTGTCAAAGATGACTGACAATTAGGGCTGCAACGATTAGTCGACAGTATCGACAATAAAAAAAAATTGTCGACAAATATTTTTGTTGTCGAGTAGTCGTTTGTACGATGGCTGAGAGAGCTCAACGCGCTGCAACTTCAGAAAACACATGCAAATAGAAAAAGCACCAGCAAATCAAGAAAACATCTTCATCAGTTTGACAGCAGGTGCTGCAAATGCTCACAACGCAAACAAATAAAGAAACGCGCTGCAAATGCTCAGAAGAATTTTATTTGCAGCGTGTTTCTTTATTTGGTTGTGTTGTGAGTATTTGCAATGTGTGTTGTCGAAGTTGTTTTCTTAATTTGCAGGTGTTTTTTTCTACTTGCAACGTGTTGAGCTCTCTCGGACCCCGTACGTTTGATCTCATATGGCCTAATGTAAGAGCCTGCAGTAATGCAGTTTGACCAGCAATGTGGCTCTGTAGCGCAAGGCTGTAATTCAGCTCTCCTGGATGCAATTCAAGAGAAGACAACAGCGCTTCAGAGCAAACGCTGCCAAACGAACCTGAAGCTGTTGAGCGGTGTTTGGATGAATATGTAAATATATACTGTGCTTTCCTCTCAGTAACAAAATAAACACAACAAAAACTGCCAGCGGTGTGAAAGCAGCAGTTAATAAAACATTTGATTACAGCGATGTGGATGTTTGCACGAGCTCTGCAGTAAAGTCCAGTCATGTCACGTTTATTTATATAGTTTATGCAATAGATAGCCTTAAATCAAGCAGCTTTACAGTATTAAACATGAAAAACCAGAGTCAGTGTCTGATTTTCTGTTATAAAGCAGCTCTCCAGTGTGGAGCTAGCTAGTGATAAAATATTTTTATTAGTGGAAAAAAAAATTATATATATATATATATTTCATTAAAGTCATAGTTTGGTTTGCAAAGATCAAAGCTTGATCTAACTCAGGACTGTTTTGATTATCATAACCCTATAAGGTATTTTAAGAGAGATTATTTTGTGAATAAAACATTATCTAAAAATAAAACATCTTATCACTTACCTTTATTTTGTTTCTTATCCATATGACTTACAAAAGGAGACGTTAGGCAGAATGATGTGTCATTCAGTTACTTTTTCATATAGCTAATTACATGGTGAATGAGAGTTTCTCTGTCAGTCATCCATTTTGTGTGCCAAATATATATATTTGCATAAATTAATTGTATAATAATTGTAATTACATAATAACTTTCAAAATCTGACTTGATTACCATACTTGATTATTATATATTTGTTAGAATATGCATAACTCAACATTTTAACTAATTGCAAAAGGTGAATAATCAGTCAATGGCTACCGATTAATCAAGTGAAATAACCGACGATTAGTCGATTAATCTATTCTAATAATCATTAGATTAAACGATTATCAAAATTGTTTGTTGCAGCCCTACTGACAATTAGCATACAGTTTGGATTGGCGGTATGGTTCCGTTCTGGGCAAGAATAATGAGTAGCAAGAGTACTTGATATTTGGAAGTCAATGGCTACCAGCAACATTTACATTACATTTATTCATTTAGTGGACGCTTTTATCCAAAGCGACTCACAGTTGAGGAATACTGTTCAGTTACCAACATTCTTTTGTGGTCAACAGAAGAAAGAAAATCATACAGGTTTGGAACAAGTGGAGGGTGAGCAAATGATGACAAGATTTTCATTTTTGGGTGAACTATCACTTCAGAAAACTTACAGCATTTTTAAAAATATTTACAAAAAAAAAAAGAAAAAAAAAAAAAAGCATTTATTTTATATATCAGTGCTGTTTTTACAAATGATGACATCCCCCAAAAGGAGGCTTCGGGCAATTGACCCTTCGCAAAAGCTTAAATGAGCAATCATAACGCTGAATCCGCCATCTTGTCCGACAAACAAATCAGACAGGAGAGTAGATTAACTTTGGGGGACTTAAACTTGAAAAATGGTGTGTACTTATGTCTTTCCGCGATTTAAAAAAAGAAACCTTCTAATGTTCATTTATGTTCATTTCGTGCTTTAAGTAAATATTAAAAGACGATCAGTTCACGTGTGCCGCTTGAAATGAGGCACTACAGCGATTTGTCACGACACATTAAAGCGCCCCTATTATGGATTTTTGAAAATGACCTTTCATGCAGTGTGTTACAGCTCTAAGTGAATGAAAACATCCTGCAGTTTTAAATCTGAAAGTGCACTGTGTATAAAGTTATTGTCTCTCAAAAGAAAGAGTCGACTCTGAATCATTGAAACGAGTCGTTTTTACGAATCCCAAGCCGTTTCATGTTGACATCAACATGAAACATTAGCATATTGTCCATCCACTTGTTGCGAACGCAGACCTGGGAAAACCAAAATATGAACCTTTCATAACCCATTATAGGGGCACTTTAAAGAGCCACAAAACAGTATTTTATTGTTTGAATTTCTTTAAAAAATTACAAAATTTGAAATGTATATTTAATACCAAAAGTAACCTGCTCTGTCTTGTCTGTCAGCATGTTGTCAGTTTCCTCTTTACTCCGCAATGTATTTTTTACTCCGTGAGAACACATGTAGTGTGAGAGCGGCATGGCTTGTCGGACGTAGCAACAGTAACTAAGGAGGGTGGGGTTTTTACGAAGGGTCAATTATGTCAGGTTTAGCTCACTTCCGAGTAAATACTGTACTCAAGACAAATACAACTAGACCATGCTGGTATTAAACTAAATGCCCTTTATGATCCTGTCAGACAGCACTGATAATGCAGGTGTTTCAGATGTATCTCACCTGAAGTTGCTTTGTTGAGTGCAACCAAACAATTCAAGACCTTGGAGAAGTTCTGGCCCTGAAGCAAGTCATTGGCCTCAAATACCTGCAGAGGGACAAAAACAGAGACATGCATGAGCTCAAATATAAAGTGAGAAAAAAAAAATTGGATCTGCTACTCTCAGATAATCCAATACAAAAAGAAATTGCATTTTAGATTAGCATGTTTGATGCACAAGATCATAAATCATAAACCCTGATGCCTTAAGTGCAGTGGGTTCACAAGTCCCAAAAGGATAAATACTGTTTTTCAATCTGCAATACAAGATGGGCTTGATTCATAACATACCATTCAAAGGTTTAGGGTCAAAAAGGGTTTTTTAATTACATGTAATTAATCATGTATGAAACTGATTAAAAGTGACAGTAAAGACTTTTAGGGCCAGATTTACTTAACAGGGCAAATTAGCATGAGAGCGTAATTCCGAAACAGCGCCGATGGGTGTGGAAATTTCTGCGGGTGACTTACTATATGCTTTTTTGGGCGTTAAATAATGGCGCAAACATAAATCACATCGAGTGATTCATTTTAATACTCTCCTCCCATAAATTTGGCGTCTGAAAGGGAAGCTCCTACAAATGCATATTCAATAAGGTCAAGCGCAAAAATAACTGTGTCCACGCCTTTTCAGCGCTAATTCTTCACTGCGCGTCTTTAGTAAATCTAGAAAGTACTATTTTAAGGGCAAAAAATGTTTTGCGCTGGAGCAAGCTGTTAGTAAATCTGGCCCTTAAAAATATTACAAAATAACTGCTGTTCTTTTAAACTTTCTATTCAAAGAAATTTAAAAATGCATCATGATTTCCACAAAAATATTAAGCAACACAACTGTTTTCAACATTAATAATAATAAGAAATGTGTCAAATCAGCATATTTAAATGTATGCATTGAAATTAAATGCATCAAGGGATCAAAATATGATGAGGAATGCTGACCCAAGCATTAAACATGGTGAAAGCTTCAGGTTTATATCTTAAACCTGGATGGACAGTTTCAGAGGATGGATTGTAACTCAAGTCATGTAATGCTAAATATGCAAATCCAGAGGCCATATGCAAAACAGCAGAACAGTAACAACCATTCATAAAAATATGGACATAATCTGCAGAATAAGCAACATTAGAGAAACTCTTGCACTAGGGTGAATTTGACCAAATTTCTAGTCACAGAAACCTACAGAAATGTATGATGATCACAGATTCTCTATAAAATGAGTCTGCTTCACTGAGGGAATATCAGAAAGTAGTTTTGCTACGCTTGGGCAATGTTGTGTTTGTGTGTGTGGGTTTCTGGCTCTCAGACTACCTGCTGCTCTCTGGGCCATCTGGACACATAAGCTCATCCCAAGTAAACCCAAACTGGCCTGATCTGACACCAGCTTAATTCGAACTCTTCAAACGATACAGGCAATGAGATAGAGTAAAGTGGTCCTGGATTTGTGTCTACACACCAAATGTCTTATGGTGGATCAACTCATTTGCATTCATGATGATTATAATTTAGGAAACCATATATTTTGGGGAAATCAACACATAAATGATTTACTTCTTGTTTCTCTGCACAGTTAGGAAGCAGGCTATTTTAACATTTAAAAAAAAGTGTCATTTTTGGAATGGTGTTTGCCATTTTACTGCCAAAACATGAAGTATTTTCAAGCAAAACACTTGATTTTATCATGTATTCGGGAAGTAAACTGTGAATATCATGTTGTCTTAAAAGTAAGCTGTAACTTTGATCACAACTATTATTCCTCATGCATACATACATTATAGAGAAATTGTGTTTATTTTTTATAAATAAATACACTTACATTACTGTTCAAAAGTTTAAGGTTGGTAAAATATTTAATTTTACAATTTTATTTAGCAAGGACTTGATCCAAATTCAGAGTAAAGGCATTTATAATCTTGCAAAAGATTTCTATTTCAGATAAATGGCGCTCTTTTTTAACGTTCTATTCACCTAAATAAATAAATAATCCTGAAAATGTATCAGTGTTCCCAAAAAAAACCACAACTGTTTTTCACAATCATAAGAAAAGCTTCTTGAGCACAAAATCAGCATATTATAACGATTTCTGAAGAATCATGTGACACTGAAGACTAGAATTTGACATTTTTACCCCATGGAAACGTAGCAATCTAAAAACCGTCAACAATGATTTTGAATTGATCAGAAACTGATGAAAGCAACTTTCTCCTCTCAGTGAATTAAGAGCACTGTGTTTATTTGCTCCAATGTACCTCTCAAAAAAGAGACACAAAGACATTTCATTAATATTCAGTACTTGATACAGGCCTAAAGTCCAGTCCTCAACACTCAAGCACCACCAACAATCATCACACACATCTAAGTCTACATTACATCATCTGCCATCACTGTAGTGGAATTAAATTCCCTCCTGCTCTCTCTCTTTAAACCAGTCATCCGAACATGCCATTTGAAAAAGCAGTTTTAGTGTGGAGTGCCTCTCTTCATTCTGGCCTGTGCCAAACCACAGCACCATTAATGAGCTGGCAGCTCTGCCCATTCAAACACACAACTCCATTCACCACAATAGAGGGCTTGTCTGAACCTCTCACAGCTGGCCAGAAGAACCGAAGACACTGGCACTCCTGAAACTCACAAACACACACACACACACACAGAACCGTAACCGTCCTACACAACAGAACTCATATAGAGCAACAAATGCCTCAGAAAGAGAGCAACATACGCACACAGCACCCCTGCGGGCAGAGAGATCTCAGTTACACCATCATCCTGCCAAACGTTAAAAAGCACAGAAGTGTTTGTGAAGAAAAATCACTCTCAGATTTCCCAAAAACAAGCAAAAGTGACAAAAAATGTGACATTCAAAAATTAAAAACAGCTTTTACTGACAGAACAGCAGTTGTTGAGAAAAGCGTCACTTTCAAAATAACATGCTGGTATCACATAAGCTCTGAATGCAGTTCGTTACACAGCCAGCGCTAGACTTTAGAGATTGCAGTAAATCAAATCAAAGGTCATGTGACAATTCATTGCACTAAATGTGAATAATTTATGGCTGCATACTGTGCAGTCTATTGCATGCTTTTTCCAAGAATCAACATGCAATTGCCTGTACAGACATATTGTTGATATCTGCAGGAAAAATGGGCAGAGCTGGATCTGAACACAAAATCTAGCCATAAAAGTAGGTTTAACAATAACACTGGCTCTAAGGCCAATAAAAACACTGTGTGGGTGAGGGATCTGATTCAATCTCACACCAACACCTACTGGACTTGCGTGGAGACGGAGCTGCCAGAACACCATGTTTACAAACATATGAACTGTTAATACCACATTAAAAGTGTAAAGAAACTGTTACAATGCACTGCCGTTTTCAGCAAAGAACTTTTCTTGATAAACAAGTCTGGACGACTCTGAATTAATTTTACCTGGCGTTGAGAATTGTCAGGTGCAACGCCTGTTAACAACTTGGCTACACCCTGTAAATTACTGAACTGAAAGTGTTTATTATGAAACGCTACACTAAATATCGGACATTCGTGATTGTAATTTAGCAATCGCTGTTTACAAATAATTTCACCAAGATCATGGTTCCCTTGCCATGTAAACTATATATTTTATGGCACAGCAGCTCTATTTAGAAGTTTGGGTCACACTTTATATTAAGTGGCCTTAACTACTATGTACTTGCATCAAAAAATAAGCACAATGTACTTATTGTGGTCATATTGTATTGCAAAACACTTTTGCTGCTATTGAGGGGGGATACGGGGTCCCACTTTATATTAGGTGGCCTTAACTACTGTGTACCTACATTTTAATTAATAATGTGGTACAATGCACTTATTGTGTACATACAAGTTTTTACATTGTACTTATATTCTTAAAAATACCTATATGTAGTTACATCTGTAATTAATTTCTGTAATTACATTTATAATTACACTGTTGACCCATCCCTTACACCTTAACCCACCCTTAAACCGACCCACACCACCAAACCTGTCCCTAACCTTATCTGTATCCCCCCTCAATAGCAGCAATAGTGTTTTGCAATACAATATGAACACAATACGTACATTGTACTTATTTTTTGATGCAAGTACATAGTAGTTAAGGCCACCTAATATAAAGTGTGATCGGATATGGGTAAGGTTAGAGATATATATAAGTGCAATGTAAAGACATGTATGTACACAATAAGTGCATTGTACCAAATGATTAATTTAAGTGTAAGTACATAGTAGTTAAGGCCACCTAATATAAAGTGGGACCGAAGTTTGATACACAAGTAAATCCAATGTTATCCATGTAGCACGTACATTCAGTATTCTCAAGTAAACCACTGTATACTACACAGCAAATCTCAACAGCTCGATTGCTTGTATTGTTGCAAAATGTAACCTATATTATCAACCAGCTCTAATTTGGTAAATGTGATTATAAGGCGTTGAGATATTATAAGCATCATGATTTTCTGTGAAGCTGCTTTGAAACATTGCGTATTGTGAAAAAGCAGAATAAAAATAAAATGTTTATTATTCTGGAAAAGACACTTATATTATACCAATAGCTGTAAAGAATCTTCGGAATAAACTAAAATACATAGCCTACGTGCATATTCTTTTCCTGAAATACTTGCTCTTGGCATTTACGTCACATTTGTGTGTAATTTTGTACAGTTACGTTTCACTTAATTCTCATTCTTGGTGATTGATTGCATAATACAGTCATCAGGGCTCTTATAAATTGATTATTGATGGTGATATCGTGCCTTTAAAAAATTTTATATTCAAATCTGTCTTCCACAGCTTGACTTTTCCCTGTCTGCAAACATAAAATATACAGCAAGCTACCTGGACATCTACAAATGATGAAATTACAATAAAACAATGTTGCATTAATCATTTAAGAAATTGTCAAAGTAGAACAAGTAAAGACGCAGCAATCACACTCAGTGCCATTGTTTCCAATGTAATAATAACTCAAAAAACCAAAACACACAGGATTAGTCTGTTCCCAACTCCAGCTGAGATTCAGTCTGGCGACCTGGTTTGCCTTCAAACCACACAAACAAGCCACTGAATCAGTGATCAGAAATATGAACGAGCATGCAAATGAAATGAACGACTAAAACAGGCGCTCAAAGATCATGCAGCAGCACTCACCTCGATGTGATATAACGCACAGCCTTTCACAAACTCTCTGATATTACTCAGACACTCGTCTTTCCTCGGGTCCTGGTGGATCTGAAAATAAAGCGAACAGATAAATCCTCTTCCGAGCCGTACTTTTGAGCACGTTGGTCAAAGAATAAACAAAAACTTATGCGAATATGCCATTTGTTTATGTTACGGCTCATCGCCCCGTTCCTGCAAAAAGCCACTTATTCTTCATAGGGAAGTTGGCGGAGGAATAGCGGAAATGACGTGAGCTAATAGCTTGCGGTTGGGTTCAGAGAGAGGGGCATGCTGGCACAGGCAAACACTACCTGAGCTGTCCGAGCAAAGTCTAACATCTTCACGAAATGTTGTTTATATAGTAGAGCCTGTCAATGACACTGTGCATTGATTGCAGCATTCCGCTTTTCACAGTCTGTTTAGCATCTGACATTTTATGAAAACAAATCAGCATCGATGATTTCGGACCATATTGTATTGCCTGTAATAAATTAGAATCACTGATCTATATATTAGAATACATTCTACTACGCTGTCTGTCGAGACTGTGGTTGATCAAATGTTTATGAATTATTAATTAAATGCATCCACCTTATCGTTTGTATCAAAGCGTATGTGGATATAAAAAAATAACAAAAATAATACTTAACTCTATACATTTACAAATAAACACCCTACCTGCAAAGACTAAATAAATAAGCAAACAAACAAACAATTCAATGTTGTGTTGAAATGTGCTCAAATTTAATTACTCTGCTCTATTAGCAGATTTCTATTTATAATTAAAATTGTACTTTTTAATTCTAATTATAAAATAGTACTTTTTCATTATAAAAAGTAATGTCACGAGTAACACCGCTAATAGAAATATTTGTAATGAATGAGAGGTTCAATGCATTTCCGCGAATCGGTTATTTCGAACAGTTCAGTTCGTTCCAATGAACCGGTTCAACAAAACAACAACAATAACGGTCCATCCGTCCCATGATGAGGAATATTTAGTTTGATTATTCGCTGTAATTTAAAGTGTCCCGATTCAATCAGTGCAGCCACGATTCGGCTCATAAAAACGAAATTTAAGAAGAATTTGTTATTTATTCATTCACCAGTTTTTGGCTCATTGGCTCGTCCGAATTGCGGTTCGGTTCAAAGAGTCCGATTCGCGAATGAATCATTCAGACAGGTGCTCAACTGATTCACTAAAAAGATCCAACCCAAAACACTCCGTTCACAAACCGGACATCGTCGTTTCCTCTCTTTCTCTACAGTCAATGGCGGTCGACTCATACAGACGAATTAATTTTCCACGGTTAATTTCCGTTTATATATTTATTTACGGTCCCACATTCTGATCACTTTTCATTACGATTATTATTAAAAAAAAACACTCTTGCCCCGTCACCGCAGATTATACGAGATTTCCTCTACACATTTCTACATAATTCCCTTTCACTCACAGTTAAATGAAATTACGCTAAAAACTAAAAGGTAAAGAAAAACAGTATGTTAATGTACACACTGGTTAGCGCGCTCAGCGAACGCGCGCGCGGAGACAAATACAAAGGTCTCGTGTCCCCGATTCGCAAAAACACCAGTGCTTTTGTGTCATTTATGCACTCTGTTATAGAGCTGCTCGAGCTTATTGACCAACAGCTTACCGTGTGAACCGAACCGGGTCGCAGCCGCTCCAGCAATTTACACAAAACCACTCCATCTCTGAGAGATGCCTGTAAAAAGCCTTCAGGGTCCGATAGCGTCTTTTTGGGTGATTCCAGGACACCCAGCGTTATTAACCATGTGATGGTCTGTTCAGCCGAATTCATGGCCTCAAATGCGTCTAAAGCTCAATAATCCATAAGCAAACGAGCATGCAGGCTTTGTGAAACGACAGAGCTCCTGTGCGGTGCCCAGCGGCGGCAGGATGTTCGGAGCAAGGGCTCTGGTCCCTCCTTTTCCCTGGATGTTAGGGATGACGATTTGTTTAGGGTTATCTGGCAGGTCCGGTTTCTCTCTCCTCTTCTTTCATCTGGCAGGATGTCAGCTAGCGTTCAACCAAAATCAACAGCCTGCAATTGTTTCCCTTCACATGACACCCAATTCACGCCGCTCGGGTCACTGAATACTTTAAAGACTAAAGAAACAAACGCATTGACACGCGTTCAGCAGCCCTGGACTGGACACGAAAGACAATATTAGGTCGTAATGTTATTAGTGAATCTAATATATTTAACATCACATGTCCACAGCTGGAGAAAAACAAACTATTTGAGTAAAATCTTGAGCAAAAGTCAACTTGTATGATCTACAGACTAGACGCATCCATGAAAGTCTACACTTTGTTATGAGCGCGAGCAACGCGTCCCAATTTATTCAAAGAAAAAAAGGCGCTGATGCTAAATACTATTCCATTGAAATCCTAATGTACCCCCCTAGCGCCCCCTGCCGCTCCTAAACCCCACAAATAAATTAAATGCATAAATACACTTTTTTTCCCCCTTGCAGGACAACGTTTGGTAACTGACTAGAATTCATTGTATTTCACATTAAAAAAAATAAACACATTTAAAAACCTTTAGGATTTTCATAATCACATTTTCTCTGAAATTCTAATGTAATATAGCAATAAATGAATCAATATGCTACTAATATACATGCTATGTGCTGCAATGAAGTACTGAAAACCATTCTGTCAATACAATTTTTAATGATTAAAACCAGCATAAATTTAATCGCCTACAACTAAAACTACTATGTTGTATACTTAATTTTAGTCATTTTTTTCCCCACACCACAATAATACAGATGAGTTTCCCCACATTATAACTGGCTGTTGACATTTGAGCAAAACTCAAAAATGGTCTCCTTTTCTTTACACAAAATATACTGCCTATTTCTTCTTTTGTAATATGAAGCTGTGTATTTACCATCACCAAAACTTAAGAAAGAACAACATCTATAAATAGGCCATCTCTTTATTGTTGATTTTCACGTGTCAATTTCTTTGATATTTCATGTTCAAAAAGAGGAAGGGAAGGGCCTTTCATCCAAGTTCACACACTCCGGGTGAAGGTGTCAGTGGGCACAAAGGAAACCCGAGAGAGAAGGAGAGAGAGTCTGTTTCTGGCTGGGATGATAAGTTTAAAAAGGACAATTTAAGAACTGCACTCCAGAAAGGAAAGAAAAAAGCAGGGCAAATGAAAATACTGGTAAGGTAAATGTTTTTTTTTTTTTCATATCTAAAATCCTGGTGAAAACTCCAGCAGTCATTGACGAAAGCCACACTGACTTCACTTTCTGATGGAAATCTAAGGTCGGGCCTCAAGCAGCTCAAGTTTAATCCAGCCATACGGTGAACTTTGAGGAGAAAACCATGAAATGAAAGAAAAATAAAGTGGATTGATCAAGAGAGAACAGGCACGTTTGGAATAATTGAAAAGGTTGTCTAACATTTTCTAACATTTGTCACTGTTTAAAACAGTGGTAGTAGTTTCAGTTTCTCACAGAAAAACTTTTTTCCTTGCTTTTTTTTTTGTTTGTTTTTTTTTTTGTCACCAACACTCCCCACCACCCAAAAAGAGTTGGAGAGGAAAAGAGGAGTGTTGTGAGTTTTCGCCCATGCACAGGAGAAACTAGTCCTCGATACCGGACTGTGCTAGGCTGTGTCGGAGTACAAATGTCCTTAAATGTATGAGCAACACTGATGACTCCAGAATCACACGTGACCTTGAGGAGTGTACAACGTATAGCGTTTGTATGTGTGCACGGGGGGCGTTTGAGATCTAACGTCAGTCAGTCAGTCACAGTCACTGGTGTGTTCAGATGATTTCAAAGGTTTTCTTCAGTTCCATGATTAATTGCCAGTCTGATTTCTGCATCTCGTCTCTGAACCAGTTCTTCAGAGCATCAATTGACTGACGGGTGATCTACAAGAGATAAAGGAAGGCATTTGAGTCATATTTCGATGGCATTTAAATATATGCTTTAACATTTGTATTAGGTTTTTTTTTTCCAACAAACTAGGCATCCTGTGAGCTCCAGTGGCTTTATTTCAGGATGCAGGGAGAGAGTATACCTTGCTAACAATGATGTCCACGGCTTCAAAGTGTCGGCCGTACATCTTGGGTGATTCTCCAGGAATTGGCTCTATTTTCACACAGATCTCCTGTCCTTTCTTAGCGCTATCTACAGACTTGTGATTCATTTCAATACTGGTCACAATGCCAATATCTACAAACTAAGAGAAAGAGAGAAAAGGTGGAGCAAATGAAATGCAAACAATACCAGTTTTTCCCATAAACTGTGCAAATATAGGGGCAAAGAGTTGTTCTGCTTCTTTCATTGTTGAGCTTGAAGTGTGCACTCTCTACATGTCTCACCCCTTTGCTGGGCACACACAGCGGAGTGCCCGTCCTCAGTACTCCAGCGTCCACAGTGACACCCATGACTATGGGATCTCTGGAGTTGAAGATGAACTGGGGCAATATACGCAGCTTACAGGGGAACACAGCTATGTGTCTGAAAAAGAGAGAATCTTTCAGATATTCAGACTGCAAACATTCAGGAGAAATGACCAAACAAACCACTGTAACCAAAGCCTTAAAGAATTTGGTCTTGTTTGTGACGTAAAATGACTCAATAGCCCAAAATGTTTTGGCTCTGGTGAGTTAATGATGAATTGTACACCAATCAAATGTTTGGGGTTGGTTTTATTCTCTAATTCACACCAAGGCTGCATTTATTTGATCCAAAATGTAGCAAAACGATATTGTAAAGTAATATTGTAAAACATTACATCTTGTTTTCTATTTGAATACATTTTAAAATGAAATTTATTCCTGTGACGCAAAGCTGAATATTCAGCACCGTTACTCCAGTCTTCAGTGTCACATGATCCTTCAGAAATCATTCTAATTTCCTTATTTTCTGCTCAACATTATCAATGTTAAAAACAATTGCTGCTTAATATTTTTTATAGAAACTGACATTTTTCAGGATTCTGAAAACATTATAACGTGTCTTTACTGTCACTTTCGAATAATTCCGTATTGAATAAACATTCATTTTTAGTATTAACTAAATAGTTTTGAACGGTAGTGTATGTCAGTGATGAAAAACGAAGAGGTGGATGAGGGCAGTAGATAACGCACTTGAACTCATCCTGTTTCTGTTTCTTGTAGTCTTCTCTGTATTTGGTGAAGGCGTCAAACAGATGGTAGATGATCTCAGCGCTGAAAATGCGCACACCGAGGCTGTCGGCCAGATCCTGAGAATCTCGCTCTATTTTCACATCAAAAGCCAGGATCACTGCATACCTACAGGATGAGAAAGCAAAAGATTAGGATAACAATCTCACAAGAGGAGATATATTATGTATCAATCAGAATGCATACTGTGGATCATGCTCCAACATAGTGGACGCTTTCATGACGTCCTTCTTGTGGACAGGACCAATGTTGATGCCAGCATACTGAGAGACAGAGAGAGAATTTAAGTGGGATACAAACACCTGAAACTCTACAGCTGATTAATGAAATGCTGATTGTAAATAGATTTGCATTTCGTTTAATTCTTCAAAATATGTGTGACCATAAAACCAGTCTTAAGTTTCAATTTTGAAAAATTGAGATTTATACATCATCTGAAAGCTGAATAAATAAGCTTTCCATTGATGTAAGGTTTGTTAGGATAGGACAATATTTGGCCGAAAATCTGGAATCTGAGGATGCAAAAAAATCTAAATATTGAGAAAATCGCCTTTGTTGTCCAAATTAATTCTTAGCAATGCATATTACTAATAAAAAAAATGACGTTCTGATATATTTACAGTAGTAAATTTACAAAATATCTTCATGGAGTATGATCTTAACTTAATGTCCTAATGATTTTTGGCATAAAAGAAAAATCTATAATTCTGACTCATACAGTGTATTTTTGGCTATTGTTAAGTTAAGTTAAGTCGTGACGTATTGTCAAGTATGGTGACCCATACTCGAAATGGTGCTCTGCATTTAACCCATCCAAGTGCACACACACAGCAGTGAGTAGTGAACACACACACACACACACAGTGAACACACACCCGGAGCAGTGGGCAGCCTTACTCCAAATTATTTGTAGCAATAATATTGCTACAAATATACCCCAGCGACTTAAGACTGGTTTTGTGGTCCAGGGTCACATACACACACACACACACACACACACACACACACACACACACACATATATAAAAACAAACAAACAAACAAAAAACAACAACAATAAGTACAATCTAATTAAAAACTGACCAATATTTGTGCACTATGTATTTTTATGTAAAATGCTACCATTAAGCTTGACTGGAATCAACAGTGAATCTGTGCTGCATGTGGGGAGAGCTATTTGTGCTTCGCACAGAGATGCCGAGATTTGTGGTGTCTCTTTCAGAGTAGCTCATAAATATAATTTCTTCATTTGTAGTTGACCGATATAGATTTTTTTGAAGGCTGAGATGCATAACAGTAGTTGAAAATAAATCTATTTTACATAATGTTTACTAAATTAGAAATAAATCATTTGAAAATTAATTAAAAAATAATTTGAACTGGATAAAAAAAAAAAAAAAAAAAAAAAAAAATAGAAGTAAACTTTAGATGGCAACTTCTTGATTCCATAATCCTATTACATAGTATTTGTCAAAAAAATTAAAATAAAAAAAAATACAAATGGTATAAGCACTGTAATAATTTATTAAACAAAACTGTTAAACTAAGACTAATGAGTAAACTAATGAAGATGTAGAATGGGAGGTTAGAAACTGGCTTTTTCAGTGCTGTCAAAATAAAAGTCACTTCTAACACATCAGCCAAACAGAAAAACTCAATTAGCCAGTGCTTATAAACAACATTCCCTCTAATTTTATTTCTTGCTGAGCAAAACTTCTCTATTGGGCGGATATTTCGGCCACCTGAGCAAAAACATTCTTTATTCCAGACCTGTACAGCGCACACACAAAAAATGTGCTATTTATATTTGATTTGACCCTTGATGTAACTAAATGATGTACATTTTAGGTTACCTGAGAAAACATTTTTTACAGTATAATACACTGCCGTTTAAAGGTTTGGGATCACTAAAGTTTTTTGAGGAAGTTTCTTATGCTCATCAAGGCTGTATCTGTTTCAGGGGTGGGGAACGCTGATCCTGGAGGGCCGGTGTCCCTGCAGAGTTTACCTCCAACCCTAATCAAACACACCTGAAGCAGCTAATCAAGGCCTTCAGGATGCAGTTAAGCCGGCTGCACACTAGACGATTTTAAAACCACGGGAGACCACAGACATGAAGACAGTTCAACCGATTTTTATCCTTATAAAATCTCTGCTTTCATGTCATGTTTGTGGCTGCCAAGTTTCAGCTGTAGAAGCACGCAACATCCGGTAGGTGGCGCTTGCTCGCTCTCATTGGCTATCGTGGGTATTATGTCAGAGGCAGCCCGATCAAGAGTCCTAAATAAACATGTTTGATATTAACGATTTGAGTTCAGCAACGCTCCGTATTGATCGGGAACAGATAAATAATCATAATGACACCACACAAGAGAGGATTTTTAGACAAAAACAAAAATCGCTTGCGGCCACAGCTCCCGTAGAATGTACACAGCTCAATCGTTAATTGTTCGGGTGCAAATCGGCCTTAAAATCCTCTAGTGTGCGGCCAGCCTTAGGTATTCTTTTTCCAGGTTTTTTCAGGGTTGGAGCTAAACTCTGCAGGAAAGTGGCCCACCAGGATCAACGTTCCCCACCCCTGATCTATTTGATAAAAAAAAAAAAAACTGAATATTATTTCCCAAAATAATATTGTGAAATTGAAATTTAAAATAAAAATTTTCTATTTTAATATATTTTCAAATATAATTTATTCCTGTGAAGCAAAGCTGAATTTTCAGCATCTCCTGTCTCGAGTGTCACATGGTCCTTCAGAAATCATTCATATGCTAATTTATAATCAATGTTGGAAACATTTGTGCTGCTTAATATTTTTTGGGACCTGTGATATTTTTTCAGGATTCTTTGATAAATAAAAAGTTAAAAAGAACAGGTTTAAAAATAATAATAATAATATTATTATAATATATATATATATATATATATATATATATATATATATATATATATATATATATATATATATATATATATATATATATATATATATATATATATATATATATATATATACACACACACACACACATACATACACACACACACACACACACACATACATTAAGCAACACAATAGTTTCAACACTTTCAGAAGGATCATGTGACAGGAGACAGGAGTAGTAATGCTGAAACTTTAGATTTACTTCACAGGAATAATTTACATTATAAATATATAATTTACATTATAAAAGTATATTAAAATAGGAAACCAATATTAGAAATTACAATATTTCACAATATTTATTATTTTTGATCAAATAAATACAGCCTTGATGAGCAGAAGAGACTCCATTAAAAACAAGGTCAAGAGGGGGGCAGGATCGGCAAAGGACCACGAGGCTATTGGCACTGACCGAGCACTGCAATTGTTTCGTTTTTACTAGAATACAATCAAATGGCTTTCCCAGCTCATTTTTGCATGTGCGCGGCACATTATTTCTTCTGTACTGTCAAGGTGTGCGCAGCTTAGAGGAAACATTGCTTATAAACTTAAAAATAGTGGCTGATATATCTATACGTCAATAAACGATTATAAAATGCGTTTTATGAGAGTGTGTGTGAGTGTTTGAAAGCTTACAGGCACTTTGGATGTACGCAAGAACTCCAGCAGAGCTTCCAGAGAGCCGAGTGTGGAGGCCTGCACATACACACCCTTCTCCTCCAGCTTTATGGCATTCAGAGTCTGTTTCAGCTCCCGGATCAACTCGTCCTATAAACCAATGTAGCAATAAGATTAACTGTTAATTCTGACTTTTGACTGATTAATATAATAATGAGAAAAGGACAGAAAGACAAAGAAAGCAGAATGTTCTTAGAGAGAGGGACATGACTGATTGGTGTGTAACGTAACACAGTTACCTTCAGCACTGGAATTTCATCGTCTTTATGAGCGACGAGGAGAGGCAGACCTGCCAGCGTCTTCTCCAGATCTTTTCCCAGGATCTTGACTCCTTGAGCCGTACATACTTCTTTATGCTTCTCATACTGATTCTGTACCCAGAGAGCAGAAAAACATAACACGCGAGTTACAAACAAGCTCAGAGTTTTATTGCAACACAGTGGATATGGCAAACTAAACATATAATTGTGCACAAGACCTTCACTCGGAGCTCTTTCAGGGGTGGTGGGAGGAGCAGCCCTCTGATCTGGGTGATGATTGGTCCGTCCACACCTGGGACGATAATAGTCTCGCCTTCCCGCAGACAACCATTGATCAGGATGACATCTATCGTCGTACCCATTCCAGGTAGAGCTTTTACCTAAGATATAGAGGATGGACAGCAGAGGTTATATTACAGCTGGGCTCCATGGGAAGAAAACCCCCCCCCAAACTATTGTGATTAAACATACCAAACCAGACTGTCACGATTCATTTAAGCTTGTTCTCTTACCTCCATGACCTGTGCCCGAAGTTCGTCACAATGAGCCAGTCGGCGAGCCAGCATGGTCTGAGTGAGCTCAACCAGCAGGGCGATGAGGTTCCCCATCCCATCACCCGAGTGGGCCGAGGTGGGGACCAGGGACACAAATGTACGAGGGTCTTTGTTCTCGTAGAACAGGGCAGCGTTAAGTCCCTGAAGGTTGAACAAGACAGCACTGAGTATGTAAAACTCAACAGTAAATGGGACGGTACACTACAAGATTATGACAACAGACCTGCTGCGCAAACTCCACGATGACAGCTTTAGCCCTCTCATCAAACTCATCCTTGGTGTTTTTCTTCTGCTTCTTCAGCGTCGCCACCACGTCTGTGTCTGGACTCTTCTTCCAGTCGTACAGACGGTCAATCTGAGAATAAACACGTCAGTATTTAAAAAAAATACTTGCTGCAATCATCAGTATCAGTATTCGGTAGTCAGTATCTGGTACCTTGTTAAGTGCTACTATGAAGGGGCATTTCTTCTCCTTCAGCAGGTTGATGGACTCGATCGTCTGTGGCTCTAACCCGTGCATGATATCCACCACCAGGATGGCAATGTCACACAGAGAACTACCCCTGTTCCTCAGATTACTGAAGGGTGGAGAAGAGTGCCATTAAACATACAAACACTATAAAAACAGAGTTTAAAAAGCCATGGTTTAGTGCTTGACCGATATGGGATTCTACAGTAACTTTATAACAGGCAAGTTAACATTTAATACAAATTTTCATATAAAAACAAATAAATAACTATTAATAACAATTTTTGGAATTGGTAAGATTTGTTCAAGCAGCCTCTTAAGCTTACCAAGGCTGCATTTATTTGATCAAAAATACAGTAAAACAGTAATATTATTTTTTAAGTGTTTTCTATTTTAACATTTTAAAACTCTTATCAATGTTAAAAACAGTTGCACTACTTAGTATTTTTCAGGATACTTTGAAAAATTTTAAAATAACAGCATTCATTTGAAAAAGAAACCTGGCATTTGTGACATTGTAAATGTATTTAGTGTCATTTTTAGTTAATTTAATGTGTTCTTGCTGAATTAAAGTGTTTTTTTCCTTTCATTAAAAAAAAATTAAAATGGTAGTGTATAAAATCTGTCTATTATCACAAAAATAAGTTGCACGGTGTGTACCTGAAGGACTCGTGTCCAGGTGTGTCAATAATGAGCATGCCAGGAACCTTCACGCTCTCCTTGTCAAACTAATGTAAATACACAAACACATGCATTAATAACCTTGAAGAATCCCATGGGAAAACAGAATGACACAATGTGTATTACAGAAAGATACATACATTTTTCACCATCTTGATTTGTTCTAATATGGTTTCCAGGGGCACATTAGTGGCTCCGATCTGCTGTGTGATACCACCAGCCTCACCATCCTGAACATGTGTGTGTCTCAGCTGACAGACAGAGAAGAAAACAATATATTAGAAAAACCACACAGGTGCTGAAGTCTACATCAGGCACTTTGAAACGCACCTTATCCAGGATTTTGGTCTTCCCTGTGTCTACATGACCCAGAACACAAACCACAGGAGCTCGGAGCTTGTCCAGATTAATGTTCTTCAGGTTTTCCTGCCTTCGTTTCTGAACACAAAGAAAAACAGTTGATTCCGCTTTGTTTACTAAAATGTATGTATGTATATATGCAAAAGACAGTATGAATACCTCTATGCGTCTCTTGGCCTTGTCATAAAGCTTCTCCTCTTTGCTTCGGTCATCGTCCGAATCGCTCTCGCTGCTCGACTCGGAGCTCGGCTCTTTTCCTGCTTTATTTGTGGTCATCTTGTTTCTGCTGTCTTTGTTGTCCTCCTCATCCTCACTCTCCTCTTCTCCTTCCTCCTCTTCTTCCTCCTCGTCATCTTCATCCTCCTCGTCATCATCCTCTTCTTCCTCACTGCCGTTCTCTTGGTCTTCAGCATGTTTGTGTGTTTCCTTCACCTCGATGTGAACCTTCTTCATCTCTGTGAATGCACAACAAACCACCAAATTACATCATGATTTTAAAAGACATGTATCCATGGCAAAGCATGCTTTACACCCACCTTTGTCCTCATCGCTGACCATGGCCTCCCAATCGTCCAGATCAGCAGCCTCTGCTTTTGGCTCCTTAACTGTTACAATGAAAATGTTAGAATTTAGAGTTAGCCATCATCCTTGTTTACAGCTACAAAACATAGACAAATCCTTATCCAAGTCTATAGAAGTATTTTCACTTATTTACTTTTTTGACAATAAGCCATACAATTTGTAGAGCCCTATTATTTAGGTAAAGCAGAAAATGTGGCCAGAATTGTGGAATCCCGGCATTAAAATGGAATTTAGTGTATTGTGTGCAATGTCACAGAATAGGATCATTATTGGATTAATAAATCAAAAGTAGATCTTAGATTCACATTGACATCAGTAATTAAACCGCACACCAGCATGTCAAAAACTGGTTTTTACAACAGACCGTCTGCTAACTTGAAATTATGATGTTAACCCTGGAAGAAAAAAAAAAAAAAAAAACTATTTCAAAGGGACCTAAATTTGAGAAATTCAAGTAATTACCTTGCTCTGCTTCAGGTTTGTCCACTTCCATCTCTGTC
Organism: Acrossocheilus fasciatus; assembly: GCA_036784905.1. Lineage (NCBI taxonomy): Eukaryota > Metazoa > Chordata > Actinopteri > Cypriniformes > Cyprinidae > Acrossocheilus > Acrossocheilus fasciatus. The sequence goes on along the minus strand of CM071938.1, from coordinate 31,268,356 downwards.
GTGATTGGCCGAGGAGTCTCTGATGTGGGTGATGCCACTTCTGAAGTTTCTAATATAAGCAATGAAAATGTTAGGATGTCTTTAACCATCCTTGACTACTACAGGTAAATATACAGAGAAAGAAACAGGTCGGGCTCTAACCTTCAGGAGTTTGTGCGGTTGGCTTCTTTTTTCTCTTATCAGAGTAAACAGGCTTCTTCTTTGGCATCGCATCTTTGGATGGCACTTCAACACCTGAGAGGAAGCCAATGACACCATCAGCTCCAAAAATATTTAGCATTTCTTTCATCAAAGCTGCTGTCAGTCATGTTCTCACCCTGAGCCTGCAGCGCTCGCAGCGTGGCTTCTGCTCTGGCTCGAGCCTCTTTCTGGGCCTTGGTAAGGAGCTTTCCCTCCTTCTTTAGCCTTTCTTTTCTCTCCTTGTCCTTTTGTTTCTTCTTCTCTTTCCTCTCGGCCTCTAGACGCTCCTGTGGATGAAGGTTTCAGAGATGAATGAATGATAATGATTTTGACAGCATGAGCTTGAATGACTGAGTCTTTGCACTGACCTGCTCCTGTCTCTGAGCCTCCAGCTCCTCCAGCCGTTGCTGTCTCTCCTCCTCTTCTCTTTTGGCTCGTTCCTCCTCCTCCTTCATTTTGGCCAGGGCCTCTTGCATTGCTTTCACCGTTGCTTTGCTGGGACCCTTTTTCTTCTCCTCCTTCACAACTTTCTTCTTCTTGTCCTTTTTCTTTTTGTCCCCCTCAGCCTCCTCTGTACAAAAACCGAGGATAGAGGAACATAAATTGGAGAATAAGCTTAGGACTTTACGATGTATTGAATATTCACAATCATGCTGCTTTATATAGTGTGTTTGACTAATATTTTTATATCACCCCTTGCGAGTATTACAGCTTGAAGACTTCAGTAACATAAATGGCATTACAATTGGTGAGTTTGAATAATTTCCATGAAACAGTTCATTCAAAATTCTGTGATTCAAACAATCATGCCAAATTATTTTTCCAAGGGCTAAAAAGAAAGAGGAATAAATATTTACAAAATCGTGTCTGCGAGTTTGAATAAATGTTTTCCTTCATTTTAGAAAATACATAAATATAAAAAGAGACACACTAACATTCAAAAGTTTGGGGTCAGTAGGGTTCTTTAATGGTTTTAAAGCAGTCTCTTATGCTCAGGCTGCATTTATTTGATAAAAATAATAACATTATGAAAAATTGCTACTACTTAAAATATCAAATTTTAAAAAATGCAATTTATTCCTTTGATTGCAAGGCTGAATTTTCATTACTCCAGTCTTCAGTGTCACATGATCTGCCAGAAATCATTCCGTTATGCTGATTTACTGCTCAGGAAACATTTCTTATTATTAAAAACAGTTGTGCTGATCATATTTTAGTGAAAACAGTGATAAATTTTTTCAGGATTCTTTGATGAATAGAAAAATTCAGACAAACAGCATTTATTTGAGATAGAAATCTCATAGAGATTGTCATTGCTGTCCATTTTAATGCATTCTTGCAGAATAATAATAATAATAATAATAATAAATAAAACTGCCACTGTCCTCTCAAGAGTGTTTATGTATGTGTATATGTACACTATCGTTTAAAGGGCAATGTACTGTGTACAATCTGACCTTCTCCCTGGACATCAGCTCCATCCTGCTCCACTGAAGCCTCTGCCTCTTCTGTTGAAGGTGTGGTAGCAGGTTTGCCGGTATCCTTCTTTAAGGTCTCCTCTTCTTTCTCTTTCTTAGCTCTCTGCTTGGCCTTTTCCTCCTCTTTCTTCTTCCTATCCCTCTCTTTTTTCTCTGCTTTCTTCTGCGCAGCTGTCTTCACCTTGAAGGCCGTTTCTTCTCCTTCGTCTTCCTCGCTGTCTGGTTTGGATTTGGCTTTACTTTTCTTCTTTTTGCGTGCAGCTTGAGAATCATCGTCTGATTCATCGTTGTCACCCGCTCCTTCACCCTTCTTCGCACCACCATCTTCATTGTCCTCTGATTCAGATGCACCCTTTCGGCCACCTTTCTTGTTAGGCTTAGGTTTCTGCTGTGACCGCGAGCCCTCGTCCTCAGAGTCTGAAGCAGCAGCAGCAGGAGCGGGAGCCGCCACCGTCTCGGTGTCTTTCGCCCTGCGCTCGTTTTCCATGTTGTTCTGACCCTGATCTTCATCACCTTCCTCATCCTCTAGATTTGCCTTTTTACCCTTCTTGGCCTTCTTCTTGTCCGCTTTACTCAGAGCGGGCTCAGGCTCAGCGTCCACTACAGAATCGGATTTCTAAGACATGGAGAAAACACATGGAGAAACTGCTGTCGATGGCACATGACTCAGCTTGTAAAATTGGCACTATCAGAAGAGAGAGCAAAACAAAAGATAATGCATGCTGAACGTGATTATCATCAGTTTATGTAAATGAAAAATACCTTTTCCTCTTCTTTAGATTTTCCTCCTTGGTTTTCTATTGACAGTGCCTCCAGTTCTTTCTGGATGTCATCCTCACTGCAAGTAAAAGAGATCATCAGTAATTCCCACACACTAACATTCATGTTCAAAAGTTTAATGTCAGTAAGATTAATTAAATTAATTAATAGTTTTAGCCCACAAGGATGTATTAAACTTAGTGCTGTCAAACAATGAATCGCATCCAAAATAAAAGTCTTAAAATATATACACACACACATATACTAATGTAAACAAAAACTTTTATTTTGGATGCGATTAATCTCGAGTAGCAAATCAGCATATTTAAATGTTTGTTGTAGGATCATGTGACACTTGAGACTGGAGTAATGATGCTTAAAATTCAGCATTGCATCACAGAGATAAATAACATTTTAAAATATATTACAGTATATTATAGTAAATAAATAGTTATTTTGAGTGGAAACAATATTGTTTTTTTCTGTATGTATTTTTGATCAAATAGCAGCTTTGATGAGCATGAGAGACTTCTTTCAAAAACATTTTAAAAATCTTACCGACCACAAACTTTTGAGCAGCACTGTATAGCAAGAGAAAATCTCTTTAGGCTTATTAACTGTGTCAGTGTTGGAGGAAAGAAGTGAAGACCTACTCAAAGTCATCTTTCTTTACTTTCTTTTTCTTGCTCTTTGATTTGCTCTGCTCCTTGCCTGCTCCCGCACCTTCAATTTCAGCTGCAAGCGCGTCGATGTCAACTCCGTCGTCTTTGGCACTATGAAAAGCAGTAAAGAATACATTACATTTTTCACTGCTGAACTTTTTTAAACACATATTTGCCATATTACAACCACGACATTGAGCTATACTCATAAACTGGGCCATTAGGTTTTTTTTGTTTTGTTTTACGGCACATGAATGAGAAACTTTAGATTTGAGGTCATCTACATGCTAGTGTACTTCCAAAAGTTGACTAAAATTTAATTACAAGTGATAAAATTACAGTTTTCTACTTCCAGGACAACGCACTATAACAATGAGGACACATCTTGCATCACCAATTTTTCTCGAATCAAATGTACTCAAAACACAACAAATATTTGATGAAATCTGGATAACATGCATGTACAGTGCAGTAAAACAATTAACCTGAGAAAACACAGACCACCAGAAATGATTAACTGAGCAACCAGCCAGGAAAACACTCACCTGTTACCAGAGATTTACAAACAACAACAGGATTACTGACTAAACGTGACCTTTTCCCTAAAAGGACTTCCATTATTCACTAGTGGTGTAAGATAATACATTATGACAAACTAGCATTACAGCAGCAGCACAGATGCATATTACATCCCTAAACACCACTCTAGATAACCAATGAAAGCACACAGCAATTTTTGAAACAATATATAAACAAAAATTGATAATACTAAACACCTAAACTCATATACCTTACCAATCAAGTCAAACACAGCAATGATGAGCAAGTGAACTTGTGCTGCTTATATAGTGGAGCATAAAGCCCTTCTTGCATGCTTGTTGCATCAGAAAGGGAAAATCACAGTCATCACGGGGCAGATCCCTCGCACACATAAACCTGCTGCCCTCAGCAAACACAGAACAGGTGATGAAACACCAGATAATTCAAAGATGGACAAATTACTTCAATGAATGGAGAAGAGATGCAGGAATGTTTAATAAAAGTTCAAATACAGGTGCATCTCAATAAATTAGAAGGTCGTGGAAAAGTTCATTTATTTCAGTAATTCAATTCAAATTGTGAAACTCATGTATTAAATAAATTCAGTGCACACAGACTGAAGTAGTTTAAGTCTTTGTTTCTTTTAATTGTGTTGATTTTGGCTCACATTTAACAAAAACCCACCAATTCACTCTCAACAAATTAGAATATGGTGACATGCCAATCAGCTAATCAACTCAAAACACCTGCAAAGGTTTCCTGAGCCTTCAAAATGGTCTCTCAGTTTGGTTCACTAGGCTACACAATCATGGGGAAGACTGCTGATCTGACAGTTGTCCAGAAGACAATCATTGACACCCTTCACAAGGAGGGTAAGCCACAAACATTCACTGCCAAATAAGCTGGCTGTTTACAGAGTGCTGTATCCAAGCATATTAACAGAAAGTTGAGTGGAAAGAAAAAGTGTGGAAGAAAAAGATGCACAACCAACCAAGAGAACTGCAGACTTATGAGGATTGTCGAGCAAAATCGATTCAAGAATTTGGGTGAACTTCACAAGGAATGGACTGAGGCTGGGGTCAAGGCATCAAGAGCCACCACACACAGACGTGTCAAGTAATTTGGCTACAGTTGTCGTATTCCTCTTGTTAAGCAACTCCTGAACCACAGACAACATCAGAGGCGTCTTACCTGGGCTAAGGAGAAGAAGAACTGGACTGTTGCCCAGTGGTCCAAAGTCCTCTTTTCAGATTAGAGCAAGTTTTGTATTTCATTTGGAAACCAAGCTTTTTAAAGATGCTGATTTCATTTTCCAGCAGGATTTGGCACCTGCCCACACTGCCAAAAGCACCAAAAGTTGGTTAAATGACCATGGTGTTGGTGTGCTTGACTGGCCAGCAAACTCAGCAGACCTGAACCCATAGAGAATCTACGGGGTATTGTCAAGAGGAAAATGAGAAACAAGAGACCAAAAAATGCAGATTAGCTGAAGGCCACTGTCAAAGAAACCTGGGCTTCCACACCACCTCAGCAGTGCCACAAATGTTTCTTTTATTGGTCTTATGAAGTATTCTAATTTGTTGAGAAAGTGAATTGGTGGGTTTTTGTTAAATGTGAGACTAAATCATCACAATTAAAAGAGCCAAAGACTTAAACTACTTCAGTCTGTGTGCACTGAATTTATTTAATACACGAGTTTCACAATTTGAGCTGAATTACTGAAATAAATTAACTTGTCCATGACATTCTAATTTATTGAGATGCACCTGTATGCTTTAGCATACCACTGTTCTTTGACGCAATGCAAAGCCTTTCTTCTAAAGGGCAGCAATGGTCTTTAAGTAACAGGTAATCTTGTTATGATGCTACTCTCAATAATTCATGGCTGGATCGCATGACATCTTTTGAGATTACGGGAACAGGAAATGACATAGCAACCAGCACTTAAGGGTTAGCATAGGTTAACACCCTCATTAGGGCGATAATCAACTTAACCACCTCCCACAAGGCCAAAAGACCAAGAATCTGCTCAGCATCAGACCCAGACAGATTTAGCCATTCAAGCGACTGAGTTCAGAGAGGGAAAGAAAAACACATCAAACCAGGTGAAACTACTGTCCCACATTGCCCAGTATTACAGCAAAACCTAAAATCTACGTATTAAATTCAACCTAATAAACTAAAAACAAACCAAACCTTACAGAAGAAAATTTCTTTAACTAAACAAGTGGAACATAAAAGCAGACAATCAATCACTTTCAAGGTACAGATTTTTATATAATAATTATAATTAGGTACTGAATAACTTAACCCAATCTTAACCCAATCTGAACCCAAAAACAAGGTAAAAAATGATTCGCCAAAATAACTATGCCAAGCTTTACTCTTACCAAAAAAAGTAATTATATATGGATAAATGGGTACACACATGTGACCCTGGACCACAAAACCAGTCTTAAGTGTCAATTTTATGAAATTGAGATTTATACATCATAATGAATAAATAAGCTTTCCATTGATGTATGGTTTGTTAGGATCGGACAGTATTTAGCTGAGATACAACTATTTGAAAATCTGGAATCTGAGGATGCAAAAACATCAAAATAGTGAGAAAATCGCCTTTAAAGTTGTCCAAATGAAGTTCTTAGCAATGCATATTACTAATCAAAAATTATGTTTTGATACATTTACGGTAAGAAATTTACTAAATATCTTCTTGGAACACGATCTTTACTTAATGTCCTATTGATTTTGGCATAAAAGAAAAACCGATAATTTTGACCCATACAATGTATTTTTGGCTGTTGCTACAAATATACCTCAGCGACTTAAGACTGGTTTTGTGTTCCAGGGTCGCACAACATATATTGTATATGTATACGAGTGTGTGTGTGTGTGTGTGTGTGTGTGTGTGTGTGTACAAAGAGAGAGAGACCCATTACTTAGCCTATGTCATCAATGAAACGTTACTAACTTCCCTAATTCCAGCCAAATATACTATATCAATTTACAACATTCATGCAGTATCTCACAGACAAGTACATTTTAGAAATTCCAGCAACCCTGACAGAACACACACACACACACACACACACACACACACACAGTAGAGCTGAAAATTATAAATACAACCTGGACTGAATGATCAATAATCATAAGCCCTCAATATTGTCTAAGTTTGACAGGTGCAATTTAACATTTAACAATTATATCCCCTGATCTCAGTGGGACAGTTCATCTCGCCCAGCTCAGCTGCTGACAGACTGCCACGGTCCTGCAAGAATTTGAACATTTTCACAAACCGAGATTTGTGACTCTCACCTTTTTCTACATGACCAAAGGTCGATGGCATCCCACAGAAGAGCGTTTTACTGAAGACAATGCGCCGAGCAGCACAATGGAAACGGATGAGGTTGCACTGCCAGGCGAGAAATTAGATACCGCGTGTAATACACAAAAGCCACTGCCCTTAAAAACTAGGGTCTTCTGTGCTCGGACAGCGTCTGATATGACAGCAGATCTGAAGTACAACTAATCTAACACTAACAGCTGCTGGACCTAGACTCAGGGGGGCTAGCAAGACCTGCTCGTTTCTCATTTTAAAGCCGCCAACGTGAAAAATACGCAATGCTCACAATAAATGAGCCAGACAGCCCGGTGTCTAGACGTGCATCATTAAATGTCAGTGATCAGCTGATGATATTGCTCTGGTTAAACGGTCAGTATCGTGATGAGGAAGACAGGCCTAGTTACAGCGGCACATGAACTCATGTCCATCAGAAGCTAGCCAGGTGGCTAACAGTGTGTCTCTTCTCACATTAACCTGTCAAGATTGTAAACAGCACAGTCTTTCTGCTGTTAACGGAGTCCGTGTTACGCATTCGCCAGTGTCCTAACTTACCCGTCATCTCCCTTATTTTTCTGTTTCTTTCCCATTATGTCTGTATGGCTGTAACCTCCTCGTTGCGGTGCAGTGTAGTCTGTGTTAGCACTTCAAGTTAGTCGTGCTCGCATTGCGCATGCGCACTTGACAATGACTAATAGCGTACCGCGGCCTCAGCGCAGATCTTTAGCGCACATGGATAACGTTGGTCCATACAGTTACATATAAAGAGAAAAGATGCTGTTAGAATGCCATTTTAGGGTGTTTGAGTGAAATATAATATCGTTCCTGATGCTTCTTTTTAAATAAACCGCACAAACGACAAAGAAAAAGCATATATTTTTAAAAATATGAAGTAGGCCATCCATATGAAATACTAGTCCGTGTTTAACTGCGCTTTTACGTCAGGAAGAGCGCGACAAGAGCGCTGCGCATCACAAATATGTCACCAGCTAAAAACCATACGATTCATGTTTTAAATAAGTTTGTACACACACATACATGTATATATATGTAATTTACATATGTAACCCTGGACCACAAAACCAGTCATAAGTGTCAATTTTTCGAAATTGAGATTTATACATCATCTGAAATCTGAAGCTTTCAATTTGGCTGAGATATAACTATTTGAAAATCTGGAATCTGAGGGTGCAAAAATAAAATAAATAAATAATAATAATAATAAAATATTGAGAAAATCGCCTTTAAAGTTGTCCAAATTAAAGTTCTTAGCAATGCATATTACTAATCAAAAAATTATGTTTTGATATATTTATGGTAGGAAATTTACAAAATATCTTCATGGAACATGATGTTTACTTAATATCCTAATGATTTCTGGCATAAAAGAAAAATCATTTTGACTCATACAGTGTATTGTTGGCTATTGCTACAAATATACGGGGGTCACCAGTGTTGGGAAGGTTACTTTGGAAATGTAATAGGTTACAGATTACAAGTTACCCTACTTAAAATGTAATAAGTAGTGTAACTTTTTAATTACTTTATTAAAGTAATGTAACTGATTACATTTGATTACTTTTCTAAATTCTAAAACTGTTAATCACTTTCAAACATGTAAACCAGGCAGGGTTAACCTTACAGTAGTACTCAACATTGATAACTGTCAGACTTACAAAATCCTTCATCACTTGAATTAAAATTATAATATTTTAATTTTAAAGGAGACACTGGATGCAAAATATCTTCATTTGCATGCAAATGTGTCTTGGCAGTGTGTGGACACAACCACCCTACAATGATAAAAATTCACTCCATTTTTTTTAATCCCCAAAAAACCTAAACAGTCTCAATTATCAAGCCATTTTGATTTTAGAGTGAATACCTTCAGTACCACAATTGAGGGGAGGCCCTTGAGCAAGGTACCAAACCCAATATGGCTGCCCACTGCTCCGGGTGTGTGTTTACGGTGTGTGTATTCACTGCTGTGTGTGTGCGTGCACTTGGATGGGTTAAATGCAGAGCACAAATTCCAAGTAGGGGTCAACATACTTGGCCACAAGTCACTTCACTTTCATTAAATTTGTTTATGTCTGGCTGCGTAAATCATTTTACTCCAGACTGCTTTCTGAATGAGGGACAATTCAAGGCAGGTTTTGTTAAAAAGTTAAAACTCAAGGATGGATCAGGACCAAGTCTCACACTTTATATTTTTTTTGATTATTTGCAAATCACATTTGCTCTTCCACAGAAGAGAGGGGCGGGGTGAGCAGAGCTCATTAGCATGTAAAGAGTTATGCACCGAAACGAGTCGCTGTGAACAGAGCTGTTTTTGACAAGGAAAGAGGGGTGTTGTTTTACACGACCACTGAGACCATTTCAAGAAGACCCTAAAGAACCATACCAACCTGTGGAAAATGGGCATCCGATGTTCCTCTGAAGCACAGCCACCACAAAACCAGACTTACTTTAAAATCATTCTGAGGTTAAATACAGATTTAAAATCATAAAAAGAAATAGTTTAATAGCTATGATACTGTTTGTGAAATCAAATCTTTGCATAGCTATGACAGGAAACACTGGATCTAACAATGCCTTAGAAAAAAAAACAGTTAATCTTAAAAAATAAAAATAAAGCATACATAAACCCATATAGGAAATAAAAGATTTATCGGATAAGCATGTTATAAACTTCTGAAACATTGGTGTTTCATATATTAGAGCAGTCCCTGCAATTTATTAAAGAAATTAAATCTGTATGTGGGAGTGTGTGTGAAAAAAATCAGATGTAACCCTTTGTAACTATTAACATTTTCATAAGTAACTGTAATTTAATTACACATTTCTTCTTAGTAACTGTAACTGATTACAATTACTTTTATTTTGTAATTAAATTACATAATTCCGTTACATGTAACTCCCAACACTGGGGGTCACATATTCAATCTAGATAGATAGACAAATCAATTTTGAGGGATATTAATATTTAATATTATTACATTAATAACATAAAGCAATATATTTATATTAAAATGCAAAACAATATCTTAATATTTTTTATATAATTTATCATGAAATTATCTTTATATAATTGCTCTATTAATATTTGCAAGCATTTAATGGTTTAAATGACTTATATGTGAATTATGTCTAAAGTAATGTCTTAAAATTTCAAAGTATTTCAACAGTTTCATCAGAATTAGTAACATTATTTGAGTTTTTCATATCAAATCTCTATAAACTGTGACTGTGCAGGAGACCACTTTAAAGATTTTGAAATGAAGTATCACACAATGTTCATTTCTGACTTCAGTTTTATTCACATCACTGACACCACACCAGCACACAATCTATGAATCTTCTCAGCAACATCCGCAGTCATTGAAACGGTTCTCATGAACGCCGCCACCAGCACTGCGGTTTCATTCGGACAGTATTTGCTGCCATTCAGAGCTGATGTAAACTCATTCACCATCTCTGAAGGAAGCCAGCCTTCTGGGATTTCCATAGCACATTGTTCTACAGCACCATTTTTGATGTCCATATCAAGCTTAATAGTCACACCATCCACCACTAAAGAAGTGCAAACACTGAATTTTGGAGTTCTGCCATAAATCCACTCCCACTTCTGCAGATCCTGTGCCATCTTATGAATGCCAGGCATGAAAGCTTCATGAGTGGGGTCCACTGTGATAACTGGGCCGTCAAAGCCAAATTCATTATTGTACTGGGAAGCAATAGCATCCATGATAGTGTTAGAGTCAAGAGTGGGATCCACATCCAAAAGGTTCTTGACAGCGGAAGGAACGCTTGGGGTAGCATTGCTTTTGATAACTTCAGAAGTGTTACTCTTCAGGACCGAGGACAATATTGAACGGTCAACAGAACACAATAATGTACAGTGATGATAAGCAGAGCTCCTGCCTAATTTCGCAGCAGTGCCTGATATTTTGTAATGGCCATTTAACAAAATATCAAATCTGTCTGTCGCTGCGACATCTAGATCGGGTCTCAGTGCTTTTAAAGCACTAGTAACGACTCTGAGGTTTCTGTGACGGTCGTATTTCTTCTTGGAGGTGAAGAAGGTCATGTTGATGTTTCCAAAATCATGGAAAACCGTGCCACCTCCACTGCGACGCCTCGCTAGCGGGATTCCCAAGCGTCTCATCAAGGGCAGGTTACACTCCTGCCAGGGGTTTTGATGCCTGCCTATGACAACCACGGGTGCGTTTCTCCATAATAACAGCATGCTTCTGTTTTGCAGATCGACGTGATCGTGAATCCAGTCTTCTAAGGCCAGGTTCTCAAATATACCAGTTGAAGCAGATTTTAGGATGATACCAGCTTTTCCCATCTCATCGAAGAAGGTTGACAAAGTGCTTTTGAGGCGAACTGACCTAGAGAGGACGCATGCCCTGCTTGACAGTCTCACAATCATCGCTGACTTTTAAACTCTCCAAAAGTCTGCAAGGCACGAGTACACCACAGATTATTAATTTCTAAGGGCGTGTGGGCAATAATGCACATGGGAAACCTATCTGCACAGTTTATGCACTGTTTTTCCCACGCATGCAGCAGCGGACCATTAACGTTGACAACCGGGTCGACAGGATCCCGTTTCCTGTCAAAGCATAATAAAAGTCCTGCACGAAGCAAAGTCGAATTTTAAATATATGCAGTGTTAAGATGTATAAAAAATGACATGTTTTTTTTACGCAGGCGTTTGATTTCTTGTTTTTCAAAGTGCTGTTCAAACTTGTTGATCAAGTGTGTGTGTGTGTGTGTGTGTGTGTGTGTGTGTGTGTGTGTGTGTGTGTGTGTGTGTGTGTGTCTGTCTCACTCTAATTTTAATTAATTTTACTTAATAATATTATAATACTTTTACGTTTGGAATCACAAAAGAACCCTCAAATGCTAAAAAAGTGCTCTGTTCACATTTGGTGTCTGTCTCACTTTCTGTAAGCAGTCTGTATATTTAAAGACTACCACTAGGTGGTACTAGATAATTTCTTATGCATAATACAGTTTGACGACTGTAATGTGATCAAAATCCACGTTACTTCTCTCCAAGTAGTTAATGATTAAGATTCAGAACGAGATTAGGAAATTACTAAATTCAATCAGCATGAAAGGATTTTGTTAAATGATGTTCATTTTGATCAGTTATCTCTCCAGCTTACCCAAGTTAATATCTGACTTCAGAGAATTTTATCTTCTTTGAAACAAACTGCTCTTATCTAAGCTCAGTTCCTGTCGTAGATCAGAGTTAGTGATTTGTACCTTAAATTTAGATTTTAATTTGCTTACGCTTGCTAAAATGAAGGAACTAGCGACTTTGACCTTATTACTTCACACCGTGTTGAAAAATTGTTAACCCATGTGGTGTGGTTTGTACAGTCAAAAAAAAAACAGCCTAATAAAAATCGTTTATCACTTCTTACATTTTCTTTTCGGGTGTTTCTGCAAAGACTTAAATCATAAAACATATCAGTAGGCTAAAAACTAAGAAGAACGTTTGGTAAATAACAATGGGGGAGGGATTCAGTGAAAGTTATTTTCCTCAATTCTGATTGGTCGGTTTGTCACCCCTGATTGGTTGTTGCACTGACTGGGCGGAGCCTAAGCAGAGCTCTGAACGGATGTTTCCGGTTTGCCCGTTGTTTGACAGATCGGGACGGACCGTCGCTTTCAGGTATGGTTATAAACCAAACATCACGCACAGCTGACTGGTTCCCCGGTTTATGTGAGAGAAGAGTGTATATGCAGTGTTAGTTTACCGTGAGAGCTTCCCGGTGGAGGTCGCAGATGGTGCGCTGTGTTGATCCGCCGAGGTCACCGCACAGCATCACCGGATCACTTTACACAGCTCTGAATGCGGACAGAAAACATCAAGACCTCGAGTCACGGCTTTCAACAACACACACATATCTGCGATCAGTTTATTAGCGCTCGTTGGTTTAGCTGTCATCGAGGGCTTGTTTGCTGACATGCTTGAACCCATGATCAGCTGGTGAGACACATCCATGTGATGCTGTTTCATTACTCCATCATCTGAGGATGTGTTCTGCGTTTCATATCACATGCTGATGAGCATGAATGATGTTTCATGGACCCTGGCTTCTCGGGTATATTATGCTACAGCAGCATGTGGCCTACAGCATGTGGGCAGTGGAAGATGCAAAGATCTGCATGTTGGACGAGCGAGCACTTTTAATGAATAGGAGACAATTTAGTGTCCCGTTACTGAGCAGAGGTGCTAATTCCATTAGCTGTTCATGTACTATTAGACAAAGTATATATAAAATTAATGTAGCGTGAAACGTTGCTAGTTTTAAAGGCACCAACGTTAAAATGGTGGTTTGCGTTCATCCCACCTTAGAGAGCTTGACTGTATCTGTTAATTAAAATCATACAGAATTGTCACAATTTTGCCAAAATAGGTTGAACTGATGTTTAATTAATTAATAATTAATTACTAAACTGATTTGAATGACAAAAACATGAGTTCCGCTAAAAAATGTGAAATATTGTGTATATCGTGAAATTTTGCGTATCATTCGAAATTATTATTTATTTATTTATTTTTTATGGCTAGAAAAACAGTTAACAACTATATTTAGGCATTTGCCAAATTTTAAATTTATAAACACCAAAGTCAAAACTAACATTTCTTTTTAACTGAAAAACCAAAATATGGGTAATTGGGAGACTGGGCTCTTATGCTGTTCAGGGTGTCATGCACAGCTGAGCACATTTTGCATATCTCTACTCTGGCATTATTTGTGGTCATAGTGAAGTGTGTGCACGCTGCTGATATGTTTTTACCTGTTGTAGCTTATACACCTTGTGTAGACAAAATATACTCTGACACAGTCAAAACAGTCTATTAGTGTAGCATTCATTTTTCAGTCAGTGGTTTTGGCCCTCCAAACTATCTTGGCTGAAACTGTCAAATCATTTTTTTTCTCACTGTTTCGGCTGAACATTTTAGGTTACCAAAATCATTCAAGGTTAAAGGGGTAGTTCACCTCACCCAAAAAGGAAAATTCTGTCATCATTTATTCACCCTTCTTCTTTCTTCTGCTGAACATCATAAAAGAAGATATTTTGAAGAATGTGGGTAACCCCACTGCGAATGGAAAAAAAAATACAATAGAAGTCAATGGGATCAGAAACTTTTTGGTTACCAACATTCTTCAAAATATCTTCATTGTGTTCAGCAGAAGAGAGAAAGGCATATAAGTTTGGAACAACTTCTGGGTGAATACATTTTTGGGTGGACTATGCCTTTAAGCACCTCCTTTCACTGACTATTTATGGAAAAGAAAGAGTTTCAGGAACTATTTAGAAGCAGTTGTTCCCATCAAAGTCATGCTTGAGTTTATGCATGACTCGTCTCTATCGCGCGGCAAAATCTGTACGCGTAGAATTTGAAATTAAGGATGTTCACATTGTGTTTAGTCCGTCAGTCACACTTCTTGACCACTGAACATGTCTAATATCGTAACGGTCTCAGCGTTGACGGTTCTTATTGAATTATGGAGTGTTGTATTTGTCAGTTGGGGGCTTTAAAACAAAAGTGTGTCTGTAAGTGTGTATGTGGCTGTCTTTTCTTCTTCTCTCATGCTTAAGGGTGCATAGTAAGAGCATTGTTAACCGAGGACAATGGCTATTAGAAGGTTCCCATTAGTGAGTAACGAATACTGGCGTTTCAGCTTTTGTTTCTCTTCCCTCTGTCATTATTGCCCAGTGGTTTTCATTCCCTCTCGTTATTCTATAATGTCAGAGTTTTTCAATGCTATCTGTGCATATAATCAATCTGAATGTGATAAAATCACTTGCTACATCAACAGTAAATCTCACAGTTTACATCACCAGCCATTACCAGTGCATGTTATACACACTCAGAATCAGATGTGGATGAATCTGTGATCATCTCAGTAATCTAATCCTCTCTCTCCACCCCCAATGATTTCAGTTGTTGGCCTCTGGACACTGTGATGTCAGCAGTGAATGGCTTTAGATAGACTCAGTTTTTTAGGTGTAGATGGGAGGTGATCGTGTTTTTGTCGGAGGTTGTGTTTATGTGTGTGCTGAACGTGAAGGGCTTGTGTTGTTTGCTGCAGAGGTCAGCGAAATCAGCATGTGTGTGGTTCAGTGTACATGCAGTCTGCTCGTGCAACCCTGGATGTCAAAGGAACAATGAAGTTATCAGTATACAAATCACTCACACTGTACAGCCATATGTGTGTGTTTTATTGAGTGTCTGTCAGGGATGATGACATCAGTTTGGGGAGGGCTTGTGATTGGATAGATTCCTCTGCTGATTGTGATGTTTGACCGACCTGTTTTTGAGCACTGTTTACATTGACATTACTATTATGAAAACATTGTTTACATATTCTCTGTTTGCTGCCAAATGCAGTGAATCATTTCTGGCAGCAAACGTTTATTTTTTTTAATACTGGCTGTACTTGTTTGTGTGTGTGTGTGTTTGTATGGTACACATTAAGGTACTGAATAGGCCCTTTCGCACCACAGGAACCTTTTCATAGTACCCGAACTAATTGTGGAACTACCCACTTTTTGGCGTGTTCGCACCGCGGGAACTAAGAACTGTTTTAGTTCCCGGAACTCCGTTTGGAGGAACTAATTAGCTCCTACTTCAGAGTAGGGTCTAAAACAGTTCCATAGAAACTATTGTGACGTAAGTGTACGCTGATTGGAAAACGCCCTCACCTGCTATGATTTAAAACGCCGTGTAAACACATACGGTGTAAACATCGCATCAACTTATATTTTGCAAGAATGGAGAACAGCGATAGATGGACGGACGCTGAAGTGCAGACACTTTTGAAAATTTTGAACTCCTTTCTGGTCTTTCAATCGCTTGATGTATACGTCAACATTCTGTATCCATTATTATTATTAACTTTTATAGCATGTGTAGCTTTTCATCAGGGATGCAACGATACCATTTTTTCAGAACCGATCCGATCCGATCCCGGAAATTTCAAGTATCTGCCGATACTGATCAAAACCGATACCAGTGCAGTTTTTTTTTAAATCGATGTAGAATTTCTATTCTTCTGTGTGTTGACCTGATTGTCACTCTTTTGTGTGTTAAACACAATCTACTACATATAGATAACTTCAAAAAACTCCAAAAACTCATAAATCCAAGGCACTGGAATAGTGTGAATAGTTATGAGTTTTTTGATGATACAAAAGAATCCCGCATCCAAAGAGCACCAATTAATGGACTTTTTACAACCCAGCAGCACTTTTTTTGCATAACTTTGAATATATATAGATAACTTCATTTTAATGAAAAATAACAAATGAAAAAATCATGATCATAGTCTATGTGTCACGCCCCTGGACTGTCTTGTGTGTGTTTTGCTCCCCATGTGTGCCCTGTGACCCAGTTTCTGTCTCCCTTTGATTGTTTAATTTGATTCCAGGTGTGTCTCCTCAGTTCCTTAATTGTCCTGTCTTTATAAGCCCCAGTCCTTTCAGTTAGTGTTTGTCGGTCTTTGAATGTCTACCCTGCCTGTTCTCTGTGTTTTCTGTTAGTTTAAATAAAGACTCATTAAGTGTATTCCTCGTCTCCTCGTTCCTGCTCCCCGTGGACCCGTGACAGAAAGACCGACCAAAAATTAGAGTAACCTCCGTGTTTTCCCCTCCGTTTTGTTTCCGTGTTTTACCCAGTGTTTTTGTTTTTTTGGTGTGCCCCATGGATCCCTTCGTTCGGCCCGAATTCCTTCTCCTCCTGCTGGAGCAGGGGGACGGATCTCTCGAGGACCACACAAGACTGTTCCTGAGTTTAGCTAACGCCACCTGCTACCCGGACGACGCGCTCTGCTCATTCTACAATGCGAGCTTGAACACCGCGTGCAGAGCGCTGTCGTCCGCGAATGGTCCTCGAGAGGATTTCGCCGCCTTCGTGGAGTGGATTCTGGTGAGAAACGGATCACCCCTCACCGTCTCACCCGAAGATGATCTCGCCAGATCCACTCCAGACCCAGAGCCCAGCCCACCAACTCCCAGCGGTGCGGAGCATCAGCCCGAGCCCACCTGTGACGGAGAGCCATTCCCCGCCGCGATCGGCGAGCCAGCGCGAAGCCGAGCGACTGAGCGGAAGATCGCCCCGGAAGTTGAGCCCAACACGTCAGATCAGGTGCGAGAGCCGGCGACAGTGCCCATCGCGAGGGAGCCAACCGTGGACGGTGTGAGCGCGGAGTGGAGCTCCGCCCCCTGCATCACGGCTGAGGGTGAGTGGACTGTTCATCTGGGGCTGCTAGACATGGAGGAGGATTTGATAGACTGGGAGAGGGATCTGGAGGTCGAAGTTCCCCCTCTCCTCTCTCGCTCGCCCTGGCTGGTCCCGTCCAGCCCGTCTGTGCCTCCGCTGGTCCCGTCCAGCCCGTCTGTGCCTCCGCTGGTCCCGTCCAGCCCGTCTGTGCCTCCGCTGGTCCCGTCCAGCCCGTCTGTGCCTCCGCTGGTCCCGTCCAGCCCGTCTGTGCCTCCGCTGGTCCCGTCCAGCCCGTCTGTGCCTCCGCTGGTCCCGTCCAGCCCGTCTGTGCCTCCGCTGGTCCCGTCCAGCTCGTCTGTGCCTCCGCTGGTCCCGTCCAGCTCCGCGCTGCAAGAGCGCCCCCTTGAATCCGCGCTGCAAGAGCGCCCCCTTGAATCCGCGCTGCAAGAGCGCCCCCTTGAATCCGCGCTGCAAGAGCGCAGACCAGTGCCGGCCCCTCGCAAGTGCCTGCCAGTGCCGGCCCCTCGGAAGTGCCCTACGAGGGTTAACCCTGAAGGCCCGGAGGCCCACAAATGCCCACCCTCCCACCCGCTCCTGCCTCCTCCACCACTGTCGTCTGGCAGCCCCTCTGCTCGCTCTCAGCCCACTATCAATACGGTGCGAGCCCCACAGGACTGCCATCCTCCAGCGTCGCCGGGGCTGGAGTATCCCTCACCTCCGCCTCCAGCCTCCTCGGCCTGGACTCCGCCTCGGTCCGTGGACCCAGTGGCTCCACCTCGGCTCCTAGCTCCCTCGCCTCCACCGTCACCCATCGATCCTCCAGCTCCACCGGGCTCCCTCGTCCCTCCGGCTCCGCCTTGGTCGGGCGTCGACCCGCCATCGCCTCAGGACTCCGCTCCTCCGGCTGCACCTCGTCGCTCCGTCCCACCAGCTCAGTTGGGCTCCTTCCTCCCGCCAGCTCCACCTTGGTCCTCAGTCGCTCCGGCTTCGCCGCGGATCTCCGGAGCTCCGCCTCCGCCTCAGTCACCAGAGCACTCGGCTCCACCTTGGCCCCCCGGATCCTCGGCATCCCCCTGGCTCGTCGGCTCTCCGTCTCCACCTCGGGCTCCTCCACCACCTGCTCCGCCGCCGTCGGTCAGCCCCCTGGAGTCGGCGGCCATCCCTCCTCCATGGCTCCTCCCTCCGTCGGCTCCACCGTGGGCCATCATCATGGCTGTGGCCTGGGTCCTGCCAGGCTCCTCCTGCTCCGGGTCCCTCCTGTCTCCTCCCTGGCTCCTCCCTCCTTCGTCACCTCCCTGGTCTCTGTCAGCCGGCCCCCTTCCGGTGGTCCGTCCTCCTCCTGAGCCTCCGCCTTTTGTTCCCACCCGTTTCCCTCCCCTCTGTTGTTCCACGGTGCGAGGACGCACCTTCCGGGAGGGGGGAGTAATGTCACGCCCCTGGACTGTCTTGTGTGTGTTTTGCTCCCCATGTGTGCCCTGTGACCCAGTTTCTGTCTCCCTTTGATTGTTTAATTTGATTCCAGGTGTGTCTCCTCAGTTCCTTAATTGTCCTGTCTTTATAAGCCCCAGTCCTTTCAGTTAGTGTTTGTCGGTCTTTGAATGTCTACCCTGCCTGTTCTCTGTGTTTTCTGTTAGTTTAAATAAAGACTCATTAAGTGTATTCCTCGTCTCCTCGTTCCTGCTCCCCGTGGACCCGTGACACTATGACAAAAATACTATTATAAACTAGGTTAGTGGATAATTTAGAAGCAAAAGAAAAATCATGGGTAGTGAAACATTTTTATTTACAAATAAAATTGAATCAGTGTAGGACTAAATATGGTAAAATGGTACACATTGCTCTTTGTATTATTGTAAAATACATTGCCTTTCGTGGGGCTCAACAATAACACAGAATAGTATGCACACAATATCGGATTTGGATCGGTCTCTTCTGATCGATACCCGATCCGCAGAAAATTACCGTATCGGAGCCGATACTGATACTGAGTATCGGATCGATGCATCCCTACTTTTCATTTATTTCATTTCTATTTATTTTTTTCAGTTTAAATTTTTGTAATTTGTTTTGTTATTTTATATATATATATATATATATATATATATATATATATACACACACGCATACATACATACATACATACATACATACATATACATATATAGCTTTAATTATTTTTTATTTATGTTTTAGTTTTAGTAATTTTAGTACTTCAACTTATTTCTATTTCAGTTTAGTTACCAAAGCAACATTTTTGACAGTTATTTTATAGCTTTTTACAGCATTTATAGCTTTTATTTGTATATTTTTAGTTTTCATTTTAATAGTAATAGTAACAATAGTAACTGTTAAATTGTGTTCAGCTATTTAATAAATGTGCTTTTGTCATTCAGTTTTAATTTGAGTAATTTTAGTAATTAAACTTTTAGTTAAGTGTAGTTGCCAAAGCAACATTTCTAATTATTAATTTCAGCTTTATTTCAATAAATAAAAGACTAGGATAAAGTTGTAACAATAACAGCACTGTAAAATGGTTTATACATAATTTAAAATATTAATGACACATTTTTATTAAAGAAATAGGTTTTATAAGCAAATTACTCGGTATACTGTAGTTATTACTACGTTGTGTATTTTAGCATGGCTGAAAAGCTGTACTGTTCAGTCATCATCTATGATCTGGTTAGGGCCCTATGAAATCTGTTTAATTTTTTCCCAAATTCCGTTTTAATTGTTCTGTATTCCATTTTTCCACTTCCACTTTTCTAGACTAGACTGTTTTAATGGTTAAATTAAATTTTATTATTCAAAAGCATGTCTATTTAATTGAAATCATGAAACGTATTTAACTGCAATTTATTAAAAAAAATTACATTTTTAAGGCCCAATGAAAAGTGTTTTATTTGTTTTTCTCAAATTCTGTTTCATTAATTCTCTGAGTTCCATTTTAATGGTTTCATTTAATTTGAATCTACTCTAATTGCTTTTATACAAAATAATGTATTATTATTTCAGAAATACTGTGTTATATATTTACATTATTCTGCTAAATAAATTCTGGTAAATATTTTTTCTGGTAAATATTCCTTTAAAAATAATGTGTTAATAATAACTTTATTAGCAGTAGTAATACTATCATTAAATTAAGTAATGTATTTCTGTCACAGTTTCTTCAAGTTAAACCAAACTTTTATTTTGACTGGTTGCTGTGAAGACCTTTAAGTTCTGTTTGTATATGATATGATGATAGTATTTCTCAAAATAAATGGACAAATGCTCATGAAGCGACTCTCAGAGCAGTTCTAGAGATCATGTTCATATACTGAAGCGGCAGAGGTGGAAATCACCGCGAGTGTCACGCACGCTTCAGCATGTGTGTGTAGAAAACAAAACCGTGCGTCTGTGACATTCATTCGCACAGAGACACGCAGAACATGCAGGATTCATATCTAAATAGTATTTTTGCAGCTTAACATTCACAGACACTAGTCCACTAGTCATAGTGTAATGACCTACTACTTTTGATTCATCTATCCAAAATTTGGCAAATTCGGTGACATTCCGTGTTATACAGTAAATTCTGTTTTTATGACTGGATTCCGCGATTCCATCTGTGTTTTCCGCATCACGTAAATCATAGAGTCCTATCTGTTTAATAATATATGCCATTTTATTTTATAATAAAATGCATCCAGCTGATTCCTGTAATGTGCATGGACATAAATTGAATATGTTCATTCATAGCAAGCTCTTTTTTTTTTTTTTTTGTAGCATGCAGTGATTCTTATTGAATGTGTGTGTGATGCTGTTCTGTGCATGTTGCAGCGCCTGTTGTTGATGGCCCAGCTGTGTGTTGAGGTAGAATGGGACAGAGCACATCGGGCCCTGAGTCCGCAGAACCTCCACAGGTGAGCAGAACCACCCTAATGCTTTACCTCACACACACACATACACAAACCTGAACGCTCTCAGTCTGAGCGTTCACATGTTTCAACGTGAGTGCAATTTTGACTCCAAATTACACTGTGGCCCAATTTACGTTTGTGGTTAATGTTCTCATTTACATATTCGCACGGTTAGTACAGCACACAACAAGCGAGCTGCCTGTTTTGATAACAGTTTGTCGACCTGTGGAAAAGTCTGCTGTAAATCCTTTCCATTGTCTACTAAGTGCATGAATATTTATTGAGGCATTTATGAAAGGTTGTGTGTTGTTTAACCTTTTACAACTATAAAATGTTTCTCAGTCCTGCGTTAAAAAGACAGTAACCCATAGAGAAGTATAGTGGGAAAATCCCTTAAGTTTTAACTAAGACTCTTTGCTGAATCTCTTTATTCGCTGACACAGTTAAGCAGCTGCACTGCTTTCCCATCATGCACCTTGCACCTCATTTTCATTCCTCCAGAAACCCCGCCCCTGCGTTCACCAATCTGTTCATTCGTCAATATCAGCAGCTGTTCACTTTTGTTTTACCACCTTCTCTTCTCTCTTCTCTTACAAATCTTCTTTGTGTAGGTCATTGACAGCTGTGTTTTGTAGCTGGGCAGATTGTCTGCAGCTAATCTGATCACGTGACTTGTTTAGAAAGGTTTGTTGGTGTGATCTGTAATACTGAACAGAGTAGTTTTTTGCTCTGAGAGTTTAGTTAGAAGATGCAACTAGATGCCATGGAGTAATCATGCAGAATTGCACAAATTCATATCTCGGTCCAAAGATTACATATCGCAAGGGTGTATTTGCTTACGACACATCTGAATGTTGGACTGTCCATGCTTTTTTCAGTCCATAAACAGTTTATATTAAGGTTTGATAAAAGTGCACTAAAATCTTTGGATAAAAGTTCATGAAATTAACAGTAATTTTTGGAAAATATGATTCAAATAATGTATATCCACATATGGCGGGTCATGTTGAGATCACACTACTTTATCTCTGAAACCCCAAATATGTAGTGTACCTTTAAGACAATGGGAAGATACTCCTGTAATACAAATGTAAGTGACATTTGAAAGAGGTTCTAATCTAAATAAAACATTTTTTGATGTTGTGATAAACTCAGAGGATGTGTTAACATCTACATGCTTACGTGGTTTCCACCAGAGACACTGAAGATATGCCACCACTTCTGTTTTCAAGTACTTCTTCATTTTCAAGAATGTTGCACTCAATGCATGCAATGTATACTCAGCGAATAAAGCTCATTCTGAAGTTAAATTCCATCATTCCAAAAAAAAAATAAAAATTAAATAAAGATCTTAATCATTACTGCAAAAACATTTACTGCTTAGTAGTATTTTTGAATATTTATAGTAAAAAATAACTAAACTTTCTTAAATCAAGGTTTACCTGAGAAGAAAAAATATTTTATATAAAAATATTATATATTAAAAATATATTTAAGGTAATAAATCTTCTAAATAAATGTCAAAATTAAGTGAGTTAAACAAGACTTTGTATCTTATGTCATTTTTTCTCAAGTAAATGTATCTTGTTTTAAAGATGTTAAGATATTTTACTAAAAACGGGACAAAAATGCTTTTAGAAAAAAAAATTGTGATATTTAAAATAAAAATTAAAATTCTGTCATCTTTTACTCACCCTCAAGTTTTTCCAAACCTAGATATTTTTTTACAGGAAAACAAGACAAACCTCTTAAGAAAATAATTTTCCAGTGCATTCATCGTGTCTGTGTAAGATTCATGCAGTGATTATTTCATTTATAACTGATTCTCCCTTTAGCACACTAAGCTACTATAGAAACAGTTCTGCTATTCATTTTAGAAACACTACGGGTTTTATTAACAATGCTTTATAGAAAGTAAATGAGCTGAGAAAGAGAGAAGGAAGGAATGAGTGAGTAGGAGAGTGACAGAGTGGGAATGCTTGAAGGAATGAAGGCACAATGGAGAGAGGAAAGGTTTACATAATTATGGGACAGAATAAAATGGTTGTGCTCCAGTAACTTATGCGTTTATCTTTTGCATATTTCTCTTCCTGTCCTTCACTTTTTCATGATCTCTTAGTTCCTTTGCTAGATCTATAGTATTTTTTCCCTCATGTTCTCATTTTTAACCCCAGTGTTGTGTTCTCATATCAAAGCTGTCTATATTAACATCCTGTGTGTTTTGTAGCTGGACAGATTTGGAAACATCAAGAGTTTAGTGGAGGATCAGCTGCAGACCAGCATGGTCAGTAAACTCTCGTTTAACACCGTTACACTGAATCATAGCCTTTGCAGAATTGTGCAAATGTTTCATTTTTAATTATGAATTACAAATAAACATGATATTTGGAGTATTTTCAGAAACATTAGATGATATGAATCAATTTCAGTGTCTGACATGTCACATTTAGACATTTGTGTACAACAATATTGTGAAAATATTACTAAAATTTTAAATAACTGTTTTCTATTTTAATGTATTGTAAAATGTCATTTATACATGTGATGCAAAGCTGAATTTTCAGCAGCCATTACTCCAGTCTTCAGTGTCACATGATCCTTCAGAAATCATTCTAATATGCTGATTTGTTGATCATGAGATTTGTATTATTATCAAAGTTGAAAACGGTTGTGCTGCTTAATATTTTTGTGGAAACTGTGATACATTTTTTCAGGATTTGAAAAACAGCATTCAAATCTTATGTAACATTATGAATGTCTTTACTGTCACTTTTGATCAATGTAATTTGCCCTTGCTGAATAAAAGTATTCATTTCTTTCAAAAGGAAAATGGTAAAATATCTCTTGAACAACAGTCTGTGTATATATATTAAATTAACTTTAATTTTCCAGATTCAAATTTAAATTCATTACTTATTTTTAGTTTAAATAAATGTTGCCATTATTTAAAATTTAAATCTGTTTTGAATGTTGTTAACCTTGGCTTCATGACTCATTCTGTCACTCATACACATGGATCTCACACTGAAACAAACTGATACAAACTTTTTCTTGCTTTCTCACTGTCTTGTTTCTGTACAGGTGGTGGGAATTATAATTGGCGCAGGAGTCGCCATCGTCCTCATCGCTGTCCTCATATTTTTTGTCCTGCGCAGGATGCAGCTCCGCAGTTAGTTCTCCAAAAATCATTTGTGAAATGACTGTTTCTTGCATTACTTTTTTCAATGTGAAATGATCAAGTAATCTAAATTTATAATAATGAAGTGCTGCTAATACTCTCTGTGTTCTCCTTAGACATTAGAGAATATTTAGAGAACATATAGACGCATTGTTCCCTTTAATTTATTCTTTGAATTTTCTTTATTAGTCTTAAAATTTCTTAAATTTACCTTAATAAAACTTGCAGAAATTCATATATATATATATATATATATATATATATATATGTATATGTATATGTATATATACATACAATATAAAAAATCCAGAAAAACGCATTTCAAAAAAGTTATGAATTGATTTGCATTTTAATGAGTCAATTAAGTATTTGAGCCCTTCGCAAAACATGACTTAGTATTTGGTGGCAAAACCCTTGTTGGCAATCACAGAGGTCAGACGTGTCTTGTAGTTGGCCACCAGGTGTGCACACATCTCAGGAGGGATTTTGTCCCACTCCTCTTTGCAGATCCTTTCCAAGTCATTAAGGTTTTGAGGCTGATGTTTGGCAACTCGAACCTTCAGCTCCCTCCACAGATTTTCTATGGGATTAAGGTCTGGAGACTGGCTAGGCCACTCCAGGACCTTAATGTGCTGCTTCTTGAGCCACTCCTTTGTTGCCTTGGCTGTGTGTTTTGGGTCATTGTCATGCTGGAATACCCATCCACGACCCATTTTCAAAGCCCTGGTCCTGACGGTATGGCCCCGTCCATCGTACCTTTGATGTGGTGCAGTTGTCCTGTCCCCTTAGCAGAAAAACATCCCATCTCATCTCATGTGGTCTCATCTGACCACAACACTTTCACCCAGTTCTCCTCTGAATCACTGGCAAACTTCAGACGGACTGTACATGTGCTTTCTTGAGCAGGGGGACCTTGCGGGCGCAGCAGGATTTCAGTCCTTCACGGCGTAGTGTGTTACCAATTGTTTTCTTGGTGACTATGGTCCCAGCTGCCTTGAGATCATTGACAAGATCCTCCCGTGTAGTTCTGGGCTGATTCCTCACCGTTCTCATGATCATTGAAGCTCCTCGAGGTGAGATCTTGCATGGAGCCCCAGTCCGAGGGAGACTGACAGTTATTTTGTGTTTCTTCCATTTGCGAATAATCGCACCGACTGTTGTCACCTTCTCACAAAGCTGCTTGGTGATGGTCTTGTCGCCCATTCCAGCCTTGTGTAGGTCTACAATCTTGTCCCTGACATCCTTGGACAGTTCTTTGGTGTTTGGAATTTGGAATCTGATTGATTGATTGCTTCTGTGGACAGGTGTCTTTTATACAGGTAACAAACTCAGATTAGGAGCCCTCCCTTTAAGAGAGTGCTCCTAATCTCAGCTCCTTACCTGTATAAAAGACACCCGGGAGCCAGAAATCTTGCTGATTGATAGGGGATCAAATACTTATTTGACTCATTAAAATGCAAATCAATTTATAACTTTTTTTAAATGCATTTTTCTGGATTTTTTTTGTTGTTATTCTGTCTCTCACTGTTAAAATAAACAACCATTAAAATTATAGACTGATCATTTCTTTGTCAGTGGGCAAACGCACAAAATATTTTTTTTTCCCCACTGTACATATTGTATATATACTGTGTGTGTGTGTGTGTGTGTGTGTATATATATATATATATATATATATATATATATATATATATATATATATATATATATTTGCTTGTTTTGTTTTTTTTCCTCTCAGAACTTGAGGCCCAAGAAGCCCCGAAGTATCGTTTTCGTAAAAGAGACAAAGTCTTGTTTTATGGGAGGAAGATTATGAGGAAGGTGTCTCAGTCCACCTCTTCGTTAGTGGGCTCTGCTTCTTCCTCCAGGCCCCGCCTCAAAAAGAAACAGAAGATGCTGAATATTGCCAAAAAGTATGTTTCTGTAATGCCATTATTTGGTCATATTCACTGGCTCAGATGATAACAGTTTGTTTCTCAGGATCCTGCGCTTTAAGAAGGAAGTGCCCACTCTGCAGATGAAGGAACCTCCTCCGTCAGTGCTGGAGGCAGATCTCACAGAGTTTGACGTGGCCAATTCTCACCTGCCATCTGAGGTGCTCTACATGCTGAAGAACGTGCGGTACGCTCCCATCGTTTCTGAACTGATTCACATCGACAGTGAAATTAAAGAGAACTTGACCACTCCCATGTGTTATGGAATGTAAAATATGATATATAATGTATGTTTTTGGTCTGGTGTGTCTCCTGCAGTGTGTTGGGTCACTTCGAGAAGCCGTTGTTTCTGGAGCTGTGTAAGCACATGGTGTTTCTGCAGTTCCAGCAGGGCGAATATGTCTTCAGACCCGGTCAGCCTGATAGCAGCATATATGTGGTACAGGATGGCAAGCTGGAGTTGTGTCTTACTGGACAGGTGTGTGAATCACTCATCCAATTTTATTTTAGTACAATTCAGGCACTATTATAGATTTTATTAATGTTTTGAATTAGTTTTTATATTTTCTGTTTTCATTTTAAAAGGTTAGTTCACCCAAAAATGAAAATGCTGTCATTAATTACTCATCCTCATGTCGTTCCAAAAGACCTTCGTTCATCTTCGGAACACAAGTTACAATATTTTTGATGAAATCCGAGAGCTCTCTGACCCTCCATAGACAGCAAGGATCCTTACACGATCAAGGCTCAGAAACGTAGTATAAGGACATCGTTAAAATAGTCCATGTGACATCAGTGGTTCAACCGTAATTTTATGAAGCTACGAGAATACTTTTTGTGCGCAAAGAAAACAAAAATAACGACTTTTTATATAACGTCTCCTCCGCGTCACCCTATAGCACCATTTTGGAGAGTATCACATACGTATTTACGCAGATACCTTGTTTATGTTTAGATCAAAGCGTAAACAACGTAAAAACAGCGCATCTCCGTACAAACGTTGTTTACGTACGTGATACTCTCCAAAATGGCTCCAGGTTGACGTGGAGGATACAAATGGTTGAATATAGTCGTTATTTTTGTTTTCTTTGCACACAAAAAGCATTCTCGTAGCTTCGTAAAGTTACGGTTGAACCACTGATGTCACATGGACTATTTTCTAAGATATAAGATAGATATGTTTCTAAACCTTGATCGTGGTAGGATCTTTGCTGTCTATGGAGCGTCAGAGAGCTCTCAGGAAGCATCAAAAATATCTTCATTTATGTTTTGAAGATGAACGAAGGTCTTACAGGTTTGGAATGAAATGAGGGTGAGTAATTAATGACAGAATTTTCATTTTTGGGTGAACTAACCCTTCGATTTTAGTTAAAGTTTTAGTAATAAATGAAAATGAGAAATGCTTCCTTGGCAACTGCCAGGTTTTTTTCTATTTATTATATTTGAAGCAACATTATTTTTTGATGGTTTTAGTTTTATTTAACGATAATAACCCTGGACTCGCCTCTCTCTCTCATAAGGATGGAAAGGATGGAGTGGTCAAAGAGGTTTATCCTGGAGACAGTGTTCACAGCCTGCTTAGCATCCTTGATGTCATCACAGTGAGTCACACCCACAATTTCGTTCTCTGTGCGCTCATGCTGTTTAACAGCACAGGAAACCCAATTACTTTAGACAATGTTACGCAACATTTGTTTGCCTCTCATTATCTTTTCCTTTTCTCTGTTCCCATTCCTTATCCTGTACTTGTTCCTGTATTTTGTTCTTTTTCCTGTTTCTGTTTCTTCCACTTTTTCTTCCCTTTTCTTAGAAAATCCCCCGTAAGAAGGTCAAGTAGTAATTTTTGTGAAAGCGCCCACAGGAAATTACATATTCTGGATATTATGCATAATTCACAGGTTTGAACATTTGTGTATTTCAGGGTCACCAGAGACCATATAAAACCGTCTCAGCGAGAGCGGCAGAAGTGTCCACTGTCCTCAGACTGCCTGTCGATGCCTTTTTGTCCATCTTTGAGAAATACCCAGAGAGCCTTGTGCGGGTGGTTCAGGTCGGGAATTTTAAAATTGCTCAGAAGATTCTGTTGCTGTCTGTAAGGGCACTGCACATAATTGAGAATATGTTTCCTGTTGTGTCCTCTCATCAGATCATCATGGTCCGTCTTCAGAGGGTGACTGTTCTGGCCCTGCACAACTATCTGGGGCTCACCAACGAACTCTTCAGCCATGTGAGTGAACACACATCTACACTCAATGCACACTCGCTTTCTTTCTTATGATTGGTTGCTAGCACACACAAATTATAGTAGTTTTTATTTTATATTTTATACTATCCAAAATATTTACTATTTCCTTTCTGTCAATCTTCTCTTAGGACATGCAGGCTCGTCCCTCTCCTGTCTCTCCTCATCCGACACGCTCCAGTCCGGTACGACACAGCAAACGCTTTGGCAGTCTCACCGTTCCTGATAAACATCGTGAGGCCGCTGTTCAAAGTGCTTCTGGTGAGGCATAATATCATTATATGTGACCCTGGACCACAAAACCAGTCTTGAGTCGCTGGGGTATATTTGTAGCAATAGCCAAAAATACATTGTAGGGGTCAAAATTATAGATTTTACTTTTATGCCAAAAATCAATAGTATATTAAGTAAAGATCATGTTCCATGAAGATATTTAGTAAATTTACTACTGTAAATATATCAAAACATCATTTTTTATTGGTAATATGCATTGCTAAGAACTTCATTTGGACAACTTTAAAGGCGATTTTCTCAATATTTTGATTTTTTTGCACCCTCAGATTCCAGATTTTCGGCCAAATATTGTTCTATCATAACAAACCATACATCAATGGAAAGCTTATTTATTCAGCTTTCATATGATATATAAATCTCAATTTTGAAAAATTGACACTTAAGACTGGTTTTGTGGTCCAGGGTCAAAGTTGATTATGTTGAGAGATGTTAGATTTTTGTTTAACAGTGAGTGTCTGCAGGTGGGGATCATGTGAAGGATGGTGGCACAACACCGACCCTCAGTAGGACCATATCCATGCCTGTAGACATCGCAGGTAGGTGCATACACTACCATTCAAATGTTTGGGGTCAGTAAGATTTTTGTTTTTTTGAACAAATGAATCATTTTATTCAGCAAGGATGCATTAAATTTATTCTTTTTAACTATTTATTCATCAAAGAATCCTGAAAAAATATATCCATTTTCACAAAAAACTGTTTTCAACATTGATGATAATTAAAAAGTTTTCTGAGCAGCAAATCAGTATATTAGAATGATTTCAGAAGGATCGTGCGACACTGAAGATTGCTTCAAGGCTGCTGAAAATTCATCTTTGAGATCACAAGGAAAACGAATATATTAGAATAGAAAACAGTTATCTTAATTTGTAATAATATCTCACAGTATTACTGTTGTTACTGTTTTTTTAAATCAAATAAATGCAGCCTTGGTGAGCATAACAGACTTCTTGTAAAAACCTACGGAAATCAAACAGAACCTAAATTTTAGAACAGTAGTGTAAATTATAATATTATTAGAATGTGTACAATATATATTATACATAATATTATAGAATTTATACAATGTGTATATATAAAACATTATTTATGCATTATAGAAATGTATGATGTATCATGCTTACGTTGGTGTCATGATATTGCTGAACTGTATAGGAATTCAGAAGAGTCTGCGATCAGATTTCGACATGGCTTATGAGAGAGGCCGTATCTCTGTGTCTGCTGAGGATGGAGAGGAAAATCTGCTGAGGAAGGCTCCACCTGCTTTCACACGAGTGAGTTTTTACATACTAACATATTTTATATTACTGTAATTAAGAGTCTAACGAGAACAATCGTTAAGAATAAGAATAAAAAAAGACCTTTTGGTTTTACACTGAGATATGACCCACACAAAAAGTACTGAATCACTCCGCCTTTTAGTCTAAAGACACCGTGCTTGTTTTCTGTGACACAGGAGCAGCGGGAGAGGAAGGTGATAGTGGATGAGGTTCCTTCAAGTGTGTATTTGTATCCTGAGGAGGAGTCAGGAATGGAGAACATTTTTAGTCCATTTCAAGCACGTCCTAATGCTACACTGTTCGAGGAGGCCCAGAAAGAGATTCTCAAACTCATGAAGATTGAGGTATTTATGTGCTACAGTTAATTAAGTCAAAGTTCATCGTCCATCAGAATGACGCAGTTTCACATGCACTTTAGTTCTCCTCTGATTTCTGACGGTCACACCTGTCTCTCTTTTGCTGGACTGGGGTGATGCCCTTTCCTCATATGCCCTCTTTCATCATCAGGACCCTGCGCTGCTGAATGGGAGGGTGACGTTTCATCATGCTAAAGCTGGATCTGTGTTAGCGAGACAGGGAGACCAGGTGCTCATTCTCATTTCTTTTCTTCTGCCCAATTTAGTTGGCAAACCTTAGATCTTTTATACTGAAGAAACAAATATTGTAATCTTTGTAACACGGTTTCTCCCTCTTCTTTTCTATAGGACGTGAGTCTGCATTTCGTCCTGTCTGGTTGTCTTCATGTCTTTCAGAAGATGATTGACAAGCAGGAAGCAGTGTGTTTGTTTGTGACCCAGCCGGGTGAGATGGTTGGACAACTGGCTGTACTCACAGGAGAGCCGCTCATCTTCACCATCAAAGCTGAGCGTGATTGTACCTACCTCAAGATCTCCAAATCTGACTTCTATGAGTGAGTGTTTCCATACAGTCCTACAGCTGATTTCACACAGACTCTCAAACCTTCAGTCTTTTGCAAATCTCACAGAAAATCTAAGAACAAATCTACATCAGTAGATAGCAGAGTCATATTGTCTGTGATTGTGCTGCCCCCTGTAGGATCATGCGTGAGCAGCCAAGTGTAGTTCTCAGTGCAGCTCACACCGTGGCTATCCGCATGTCCCCGTTTGTACGGCAGATGGATTTTGCCATTGACTGGATGGCTGTTGAAGCCGGACGGGCCCTGTACAGGTACCATAACTCTCTCACATAAAATGTTTTTAAAATTTTTTTTTATTCAATTCATTGTAACATTTTCTTTAGCTGAAAGCATTCACAGGTAATAGTTCAAATATAACCTTGAATAAATGAGAATGTTGTTTGGATAATTAATTTAGATAATAAATCTTAAGAAATATTATTTTTATATATACTTTAAGCATATTTTATTTTTCTACGCTAGCGTTCAAATGTTTGGTTTTGCAGTAAAATGTAAAAAAATATAATGCATATATAATGCACAATAATTTTCTAAAATAAGTCTCTTATGCTGCATTTATATAATAAAAATACAGTAAAATAGTACATTTTTTACAACTTAAAATTTTAAAATAACTTCTTTGATGAATAGAACAATTATTTGAAATCTAAATCTTTTTGCAACAATGTAAAAATCTTTAGTGTCATCAGTTAAAAGCGTCCCTTTTGAATAAATGTATTAATTTCTTTCAAAAAAATATTGATACATGTTCAGTCAATATGCAAGTAATTAATATCATTAAATTTGTTGTGCTCCATAGGCAAGATGATCAGTCCGACTGTACCTATATTGTGCTGAATGGACGACTGCGTTCTGTCATCCGAAAAGCGAATGGGAAGAAGGAGCTGGTTGGAGAGTACGGCAGAGGAGATCTCATTGGAGTTGTGAGTCTAAAGCTCTGGAATGAAGGCCAAAGGGTCTAAACAAATCTTGACCTTTTTTTAGGATCGCTGAACTGTCTCTCTTTCTCTCAGGTGGAGGCTTTGACTCGGCAGCCTCGTGCCACAACAGTCCATGCAGTCAGAGACACTGAGCTGGTGAAGCTTCCAGAAGGAACGCTCAACAACATTAAGAGAAGATACCCGCAGGTGGTGACACGCTTGATCCATCTGCTGGGGCAGAAGATTCTGGGGAACCTCCAACAGCCCCGTGGACCTTTCTCAAGTATGTCGAGAAACCAAACATTAATCATTCACATCGCATTCAATGCTTCAGTAAAGTTATAGAGACATCATCTTAGGAACAAAGAATAGGAAGCTGAGCCTTTTCTATGTGTTTAATCAAAGAAAGAGTAAAGCAAAGAATCCTCTCTCTAGGCTCCGCTCTGGGTCTGCCAAGCGTGGCGTCGAGTCCGGACGTCACTAACCCAGCCAGTAATCTCTCCACTGTGGCAGTGCTTCCTGTTTGTGATGAGGTGTCAACCAATGCCTTCAATTTGGAGCTCAGCCATGCCCTCAGCGCCATAGGTACACTTAAGCAGTGATTGACAATTAAAGCCCATGATCTAGACGCATAATCTAACACACTTTCATTCTTCAATCAGGACCAACCCTGCTGCTAACCAGTGACATTATCAGAGAGAGACTTGGAGCTTCTGCTCTGGACAGGTAGGCCTATATATGAGATCAGAACAACAATACATAGTTATCGCATTCATTTTTAAAACTGCAATCTGAAACACTTGTTTTTCTCTAGCATTCACGAGTACAGGTTATCAGGTTGGTTGGCTCAGCAGGAGGACATTAATCGTATAGTGCTGTATCAGACGGACAGCAGTATGACTCCATGGACTCAACGCTGTATCCGACAAGCTGACTGTATCCTCATTGTGGGGCTTGGAGACCAGGAACCTGCACTTGGAGAGGTATTTGTTTCAGGGTAGTGTTGTTTCTGTTCACACTCATGTGAAATGTGTGAGGTGGATTGAAGTGATTGAAGCTGAAACCTCACACGGAAAGATTAAAAAAATTGTACTTTTCACCTTAAGCAAGGCACAACTTAACAATTATAAATCATGTCAATGCATATGAATTGATTTTGAAAATTGGATTTTTGTATCGTGAATCACTTTAAAGAATTGATTTAAAATGCTGAAAATTGAGTGACTCAGAAAAACTCATGGAAATTAATCAAATCTTTTAAGCATAAATTCTTTTCAGCACATTGTACACTTTGTTATATTCCAAGTAGCCTGTATGTATATGTATTTAAAGTAGGGTGGCCATATGTGCCATTTCTATGTAAAAATGGACCGTATGGTGGTCAACCTAATTTAAAGTTTGCAATGCAATAAGCATCTTAAGTAGTTTGTATTTTTGTACCTAAGACGCATTAGAAGTAGTTACGTAATACTGTGAATGTACTTAAAAAAATACAGAATCAAATTGAATGGAGTTAAAATGAATCTCATTGTGAATCAGACTGAATCAAATTGTTATGAATTTGCAAAAATCATTCCTGAAATTAAGAACTTCCCAATTCACTGTCTATCCAAAGATTCACACTCCTAGCGGTTCGAATAACTTCAGATGGAGCTGATTCAAACTTAATAGTAAAGAATTCTGTTTTGATTTTCCCATGTTCTTACCTTCTCAGTTGGAGCAGATGCTGGAGAACACAGCGGTACGGGCCCTGAAGCAGTTAATTCTGCTGCATCGTGAGGATGGGCCGGGTCCGTCGAGGACCGTTGAATGGCTGAACATGCGAAGCTGGTGCTCCGGACACCTTCACCTAAAGTGCCCTCGTAGAGTTTTCTCACGAAGAAGCCCCTCCAAACTGGTAACATGTAGCTTTCTGTTAATCCAAAGAACAAAGATTGTTAGTAACCCTCGTGTTTGATAAGGATGTGGTTGTTGCCTTAAACAGCGAGAGGTATATGAAAAGGTTTTCGAGAAGACTGCAGACAGACACAGTGATTTCTCACGGCTGGCCAGAGTACTCACAGGAAACAGCATAGCGCTTGTGCTGGGCGGAGGCGGAGCCAGGTCAGTGACTTCAAGCAGTCGTAATACCAGAGGTGGTCTTATTATTGGGAGATAATATGATCTGCAGCTCTATGTTTGTCTCCTTCCCTGCAGGATTGCACGTAACAAATTTAATGTTTTTTTGCTAACCTTGGAGGCTTGCCTTAACGTGGCTTTTGTTAAACTACAGTTTACAATCACACTTTTAAAACTGGCTAAAGGGATTTTTTTTTTCAATTCACTTATTCTCAGATGTGTCTGTAGTATTTTAGTCTTATTTATATACTGTTTATATATTTTTTTAATACTTTGAATTTTCTTTTATTTTTAGTTATTTTTAGTGTTTTAGTGCGCGTTTGTCATATAGTATTATATATTACTACTGTTTGTTTTTAATGTTACTCTTTAGATTTAAAGAATTAAACATTTTTAGTTCAGATTTAGTTTTTATTTATCCAGTTAGTAATTTTAGTGTTTTTTTTAAACATACTTCAGTAAGTTGCTAAGGCAACATTTCTAGCATTTTTTGTGTAGTTTGAGTTTTGATCTAATATTTGTTTTATTTTATTTTTGTTTTTAAAAGTTATAGTTAAAAATAATAACCCTGGTCTTTGTGAATGGTCAACATGATGTTCGATCTTGAAGGGGCTGCTCTCATGTTGGTGTAATCAAAGCCATGGAGGAAGCAGGAATTCCCATCGACATAGTGGGAGGAACTTCCATTGGCTCATTCATTGGTGCTCTGTATGCAGAGGAGAGAAGTGCTGTTAGGGTCAAGCAGAGGGCGAGAGAGTGGTCCAAGGTAATGTGACTCTATCCATTAACTGACACCCTTTACCTTGCTTTGAGCAATCAAATAACATAAAAGATGTTTAATTATTAATCACTGAAATTTAATTTTGTATCTCTTTTGCCTTCAGGCAATGAACTCTGTATTCAAAACAGTACTGGATCTTACTTATCCAATCACATCCATGTTTTCTGGCTCTGCCTTCAACACCAGCATCTCCAAAGTCTTTGAGGACAAACAAATCGAGGTAGGAAGTCACCAACACTCTTTTGGAGGTGCACTTATTTCAGAAATCTAACCTAGTGCTCCTAAAAGGTGCATTTTGTCATTGATCTGTATTACTACTTTATTTAACTGTTTTAATCTTCATAATAGTTAATGTAAATAGGAAGGGTGATTATCATATGTATGATACCATCTCGTGTTTTTCCTGCTTGTATTTGTAGGACTTGTGGCTGCCTTATTTTAACGTGACCACAGACATCACAGCTTCTGCTATGCGTGTTCATAAAGATGGTGAGTGATGACTGAACTTTGTGTGGGGTTAATGTGGGGTTCCTCAAGGTTCCGTGTTAGGGGCATTTGACTTCTGGAATATACATATTTTAGGAATTATTAATAATTAAATACTTAATTTTGGTAAATATCATTGTCAATAACTGATATAAAAATAACAACAACAACAACAACAAAAAAGTTTACAGCAGTGATCGTTTGAATGCTATTAAAAATGAACATCGGTTCTTAAATGATAGATATTTGGGATGTTCAAGTT
This sequence comes from Acrossocheilus fasciatus, assembly GCA_036784905.1. Taxonomy (NCBI): domain Eukaryota; kingdom Metazoa; phylum Chordata; class Actinopteri; order Cypriniformes; family Cyprinidae; genus Acrossocheilus; species Acrossocheilus fasciatus. The sequence goes on along the minus strand of CM071938.1, from coordinate 31,232,799 downwards.
GTTTGGGGTTTGGTTATTATATATGTTCTCAATTTGTAGTGATCGAGAAAGAGCAGCTGATGTTGCATGTGAGTTGAGCAATTTGCTGAAAAGTCTGAAATAACCAGTGGCTTCTGGGAGAGATCTAGAAAATGCCCATTTCATTAATGCCTGTTAAAGGGATAGTTCACCCAAAAATGAAAATTTGATGTTTATCTGCTTACCCCCGGGGCATCCAAGATGTAGGTGACTTTGTTTCTTCAGTAGAACACAAACGAAGGTTTTTAACTCAAACCGTTGCAGTCTGTCAGTCCTATAATGCCTGTCAATGGGCACACAATCTTTGAGAGAAAAAAAAACATGCACAGACAAATTCAAATGAAACCTTGCGGCTCGTGACGATACATTGATGTCCTAAGACACGAAACGATCGGTTTGTGCGAGAAACTGAACAGCATTTATTTAAATTTTTACCTCTGATACAGGCAATGTCCAACCATCCTGAGCTCATCCACAACGTGCGTGGCGCGTCAATGGCTCTGGTACATAGATGTGTGTGTATGTGTATATATATATATATATATATATATAATTTTTTTTTTTTTACCTCTGATAAACCTCAATGTCATATATATATATATATATATATACAATAGATATATATACATAGATGCCTCATTAGCAAAAAATGTTATATAAATGCTGTTCAGTTTCTCGCACAAACCGATACTTTCGTGTCTTAGGACATCAATGTATCGTCACGAGCCACAAGGTTTCATTTGAATTTGTCTGTGCATGTTTTTTTTTTCTCCCAAAGATTGTGTGCCCATTGACAGGCATTATAGGACTGACAGACTACAACGGTTTGAGTTAAAAATCTTCATTTGTGTTCTACTGAAGAAACAAAGTCACCTACATCTTGGATGCCCCGGGGGTAAGCAGATAAACATCAAATTTTCATCTTTGGGTGAACTATCCCTTTAACTCGCATGAAACTGAGATGTTACTGAAGTGATTAATTTCCTTAACTCTGTTTGTCAAATGCATGAATACACTTTGGGATTGAGCAGTGGCATATCATGCATCTCTGAATTCTGGGTTTGGTCCCCAAATTCAGTTGAATGTATATCTGTTTCCTTATTAAAATAAGTTCATTCACACTGGCTAAATCAATTAATGATTATGTTTAAAACACTGACTACAGTTTAATGCTGAAAAATGCTGGACTTGGGGACCTTGTAATGGTCACGTGTTCACCTGTGTTTTCCCAGATGGATTATGGAATTGAATTTGCATGTCTCACTAACTGCAAGGACAAAGCCTGTATCTGTTTTCTTTCCCACTGTTTCTCTCCCCTTTTTGTCAAAGTTTCTGTCTTCCTTCTGTCCTACCCTCTGTCCTAACCTGCTTTTGTGTCATAGAAAAGACTAAGCTCTCATTCAATGTTGTCCTTTTCACACATCTTTATCTCATCATTTTCTTTCTGTTATATTCTAAATGCCCATCATTTCAAGTATACACCATTAGTTGTGGTAGAAGGTAAAACCCCTCTTAGTGGTGTCTGTAGGATCCAGAATGCATCATCCATTTGCTTCCCCTGCCCTCTTAATGCCGTTTCCTCTTCATTCTGCTGTTGCAGCATTGCTTATTCTCACACTGACTGCACAAATAAGACATAACAGGTCCAAAGACTTTACTGCAACTTACAGTATGCCTTCACTCAGCTATGGATATTGGTCAGGTTGTGCTAATGTGTTATTATGTCTTCTTATATTCAGTTTCACAATGCGAGAGTAACAAGTTCAAAGTCATTTCACTGATTTTCATTCAATAGTAGTTAAATGTGCGTAGGGTAGTATGGCCAGTATGTTGCCATATTGAGATTATTAGCAAGCTGAAGTCTCATTACTGAATAAGAGAAGTTTGTGAGCTAAAAGCTCTATTGCTTTGTCAATGGATAGTGCACATATTCTGGGGGGGGGGGTTTCCCCCCAGCAACTTTAAATGCATCTCATTTGCAAGTTTGTGGTCAATAAGATTTTTTATTTATTTTTTTGTTCACCAGGCAGCATTCATTTGTCAAAAACAGTAGTATTATAAAATATTATTACAATTTAATAATAAATCTATTTTATTATATGTACATATATTTTAATATATACATTTTTTCTGTATACATTGTCAAATATTTTTTAGAACTGATATGACGAATTGGTACTTAAGAAACAATTCTTCTTTTTTTTATTAGTTTAAATTCTTTGAACAAAGTTTGAAAGCGAAGTTTTTTTGTTTGTTTTGTTTTCCCCCCACTAGAAGCCCAAATCACACTGTTGTAGTTTTGTCAGAGAAGATGCTGTGGTCAACATGCTCTCGTCATTATCGTGTGCTATAACACTTAACAGCCTGCAGATCTCTCAATTAAAACCCCCTTTGGTCCTTCCACCTCCCCTGCCTCCTTCCCTAACCTGTTTATTTGTCCATTATGGCATAGACTTTCATCTCTAATAAATGCAGTTTAGATTCTTATATTCAGCATTCATCCTAGGGATGCATCGATCTCCGATACTCAGTATTGGTATTTTCTGTGGATCGGGTATCGATCAGACGAGACGGATCCAAATCCGATATTGTGCGTATACTATTCTGTTATTGTTGAGCCCCACGAAAGGCACAAAAACATTATGAAGCACCATAAAGTTTTCATGCACTATATTTCAAGTGTTCTGAAGCTGTTCCATAGTTTAATGTGAGGTACAGATGAATATTTTAAGTCGTTAAATTCAAGTTCAGGTAAACTCTTCTCCCCACTGCTGTCTGTCATCCTCCATTCAGCGTTCAAACTGCCTGTTGCGTTCGGTTACTACAGTCAACCAGGGGCGGTTCTAGACCACAGTAACTGGGGGGGCCAGACAGGGGCCACTTGTGCTTTTAGGGGCACAATTTGAAAATTCAGCCTAACCTACTTTAAGTATTATTCATTCAGTCATTTTTCACCATGTCATGTATCATTGCAATCTCTAGAAGTAATGTATAACAATTTCAACTAAAATGAATATTTCATCATGTTTCATTTATTTTGACAAATAGTTTTGTATGTCAGGGGCATCATTTTTGAGGGGGGGGGGGGGGCTCTCATGCTTGTCATATGACATACAGCAGCTACAATACCACTGTATAACTGATATAGTTTTATGTATTATTATTTTTTTATTCGAAATATTCCCAAAATATATCATGAAATATCTCGATTCTCAAATATGTGTAAGTAAATGCATTTTGCACCTTTATAGATATTAGTTTATCTATAATGGGCGTTAGCCTAATAGTGTAATATTAACTTTGCATAAAAATCCGCCTTTTTACTTAAGTACCAGATGTCATACCATAAAACGAGTGTCATAACATAAACATATAATACGACTGACTTTGTATTTTATGTGGATTTAATAAAAACATTGTAAGTTACTAATTAGACCATAACACTTTAATTGTACAAAAAGAGCAAAGAACGTTTACATTATCAAAGAACATTTTCACATTTTCACTTCAGTCCAGCGAGTTCAAGCACTCCCATAATAATCTCTAAAGCTGTTTACACTATGAAATTAATATCTCACTTTGTTGTTTCTGAGGAGAGAATTCAGTCAGCGAGCGCGCGCCGTGACGCTTCGGCGATGACTCATCTGAACGCTTCTGATTGGTCCTTGCATTCATAAACTCAACAGAATCGTATGTGATTGGTTATAATGCGCAGCGCTTTAAAAACGTGTGCGTCGCAGATTTGAATTTAACAGCTATTTTTGTTTTTATATAATTTACAGGACAAACTGCGCATTTCACCCAAAATAGTTTGGTGTGATATGATTCCAAATTTAGTGGGGGTCAAAGCCCCCCCCCCCCCCCCGATCCACCCCTGCAGTCGACACGATGAAACTCTGTTCAAAAGCGCACAGTTACTGAGGTTTAAACCTGTTAAAAAGAAAAGGCTTAATAAACTAACGCACAGATTTAATACACTATCCATCAATATCTTTTTCCTGTGTACTTTGAACTTTTCTATGCGAACTCGGAAAGAAAGAAATGTCTTTTAACTTATAGTAGCCTATATATTTATATATAAATGTATTTGCTTGTTTTTTCATGAATGTATTTTACAACAATACAAAGAGCAACGTGTACCATTTTACCAGATTTAGTCCTACACTTATTCACTTTTATTTGTAAATTAAAATGTTTCACTACGTTTTATAAAATTATTGTGCACCCGTGATTTCTCTAGAGTATCTTTTGCTGCTAAATTATCCACTAACCTAGTTTATAATAGTATTTTTGTCATAGATTATGATTTATATTTTTTTCATTTGTTATTTTTTTTCATTAAAATGAAGTTATCTATATGTAGTAGATTGTGTTTAACACACAAAAGAGTGACAATCAGGTCAACACACAGAAGAACAGAAATTCTACATCGATAAAAAAAAAAAAAAAAACTGCTCTGTATCGGATTGGATCGGTTCTGAAAAAATGGTATCGTTGCATCCCTAATTCTTTCCCTCTTTGTCTAGGTAAACACGCTGTTGATTGTAGTTTCTCTCATTTCTAAATGTCAAATACCATCAAGTTTTGTTTTTTCGTTGTTTATGTTGAATGGAATAATGTAGTCTGATTGGCAAAGCCAGATCTCAGCATGATGTCCATGAATCTGCGGAGAACGACAGTCAGAGAATTTTGGGTCCCTTTCTCATTCTCACTCATCTGTTTCCTGTTGTTTACTGTCCCTCCCTCCTCTGTCTCTCTCCACGTCTTGTCCAGTTTTGATTTACTCTCCATCTTCATTTTGCCAGGCTGTGTTTGGCGCTATGTTAGAGCCAGTGCCTCCTATACCCCTTATCTGCCTCCTCTCTGCGACCCCAAGGACGGCCACCTCCTCGTGGATGGTTGCTATGTTAACAATGTCCCAGGTCAGGATTCTGCCCCCTTTTCACCAAAGCCTTCTAGAAGCCTAAAGGAGGTTTATAAAAACCTGCTACACCAGTATCCCTGCGACAACCAACCACTCAGTTACCCTTTGCTTTTTATTGTCTCTTGTCCTGTTTAAAACAAATTAACCCCCTGCTTTCATTGGGAACCCATGGCTTGGAAGGAACCCAGGATAGTATTCAATGAGAGAAAGAATAGAGGAGAGAGACTGTGCTTTCATAACCAAGATAAACATTACATTCAGCTGAATCTGATGAAAAACATGTCCAGGTTTCATTCCATCCCAAAATCAAAAAAGGAAAGAAATTAGATTTTGCATTAATAAAATAAAGCCTAATGTTTTTTGTTTTTTTCATAGTGTGGTTATTTTTTATGGCAATTAAGCACAGTTATTCCCCATATTCTCAATACTGTAATGTGTCCGGATGTATATAATTGTTTTTTTAATGCTTAATTGCCATGAGTGGTGCCATGAGAGGCTTAATGGAAGTAGAATAGGCTTCATTTTCTTATTGCATTTTCTTTTAGCAAAATATAATTTCTTTTTTAGGGTGAAATGTGACTCAGTCATGTTCTTTATCAGTTTTGTAAGATTCAGCCATTTACCCTCAGGACCACTAGGTGCACAATTTACATTCAGTTTTTCTGTTCACACCCATTCATCCCTCTTTTGGCTCTTTTGTAAAGAACACTTTATGCACACATAGAGTCCAGTCATTGATTTCAAATCACCTGATGCTCAGATTCCCTTTCCTTGTGCATTAGTGTAGAATTTAGCCGTTGTATGGTTACAAATATGTGCATATACATTACATTATGTGCATATGTGCATTATTACAACGGCAGTACATGTAATAGTTATGGCAGTTACTTTTAACTTTGTAATATGATGTTTCATTTAGCATTTTAAATTTGATTAATCAGCAGTAGGCTTTCGGAAAACAAGGCATTGATATGTTTAGAATGATTTTTGCTGTTGTTGATGTATTTTAATCAGGCCTCTGTGTATGGTTGGTGAATATTGTTTTGCAGGCTAGTGTCAGTTGCTCTAGCTAAACCGCATATGCTGATTTGCATGAAGCTATGAACAACACTGATGCTGTGATGTGACTTTCGGTATCGATAAAGTAAATGATGGCTGCTGATGCTTCTCTATATTTACGTTTTTGTTATGCTGTTCAAGCTGAAGTATTTTCCCCATGCTCTGTTCACATCACATGCACTCTTCCCATCTACCTTGATTGTGGCTGTCACAAGCACACCATACACTCTGTGTGCATGCTGTTGCATGTTTATCTATTGTAGGCCATTATTCTACATGTATGCAATATTTATAAGGATAAGAGTCACTGGGAGGTGTTGTTCTGGATCCTACAGCACACATTTTTAAACAGGCTCACAGACAGATCTTTTATGTATAAGTGGGCACCATTTTTGCTTTAAATCAGTAGCTCACCCCAAAATTACAAATCTGTTATTATCCGCTTTATTAAACATGAGGGTAAGTAAACAGAGTGCTGCAGTGATGACATTTTTTTGTAGGCCAACCCACAAGTAAGCATCACCCCTGGATCAGTCAACAATAACAACAACAAAAAAACTGGATTTTATTATTCATACATTTTTATTTATCACAATAATCATCGCAAATGAACACAGTGTATAATTTTTGATGCCTAAATACAGTCGCCAGAAGTGTAAACGAACTACACCACAGTCGCATAACTTCAAAGTTACCATCATTAAGCTTCCTAATTAAAAGAAAATTAGGATATTTTTCAAGACCATGATTATAAACTGTGAAAGTGAACCAGTGAATATATTAGTGCTGTCAAACGATTAATCGCAATTAATCACATCCAAAATAAAAGTTTATGTTTACATAATATATGTATGTGTACTGTTTATTTATTATGTAAATATAAATACAAACACATGCATATATTTAAGAAAAATGTATGTTTATATATTAAATATATTTATATATAATAATAATAATATAAATGTGCAAATATTTTCTAAATATATTCTGTATGTGTGTGTATTTGTAATTACATAATAAATAAATACAGTACACATACATATATTATGTAAAAAAAAAAAAAAAAAAAACTTTTATTTTGGATGCAATTAATCGTTTGACGGCACTAAAATAGTTTTCCTGTTCGGTGCGATGATGTTTAATGGCCCAGTTAACTTTAATTGTCACATTTAGCCAAGCATAACATTTTAGTCACTTTTAAGACAAGTAAAAGCTTTTTAAAAACCACAAGATGGTTAATCTTGGGGGTAATACATTACAAGTAGTGTGAGTTATGTAATTACTTTTATGAAGTAACTAGTAAAGTAATGCATTACTTTTAAATTTACAAGAAAATATCAGTTACTTTTTCAAATAAGTAACACCAGTTACTTTGTTTTCCGATTTATTCACTGACAGCTCTTCTGTCCCCATGTTGAGAGAAATCAGTGCAGAGGTGTTTCCTTCAGCCTGAGGCGTATTCATTTCACTTTTGGTGTGAAAGAGCCTTTACAGTTGCCAAAAATACCTTTTGCCCAGCTCAGGAGACAAAAAGTAATTCAAAAGTAACGCAGTGCATAAAAAGTAACTATGTAACGTAATTAGTTACTTTTTTATGGAGTAATGCAATATTGTAATGCATTACTTTTAACAGTAACTTTCCCCAACAGAAAAGATGATATTACTAATGTATTTTATGTTGTAGAATAAAACATAAAATATCTTGAGATTGTTAACTTTAGTCCTTATTTTAGGCATTTAACCAAAAACTTATATATATATATATATATATATATATATATATATATATATATATATATATATATATAAGGATGATAGAACTGAAAGTGCTAAAATGCTCCTTCATTTTGGGGTTTCAGCCTACACTAATGCACCATGTTTGCAGCACTCTGTTATGACAGACTGTTGAGTTTTGGGTGAACTATCACTTTAAGAGTGCCACATGCTGAATGCACCTGCCTCTCTGGATTTTTCTCTCTCCTTCCAACCCATGCCACTGTCATGCCTCTCCTGACACCTGATGGTCGAGTGGAGTACTGCAGGCCAGGACAGGCTGGCAGTGCCCAATATGTTCACTGACTGTTTTTCAACTCTGTCTCCTCTCCGCCTGAAAAATACATCATACTGATTAATAATGATGTATTTAAGTGAACGAACAGTAAGAATATTAGCACAATTTGTATCTTTTGCATAACAGAAAAAGGATCCATGATCATTTGAACTTTTTTGATTGAAAAAAGCCAGTGGGACAGGGTTGGAAGATAAGTCAGCCTTACCTCATGTGTGTTTACTCAACCTCTGTCAAGGTCGGGTTCACTGAATGAGGTAAGCCAAACTAAACCACCGCACACCGTCCTTGGGGTGACAGTCACTGTATCTCCCTGCTGGTCTGTGCGCTACTAACCAAAACTGTGACTTCAGGGTCACCTCCAAACTCTGCTGAGGCGTTACGTTGACGTACTATAGAGGTTATTAAGAGGTTATTGTCCCCTCCTGGTGTGGTAGGCTCCCTGTGGCGCTATGTCAGGGCGAGCATGACCCTTTCCGGGTACCTGCCACCCCTCTGCGACCCTAAAGATGGAAACCTGCTCATGGATGGAGGATACATCAACAACCTGCCAGGCAAGTACGGCCCAGAGAAACTCCTCAGAGAGAGGGCTGCTGGAGCCAGAAACACAATCTGGTTTGGTCAATCACTTAATTTTTGGTTTTAAAGAGCTTACATGGCTCTGAGTAAGTATACTGTGATTTTCTTCATCATTTTGAGGGTAGAATGAGTGGTTTTGCTTTATCCATTTGATCTCAGAATGTGTGTCTATTTTAATGTGTTAGTTAGTCAATTTGGCATCTTGGAGATTTCCAGCAAATTTTAAATTAATTTCGAACACTCATTTCTGGTGTCTATCAGATGGGTTTATGATTTGTACAGAGACAAATGGATAAAGTTATGCAGGGATTGGGTGGTGTGGACAAAGATGCTCTGTTGTTTGACCTCTTGTCCTCATCAGCCATAAAAACATGAAATTTGATCAGATTGTAAATACCAATCATTGCAAGCTGCTGTTGTTGTCTGGTGTGCGATTGGTCTTAAATTGTGATTATAAATATGTTGTATCTCTTCTTTACAATATAGGAAAGTGTGATTCAATGTAGTCAAATTTTAAATGGACTAGTTTCCAAAAAAACAAAAAATAAAAAAAATATATATTACAAAAAAACATCACCAGACAGCAATAGCATAATGTCCCTCAGTTTGCAGTGCAACATATTGGGCGGAAAGATATAGTTCACGTAGTTCAGATGTTGCATTTCAACTGGGAACATCTTAATTCAGGGGGAAAAGACAAGATTTTGAAGATTACATTCCATGTTATAATTTGATTTAACAATTTAATTCATTAGTTCATCAAACAGTTTGCACTGCTAAAGACACAATTATTTCTTGCATCGAAATCATCTGTGTTATTGCCAGAGCTGGGTAGAGTACTTACAAATTGTAGTCCGTTACTGATTTCAAATTTCACATGACAAAAACTGTAGTCAGTAGCTACACATTTTACACTACACATTTTAGGTAGTATAATCAAGACTACTTTCGGATTACTTTTAGATTACTTTTAACCTAACTCGTTCATCACATCTATTTAAATAGGATTTATATTTATATTATGTCAAGGTTTGCCAAACTGGGGTTCGTAAAAGAACCGCAGGGTGTTTGAGAGTTTGAGTAGTCATGCTAATGAGCAACTAGTACATAGTGACATTGTCCCTATACTAAAGAGTTACGATTTAGGTCAGAGAGGTTCAGATGACAAAAAGGTTTGTGGATACCTGCATTACATATAAATACGAAATAATACGAATTTGTGCATTTTAATGTGTTTGAAAGATTTTAAAATGTAATTTAAACTAATTACAAGTACTTAATTTTTTGTAATCAGTTACTACCCAGCTCTGGTTATTGCCTGTAAAGCAGATTGGATATTAAAATTCCAGGGAATAGTTCTTAACTCCTTTTTTTTTTTTTTTTTTTTTGGTAATGCATCAGTTTTTAAGCCTACATTGTTAGGTTTTAATTGCGTCTTGTCTTGTCATCATTGAATATAATTGTCTTTTTCCATCCTTTGTTTTTACTCATCACCTGCAAGGCTGTTTTACCACAATACTCAGCAAATGTTTTAAGAATCTACTTAATTCTAAAATTTTCATTCTTAGTTTTAAACATTGATGTTTATTCGATTATATTACTGATGAAAATGGCAGCTTTTCAGTGAGGGGTTTGGTTAAACAGCGTTGATTGGTGATAAATTATTAATTGAAGAATATTGTCTGAAATATTAACGGTACTTTGATTCTTCCTGCTACCTTGTGGATGTCTGTCTTTGTGTACGTGTGCATTTGTTTGCATTCAACTGGCGCTCTAACGCCCTGCAGCGGACATAGCTCGTAATATGGGCACAAAAACAGTCATCGCCATAGATGTGGGCAGCCAGGATGAGACTGATCTTTGTAACTACGGAGACTGTCTTTCTGGCTGGTGGCTGCTATGGAAACGAATCAACCCGTGGGCGGAGAAAGTGAAGGTGAGTCAATGTTGTGGGATGTTAGAACACTTCTTGTGGAGCCAATGCATCCGTTTCAATTTGAGATCCTCTAATGGATTTAAATTCTTAAGAAAATATTGTCTATGAAATTGATTGTGGCTTAAAAATGTCCTGTATCTCTCAGGTGCCTGACATGGCTGAAATCCAGTCCCGTTTGGCCTATGTATCTTGTGTACGGCAGCTGGAACTTGTCAAGAAGAGCGCATACTGCGAGTACATTCGGCCACCCATCGACCGCTTTAAGACCATGGACTTTGGGAAATTTGATGAAATCTATGTGAGAACAAAAGCCCACATCTGCAGTAAACAGAGGGGGACAATTAATCTATGTAGTCTTGATACTATAAAATGAAAAGCAGTATAGTATTTATTATAGTGTACATAAAGCAATTCTTCCAGATGGTAAATGACCTCTCCAAACTGGTATATTTAAAGTTTTTCTGTTTTCTCTAAGGATGTGGGTTATCAATATGGTAAACTAGTGTTTACTGAGTGGGCTCGTGGGGACATTATTGAAAATTTGCTGAAAGACCATCGCTCAGCGGACTACAACGACAGCAAGAAGACTGATGTGAGTTTAGTATCTCATTAAAACAAGCCACTATTCTGTCACCATTTTGACAATGAATATGAGAATCCGTCGATAAAGTTCACAAAGAACAGTAATTATTTGAAATTGATTTTTTTTTTGTAATGATGTAAATGTCTTTACTGTCACTTTTGATCAGTTTAATGCATCCTTGCTGAATGAAAGCATTATTCTTTCTTTCAAAACTAAATTTTACCCCAAACTTTATAGATGAATGAATTTTGAGTCGTTTTTTCTTATTTTATTAAATTGCATATTAAGTTGTAATTTGTCTGTTAATTTAATTCTGTTGTGATTGTGTTTTGTTGCTATTTGTTTCAGTCATGCACGTGTCCTAGCGCAGACTTCACTGATCTAGCTGAAATTGTGTCCAGGATTGAGCCGGTGCAGAGCTACTTAGGAGCTGATGGTCAGTTACTCAAAACAAAAACGAAAAATACTTCTTTACTAATTTACCCCATTACATGTATTTGAAGATTTAGCTTCCGAAATTTATGACAGAATTGACAAGGTATTTAAATTTACAACATTGGCCAGCAGAGTTGGTATTATATCATGTATCTGTGCTTAACTGATGTTTATGTGTCTAGCAGAGGAGTCTGACTACGCGACGGAGTATGAGGAGGACGGGATGGACACAGTGAGAGAGGAGGAGGGGGAGGGGGAGGAAGAGGAAGAGGAGGAGGCCGAAGACCCTGAGGACCAGTCTCCTGGAGAATGGGGACCAAATGGGATCTTCACATCAGTAAGTGTACACACACAACCTTTTATGTAGTGAAATTAAAGTCAGGTGACATTAAAAACTAAATCATTTGTGTAGGATGAAGAGAAGACAGTCCGTCAGAGAACGAACATCACCAGGGACCCCAACTTGGACTTCTCTGGAGTGTCAGATTGCTGAAAAGGGAGTAATGCAGGGTCAAAGGGCACTGGAAAGAGAAGCAGAGTCCCACCAGGGACTGAAGAGTGTAAAGACATATTCAGAAGAAAAGACTTCTGAATTAATAAGATTGTTGGAAAGTCACCAAAGATACTGTGATTTAGACCCTGTTAAGACTACATTACCCACAACTTGTCACCAAAACTGTGACTCTGTTATGCCTTTGGGATTTTTTTTTTGGCTCAAGACTCTACAACAACAGGGTCCAAAGTCTGTGGGGGCCCACCAAGGCAGACGAACCACTCCTTGGGATACTTTGCCACTGAAATTAGGGGCTCTACATCTTTTGAGATGTTTTGGGAGTTTCATGGGAAAAGATGTCTACAGTAGCGGCCAGTATACGACTATCCTTAAGTTCTGGTTTTCCCATCTGTTTCCAGATGATACCAGTTCATTAGAGATAGTGTGTGGTGTGGCTGGTTTGTGATTTTAATTTAATTTAATTTAATTTTTTTGTGAGAGTGTGTGTGTTTGTGTGTGTGTATGTGTATGTGGCCACAACCTAAACATAAATTGGCAACTCCTCTCATAAGATGCCTTCTAGACTGAAAATGGCTTCCCAAGATGCATTGTTGTAGGTCTGAAACTGAGAATAGACCGTATAGGTTTAGAAAGACTTGCTGTGATGCTGCTTAATAGAGACCTATTTTTTCCTTTATAATGGTTAGATTGTGATTTGATGGTATTTGATGTAAGGTTGCAATGCTTGCAACTTATTAGGAAAAATCACTGCAGATTTTTAGTAACACTGTTGCTGATATCTAATATTATTTTAAAGAGGGTCAACAGAGTGGAAAACTATGTAGGTGGTCAAATGTGGAATAAATTATAATAGAAAAGATCTCAGTGGGAGTAAAAAAAAAAAAAGGATGCCCAAATAGTGTAGAATACAGATGGATTGACTCCTGAGATGAAAATGTGGACAGATGGATACATTAAAGGGGAATGAAATCAAGAATGATGAAAAAAGTTGATTTTTCTTTTAAAGAGTAGTAGGAAAGAGGTAGGTAAATAATAAAGTTAGATGTGAAGAGGAAGTGAGAATGATATGCAGTAAGGAAACGAGTAAGCATGGAAGAGAGAGAGGAAGTGAGTGAGGAAGTGATTGCGGTAGTAAGCGAAAAAATGATTGCAGGAGTGAGCGAGAAAGTGGTTGCGGTAGAGAGTGAGAAAGTGGATATGTTAGCGAGTGAGAGCGGTAAGGAGTGGGAGGAAGTGAAGAGTGGTAGAGAGTTAGGAAGTGAATGCGGTAGAGAGAGGGGGAGTGATTGTGGTAGTGAATGAGAAAATGATAGCGGTAGTGAGAGCTGTGGAAAGGAAGTGGGTCGTGGGTGTGAGCGAGGAAGTGGGTGGAATAGAGTCAGGAAGTGGATATTTTAGAGAGCGAGAGCGGTAAGGAGTGTGAGGAAGTGATCAGGGTAGTGAGGGAGTGATTGTGCAGTAGTGAGCAAGAAAATGATTGCGGTAGAGAGTGAGGAAATTAGTGTGAAAAAAAGTAAGGAAGTGGATATGGTAGAGAGCGAGGGTGGTAAAGATTGTGAGGAAGTGAAGAGCGGTAGTGAGTGAGGAAGTGAGATCGGCAGAGAGTGAAAAATGAGTGACAGAGTGAATGAAGAAAGGGAAAGCAGAAGGCTTTCTTGAGGAGTATCGTTAATGCCAAAAATATCTTGTGTGGAATTGGATGTGCCTGTGCCTGTGTGTGTGTGTGTGTGTGTGTGTGTGTGTGTGTGTGTGTGTGTGTGTGTGTTTTCAGCCTTTAAGAAATGCAGAACTATTTGTGCTTCAGGTTGACGAGGTGGATGCCTTATTTTGTTATTGCACATTCACAATGCAAAAAAAAAAAAAAAAAAAAAGATGAACAAAAACACCTGTAATATAATCCCATAAAGATGTGGAGAGTTTAAATTGTTATATTGCTGAACGAGTGCCAGGTATGCAGTGTCCAGTACTGGAGCAGATCTTCCTTGCACTCCAAAGCCAAATGTCATCCTTCCCATATTCACCAACCTAAAACCTGCCCATAATCAATGTATATTATCTCTGAAACCTCACTGAGATGTACAAATCCCTCAACCCTTGATGCTTTTGCTTTGTTTCGGTCTTTTATGCTGAGACGGTTTGTTTTATATGTTTATGAGAACTGAAAGGATTGCCAACTACTATTTAATTTATTTGTGTTACCACTGGCTTTTTTAATAGCTTTTTAAAACACTTTAGAGATTATAGAGAATAACAGTAAGCGGTTTCTTATTTTGCTTGATTAGCATTTTTGCACTGACGATAATGAAGAAAAAATAATGTTGATGTTGTCTTTACTGTCTAATTTAAAAGGTGGCTGAGGTACAGACGGGTCACGTGTGTGACCATTAGAAGCCTCCGAAATAAATGCTGAATAATGAATAATAAAATCCTATTTAATGCCATGCTGACTAAATTGCTTTTTGAAAAAAGGTATTATGTTTCCAAGTGAATATGACGATTTGAAACGTTTGTGAAAGTTTGAATACAATCAAAATAAGAAAAATAGTAAACACAATGTAGTAAAACTCCACAACAATTTTAATTTTTTGACATTAATTCAACGTTATTATTATGAATCTGCATCCCACCTTAACTTAGTCTTCTGCTTCAACCAGTTCCTTGTTCTTTTGCTTTGCTTTCTTGCTGTTTAACTGAAGATTACATTTACGCATCAAATCGAGGCCGTTTGAACGCAGACAGTAACCGTTGGAAACGTTGGCGCCCGTTGCCTTTTTAAACGTGTTTGTGTGAAGAGCTCACGCGGAATAATACAAGAGTCGTGAAAGTAGGACCGGTATGTTTCAGATCGGTTTACCGCAGATAATACGAGTTGTTTTTAAATGAAGCATCGGAGAACATGGACACTGTAAGTTAACTAACTCGAACAATGAGTAGGCCTGTATTTAAATTATGAAATATTTCGTTGCACGTTTAAGTATAATCCTTATATTAACACTAAACTAAATTTCCTAATTAACATTATTCCATTCTGTCATTACCAGGACCTCAGAGGAATATAATACAGTATTTTATTAATATTGACTATGAAATAGGCCTACATCTGTACTAAACCAGCAAGCATTTTTCATGCTGTATAGCAAAAAGTAAACTTGACTTGGCCTATTTTGATTAACAAAATGTTTGGAGAATTTTTAATAATCTCTTGCAACCCATTGTGGCAGAAAACACGTCGTGTCTGATTGTAGTACGTGAAAATAAACCACACAAACACTTTTTTTTGTATTTTATTTGTTTTAGGTTTTTGAAAGTTTTTAATTTTTCCCAAAAGAAAAAAAAAAATCCTGAGGTATTCACAATATAATGGCATTTCTTTCATTTGAAATGAGGAAACAACAAAAAAGTGGGGAAGGGGGCATTGAAACGATGATAAAACTCTGATGGCTGTCTCTCAATACAATACAACAGATTGGGATACTTCTGCTCCATATATAATATTAAGATGGTACCCCAAAAAAAGCAAAATAAATAAAAGTAAAAAAGAAAAAAAAAAAATTCACACAAGACAAGCTACATTATTCGTGCTTGGCTGTTGTAGTTGAGTCTCATTTTTAACATACCACATCAAATATCTTAGATGAAATCAAACTAATCCCAAAATGTTAGCAAAAATGTTTTCATATCTATATTCTATAACTTTCATATATCCATATACCAGAGAACATATAAGGTCGTCTAAATTTGTTGGCACAAAGCATTTCTAATTTTTGCAATATATTTTTCAAGCTGTTGAAATATGCCAACAAATGGTTCTTTTTTACTTGAACAGCACATCAATGGCCGCACCAAACAGAATTAGCAGGTTTAAACATTTCTAAACTCCAATAGAATTTGGTGAACTACATGGTTCTAAATTCCATCATGCCAATTAATAATAATAATAATAATTAAAACAAAAACCTCCAGTGCAACAGCAGCTAAAAATTGTGAGATTTCCACATTAAAAACACATTGTAACCATACAGCAAATCAGAGCTCTAATAACAGCTCTGGGGGGGGAAAAGACAATGCTCTACCAAAAAATAAAAATAATAATAAAAAAAATAAAAAGAACAATAAATGATTGCTTAGCTTCAACAGAAAAAGACACACCTTTGACGCACTATTCCCCAGAAACAACTCTCAATCTGTCCCACTTTTCTCTTAATTTGGTGTGATCTTAACCCTGAAGATAATAGTAATAACAACTGTATTAAGAGCAAACAAAATGGTAATTGTATTCAAAGTTGAAAATAAATGGTTACAAAGGACCAAAATGCATACAAAATAACAGACTTTTGGTTTTCTAACAGCTGAAGACACAATGTCTTGCTAAAACCTCTTTCAGCACTCAATCATAGATCAATGGAACACAATTACAACACAGAAGAAAAACAAACAAAAGGTCAAGAATCGATACAAACAACGTCATTAACAGCTTGAAATCAGCCAACGATGATAAAAGTAAAAATTCTATAATGTATATTAAGATCAAAAAATCAGACATAAAAAGGCAAAAGTGTGTCTTTTTCTAAAAACACAACGTTTTGGAAAAAAGTACAGTATTATATATGTCATAAATAAAGATAAAATATTTGTGTGTCCCCTCCCCCTTCCAACCCAAAACAAAATGTAAAATCAATGGCAGTTACTTCAGAGATCATAACATGCAATTGATATACTTACAGCACTGAACAAACTATTTCTCCAAACTACCATCCCCCGATTCTGACCCCAAACACATCCCACCCACCCCGTCCCGTCCCAGTACAATCCTTAAATATGTCAGCTCATTGAAGAAAAGCAAAAGAAAACACTCTCTCTATTGATCGTAAATTCTCTCTCCGCTCTAGCTGAGGATGTGATATTCACTCGCTCGTCATGGAGACTCCAGTAGTTATGTGTGTGTGTGTGTGTGTGTGTGTGTGTGTGTGTATATAAAGGAAGTTCGGGGAAAAACGCAAACGGACTTGATTTGAGTGACTGCATAGTGAGTATTTGGTTTAATTACAGATGGGGCATCATGATAATTTAACAAAATAATAACAATAATTCTAAAAAGTAATAAAGACTCAAACATCATGATGGCAAAGTACACGCCTGAGCACACACTCCAAAAATAACAGTGATGCTGCAAAACACACACACACACACACGCACACGCACACAATCATACACAGATAAACAATAACTAATGAAACAGCAGCACACACTGGTTTAGTTAACAACATTTGGTGTTCGGGACGTGTACAACTACCGTCGGCAGACATGGGTTCAATATCTCTGTCCTATTCACAGAAATTGATCATTTTAGATAATCAAAACACACACACATATAAAGAACTGATGCTTTGATTTCAGAAAGCAAATAAAAAATAATAATTACAAATTAAAATAGTGCCAGAAAACAGTGAATGGAAGTACACTTTAAACCAAGCATAAACCATATAGATTAGCATTTCAGATCATATTTCCAAAGAGGCGTGCGTGCGTGCGTGTGTCGCCAAAATAAAACCCCAACAGTGAAGGGTGACCCACCACTGTCTCACAGGAAATTACATCCATGAAGCTGTATATCCCTCATCCGAGGTCCTCAGAATAACAATCCAGCATCATCTAGTATAACAATAATCATCCTAATGACGACAACGCCACTGGTTTGAATTTGTTTTATTGATGACACCTTTGGTGTGTAATGCTGCGGTCGCATCTATAAGGTCTACTGAGAGAATGACGGACAGACAGACAGGCAGGCACCACAATATCTGTGATGAACATCAACGCCAAACAGGAAATCAGTGTTAAGTTGACGGCAAGAGTCCTGTTAGAGATTCTATTTGGCATCTGAAAGAAGTGAAGAAACTACTGGGAGGTAAACAGTTACAGATCATTGCTATAGTATATAGTGTTAGGAAAAACAATGCATTTGACATCTTTTGACTGATTTGTCAATCTGATTCAATGGAAAACTAATGGAAATTTGCTGTAAAATCTACAGAACTCCTCGTTTAATTAATATTTAAAGAGGAGAATGTATTCAATTCATCCACCGCAGGACGGACACAGGAGGACAATTACAAACGTATCTGCCTGCGTGACCCACAGCTAATGGTGCAACGAAGGAAATCTAGCTCAAATATATATAGATATTACCAGCTGGTGTCTGTTATTTTGTACAAATAACTGGAAGTCATTCTTATTAGTTTCCTACAGTGAGCGGCGATGTTTGTGTGAGTGGCGTAGTTTCAAAAACAAACTATTTCGATATAAATATAGATATAGGTCTATATATTTCCTTCACTTCCTTGCTTGCTTTCTCTTTTCCTCTTAAAGGAACACATCAGGTAATTATTTTCGTATTTGGTAAATGTGTAGACATTGCAGTGTTTTATGCATTTGGTTCAGAAAAAAAAAAAAAAAGATTTTCCTTTGGGGAATATAATCATTGACAGCAGCATCTAAAGTAAACAGTAGCAGCAAGTAAGATAATAAATAAATATAATAATAGTAATAATAATAATAGCAAACAAAGTTTCAAGGATAATGAAAAACATCACAAACTAATTAACCCCTACAAATAAAAATTGGTACATTGGTTCAAAACGATTGAAAGCTTTTATGCAACGTCCAGCTAGCGATCTAGAAAACAACCAACACCTGTTACCGTCAGCCCTGACATCTCAGCAAACCTCGAAAAATCAGCCGATACTTTCTATAAGACTTCACTGGAGACTTTCTTTAATACTTTCTATATGCCTTCCTCCTATTTCCCACTCCTTATTTCCTCTGCTACGTCCTTTCTTCAATCCCTTATATAACTCCATACTTCCTGTCTCAACGTACCATTACCATCTAAATTTCTCTGTGCTGATTCGTTTAGTTACATTTTCTTTCTTCTCGCACACTTTCTCACTCAGTCTAGCAGTGATTTGGCTTTTTAAAGCAGTGAATGTCAAACTCTACAGCTTTGGTTGTGAAAGTCGCTGAACATCTTCAGCATGACCCACGAGCAGGTGCTGAAATCCTCTGAGAACAACAGCTTGGCAGAAAAAAAAGCAGTGCTGTGTCAAAAAAAAAAAAAAAAAAAAAAAAGAAACAAGCTTTGGTTTGCGGGAACTCAAATGCTCATGGGAAAACGAGAACGGTGAAGAGAATGAAATGATGAACGGTTGTCTGGGTAGATGAGTCGGGTGAATCAGAGCAGAAACGTTCCACTCACAAAACGAGCCGTTTTTTTTATTCTTGTGGAGGAAAGGCTTGAAACGAACCGCTCTCACAGCACAAACTCCAACTCCCCCGCTTGTCTCTCAACACCACTCTGAGTGATTACGACAACATCTCTCGTCTACGCTTTTGGTGACTTGATTGCGGTTTCTTCCTCGCACTCTAAGACTGAAACACACAGCTAAATCTTGTTAAAATACCCATTTCTAACACTTTGTCTTCCTGAGATTGTGTACAACTTTACACATTCTGAGCTAATTTTTTTGTGTTTTATCTAGTGATAGACCGATACATGAGATTATCGTTCTTGGCCGATGAACAATTGTTTCAAGATATCGTCATCAGTCAATGAAAGTGAAGTGTGTAATTTTTGAATGACTAGCGTAACATGATGACATTTAAAATGTTATAATAACATTTTTTCAATACAGGTTTTCCTGAAAATTTCCCCCATCCGCCATTGGTCAAAGCAGACGTTCCCACTCCAAACTGACACCATTGGTTTAACCAATATCGCCGAGTCAGGCTTCTCATACAAAGAAAAACTGGTCATTTGTAGTTGTCTCTGCATATTAAATATGGATACACACTTCATCTTATCGGTCAACCACTAGTTTTATCTTAATATACAACCTTCTCTCTTAGCCAATATATCTACTTCGATACATGAAATTCCAGACCAAACTAGTTATAACGATCTAAACACCAAGGATTAGAAGCTCTACGACTAAGAATCACTAACTCTGTAAGTACACGTTACAATTACTGAAATATCTGCTGATGCTTGCTAGCAAAAGAACACTTCTATAAAACATAGTTTTTGATATATCACACTGCTATTATCTCGCTAATTTCTATTCGCCTAATGGCTTAAACGGTACAAGAAAGTGAAGAGCTAGGACTGATAAACGGATAACACACACACACACACTCACACTCACACACCATTGCACAGTGTTGTTCGACTACTCTGTTCAGTCCCTGAGTAAGGGGCTACGGAGGACTTCGTGACGTGTGGATTTGGATTTTGAAGTGAACGGACTGTATGCTTAATATGGCGGTCAGTGATTGTGGTTTGGTGAAACAGTGCGTTACTGTAAATGTGCGTGTGTGCGCGTGTGTCACAGTGACTGTGT
The DNA here is from genome assembly GCA_036784905.1 of Acrossocheilus fasciatus. Taxonomy (NCBI): domain Eukaryota; kingdom Metazoa; phylum Chordata; class Actinopteri; order Cypriniformes; family Cyprinidae; genus Acrossocheilus; species Acrossocheilus fasciatus. Next base: position 31,212,287 of record CM071938.1, on the reverse strand, counting down.
TAGACTGCAACCTGTAATGGTCCATCCTGTTTGATGGGTGGATGAGAAGGATAAAAATATTGAAGATTTACATCAAACCTGCCCAGGATTGTCTGTCGATCAGTCAAACTCCCAAATGCACATTCTCTTTTGTTTCAGCCATTGCTTAAACGGTCCATTTCCACTCCATCCTGTCTTTCTCGTTTACATAATTTATATTTCAAGCCTGTCCATCTGTGTCTCTAAATCAACCTCTCACAATCGCATCATTCTTTCTCTCCCGCCATCCCTCCGTTTCTCTTGTTCTCCTCCTGGCTACCTGCTGAAGAGCGAGTGGAGCTGGTGATGGCTGAAGCACTGGCTGCTGCGAGGAGACTCTGTGCGCTCCATCACCGTCTGGAACCAGCCCGCCACGTCTACTTCTGACACCTCGTAACGACGGATAAAACTGTGTTCCTACGGAGAAAAGAGCACTAGTGTGAACACATGATCATAACAGGCTATACAAGATGTTTGATGTTAAGTTACATGGGAGACTGAGACTTACAAGCAGCTTGTGGTATTTTGGCCTTTTTCTGTGATCCTTTGTGAGGCTGTAGAAACAGAAAACTCACACGTAAACATAATAGATACTGGAGCTAAAATCTCATGTTTATGTAAATTCATGCGAGTGTACCAGTCTTTGACGAAGGACTGAAAGTCAGGTGAAAAGCCCATGCTGAGAGGAAGGACCGGCGGGTCCTCTTGCAGAACTTTGGTGAGGACCTCAAAGTCCGTCTTGCAGTTCTTGTAAGGAAACTGTCCCGTGGCTAGCTCCACCTACAGGTGAGGAGGAATAATGACTTACAGTTGCACATGTAGATTGTATTTTGAAATACAGCTCTTTACTTACATTTACACAACTGTTCAAAAGTTTGGAGTCTGTATGATTTTTTTATGTTTTTCAAAAGAAATCTATATGCTCACCGAGACTGCATTTATTTAATCAAAATTACAATAAAAACTGAAATACTGTAAAATTTTACTACAACTTAAAATAACTGATTGCTGAGCTGAGTTTTTAAAATTCCTAGCTGAATAAAAGTATTAATTTCTTTCGTGATCCCAAACATTTGATGAAAATTAAATAAGAGTGATCATAATTACACAAATCCAACTGCTGGTCTTTGCAAAGTAATCCAAGTAAACAAGTGTTGGCTCAACAAAACGTAGGGAGAACTCACCAGAGAAATGCCAAGACTCCAGACGTCAGCTCTGATGTCATAGTCTGGCTTACTGGGGTCTGGAGGGTCTATTCTCTCAGGCTAGGGGAAAAAACAACAAAAAAAAACTTGTATGCACGATGCATATGTCACTTCATAAAATTTAGTTATTTTACATTTTTCAAAATCCTGAAACTTAAACTCTGGGACCATGTGCTTACCGCCATGTACGCAGCACAGCCGGCGCTGCGAGTCTTGGCCTTAGAATCTACCAGTCGGCCGCTAATGCCAAAATCACACAGCTTGATCTGCCCTTTGGCATCCAACAGGATATTAGATGGCTTCACGTCTCGGTGAATGACACCATGTTTCTCTTTTAGATAAAGCAGAGCCTTTACGATCTACATACGAAAAGAAGAAGAGCAAGATGAAAAGAGATCTGAGAGGTTCAACTTGGAAACAGATGCTATTCTTGATCAGATGAATTTAAAGGAAGTCTTACGGCCACGGTCATCTTTCCCAGAATGGCCTCTGGTATGGGCCCCTGGATCCGCTTCTTCAGCTTCTCTGCACACGTCCCCATTAGTTCCATGGCGATGAACACATCCGTCTAAAGAGGAAGAGAGACACCACTGAATAATTCAGGTAATTCAGTACATTTGGCATAGAGCAGTGGTATTCAATTCAAGTCCAAGAGGTCCAATCTGTAAATTTATTTGCAAGTAAAGTTCCTCAAAATTTCCATTTTTATTTTAGTACTTTAGGAGCACTAATGTGGTATAAGGCTACAAAATGAAATAGATCATACAGATTTCAGAAATAATTTCAGGTTGGCAGCTAAAACACAGTAATTAATGGAAAGTAGTCAATGATTGATGATTTCCTAAAATTGAAAAAAAAATGAAATTTGGAACCTTTTCAAAGACATCAGACCACTTTTGCTATTTTCAACTGAAATACCAAATAAAACAAATCCGATTATTAAAGCAACACGTCACAGACCCTGTATGCAGTAACTTAGCACAGATCATGTGTGTGTGTGTGTGTGTTACTCACATTGGTGACTATTGCTCCATAGCACTGAATGATGTACGGACAGTCATGACTCTTCAACACAACATCCAGATCCATGAGGATTCTCTTATTCTCATCTTTATTACCCGTCCTCCTCATTTGCTGCAGGGAAAAACACACAAAGGAAACACGCTCACATAAACACTACTAGAACCACACAAACCAAGAGCAGTGATGGAATTAGTAAACAGTAATTACTGCTGCCTTAACTGCTGTTTTAATGACTCGGTAATTACAAGGAAAGTTCAAGATGACAAATACTTGGATACACAAACGCCTTCATCCAAAAATTTGATTGATTGGAATTTCTTTTGGGTTTAGTACAATGACTATGTAAACGCAACTTAGTTTAACATTTGATATCACACCTACTATTTTTCTTAGTATAAATCTTAAAGGGATTTATAACTTACTTTCTTCTGTGAAAAAAAAAACAAGATAATCTGAAGAATGTTGGTATATTATTGACAAAAAGTCAATGGGACACAAAACTGTTTGGTAACCAACATCCTTAAAAATCCTGAATTTTTGTCATACAGATCGGGAATGACATGAGTTAGAAAGTAATGAGAGAATTTTCATTTTTTGGGTGAACTATCCCTTTACGTCTGAGTACTAAAATATACTGTTGATTTTATAATTTCCGAATGAGTACCCTTGCAAGGTATTCATCATATTTAGGGGTTGCTGATCAAAGGTTTTTAAAACCATGGTCCTATCCAAAGAAAAGAAAAAAAAAAACTAACTGTTATCAGGGACAACAGACTGAGCAGAGAAACCAGGAGCTGAACTGACCTTGACTGCGATGACATGGCCAGTCTTCTTAAAGCGAACTTTAAACACCTGTCCACAGGTTCCACTGCCGATCTCCCCCTCACTGATCAGATCCGTCACCTCCGCAGGGTAACGCTGAAGAACATACACACACAAGAGGTCGGACTCTTTTCCCACATTTAATAACTAAAGCCTATGGGACAGTTTTACTAACAGCTTGTGCCAGCGCATTAAAATTGTACTGTTAGGTTTTCCTAAAGTGATGAATTAGCGCTGAAAAGGTGTGGACACAGTTATTTTTGCACCTGACCTTATTGAATATGCATTTGTAGGAGTTTCCCTTTCAGACTCCAAAGCTATGGGAAGAGAGTATTCAAATGAATCACGCAACGCGTTATACTAACATTTGCGCTCATCAAATAGAGTGGTGGAACTATAATGTCACTTTGTAGGCAAAATCCCGGAAGCGAGTGCATTTTAGCACCGGTTCCATCGTCTCAGAGTCAATGGGTGTTTTGAATGGGATTTTGGTTAAATCCCTAAAATAAGGTCCGTGGTTCACACAAGCTCAAGATACTTTCACGTTTTATTCTACGACGTAAAACACACCAGCTACACCCCACTCGTGATTTTTTTTAAACTGTTATGTTTCTTAAAAAAAGACGGTTGCTAACAAGTTGCTAAATGGGACTACAGGCGCTGTCGGAGACATTAAACGTCATCACGCCGGACATTTTATCAATTTACAGTATTTTCCGATTTGTAATTCAATTAATTGTAGAATAACTAATGAATAGTTTCCCACATTTTATATTGTTGTTCGACTATGTTTTTTTTGCTTTGCCCCAAAATGCGAAACATGACTTCGGATGGAAGAAGCTCGTTTTATCGCTTTCCTGCTGATACAGAGACTCTGGGTTCGGACCATAAGGTAAACTCATATTACGATTAATCCATGTAAACACCACATTCAGTTTTAGTTTGGCTCTAGTTTTGTATTTATTCCAGTTTATATGAAACGGCTCATGTAGTGTGGATTAAAATTCATATACAGAGTAAATACTTTTCACTGAACGTTAAAAATACGTTTGAAAAAGTTGTCGGGAGCACGGTGGTGGTGATGTTGAAGACGAGCGACTGTGGTGCTGTAGTTCATTTATAGCCTAAGTTTAGCTTTTTAGTTCTGGCGCTTGTATTTAGGCTTCAAAATTCATCAACGTTATATTATTTTGTGAAGATTATCTTGATGGACAAAACGTGTAAGTTTCACGAACTATGAGTGAACACAGAGCTTATTTTTTGCGATAATCCAAAAGCCTATGGAAAAATCCTTTTGGCGTTTTGTCGAGGAACCAGTTTCATGCTAACCGCCGATCCGCCTACAAAGTGACATCATAGTTCCCCAACTCTATTACTGGCATTCACACCATTTAACGGGCAAAAAAATCAATTAAACTATTTTGCGCTTGGCGCTGTGATGGAATTGCGCTCCCGCGCTAATTTGCCCTGCTTAGTAAAACTGGCCCTATGACTGATGACTCACCTGTCCGTCAATCTTCAGATATCCTGTTTGTTTCATGATTTCCTGCAGCTTCTGATCAATTTCAGCACTGAAGATAAAGAATAAACAGATCAACACACCAAGACTGTTATATATAATGAAAACACCGCTGTGAGTGTGACATACTTCTCCAGGCTCTTCTGTAGGTTGTAGGGTGGGGTGGGAAGCGTAAGCATTTGTCGGGGTCTGCTAGGGTACGAGGGGTGTTGAGGAGAGCTTTCTGAGGAAGACGAGCGACTTCCTCCATCGTTGGCCAATGGTAACTGTAGAGCTGTAGAGAAAGACAAGAAGGTTGGAAGTCAGACTCAGAGAGAGGATAGAAGACAGGAAGCCAGTGACCGTCAATACAAACACATTACTGGGACAAATGTTAATGAATGTTCAAGGACCCTAAATTTAAGATCTTCAGATCTAAGGGTCCAGAATATGACAGCTGATCCAGATTCAATATGAGGTCTATTTTTCCCCTCATAGTACAGTAGACTACTCAGAATTGTGGGTAACGTAACATGCAATAAAAAAAAAGTGCCACAATGAATCATTATCCTCAATGTCTTTCTTCATTTTCTTTACTGATAATATAAAAAATACAAAAAAAAATGTGTTTTCTTTACTGAAAAATAAAAAATATGATTGCTGTTGTTGTTATAATAATATAAAAACTAAATTAATTTGTTTTCTATCAACAATTATTGTTATTACTTTTATTCCATACAATAACATAAAAATAAAATCAAACATTTATCTAAAATATTATTATTATTATTATTAAAAAATAAAATAGTTTATAAGACAAGACAATAATCATTATTATTAGTAGTTTTTGTAATATATTTATATTATCTCCTATAACAACACAGATTTACGTTAAAATAATAATAACTATTTTTATTACTAGTAGTCTTTTGAAATATAGCCTAGACATTACTTAACAGTTTTTAGTGAAATTAATCCTATTAATGTTTAATTACTGTCTAAGGAAACTGAGTCAAAGTTTCAAAGGAGCCCATTTTACCATCTTAGATGACATTTGTGACACTTTCAAGTCCTGAGGAAATTCAATCAAATAAAGACAGTAATGAAAGTCCAAGTCATGCCAAGATCAGACACACTCACACACAGAAATGACAAGGGCTGCCAAACTGTGAAAACCAGCCACTGGAGTTAGTGTTAGCATTCCCAGCATGCACCGGGACAAGCAGAAGTCACCACAGGGTGACATTTGACATTCGCTCACCAAACCGTGCAAAACTAAATATTTTACAGATTTTCTATATGTTGTTTGAGCATAGAAACAACACTGCTTTTTCAGGAGAAACGGATAACCGTCGAACTTCTGATTCCTCCTCAGGAAAACCTGTTCATGGGAGAGAATCGGTTAGCTTGGGTTAGTCAGTGAGGACAAGCAGTTTGGTGCAGAAACACCTGCTGAACACACAAACAGCATACATGGCCGTAATCCACATCTGTGCAGAAAACAGAGCCAAAGCCATCTCGTCTGGAAAGAACAGACAGAGAGCTGAGAGACAGGAGAGGCCAGACAAGCTCAAACCCAAGTTACACCCTGTCGAGTGCCGCCATAGCTTTGTGTTTGTGTGTGGATGTGCTCGCTCACAGTCGGGCCGTGCAGTTATAGCCACAACATGCACAATGTCTGATCTTCCAACAAAACACTTCATCCTGCACACAGGTCTCACACTCTCACACACACACGCTTGCTGCTCCCTCTTCATGTTGAGGTGGAAAAGAGAATGAGAGAATGAGTGAAAAGAGGAATATTTTAAAATAGACAAAGTGAACAAGGTGAAGGTAGGAGAATGCTTATGTTCCCCAAACAAACATCATGCATTTGATGAAAATATGAAAAATGTTAATGAAAGTGAGATGACAGAAAGCTGTATGAAATTAAACCAACATGAAATAAAAACAAACCCTATTCATCCACTTTTCAGGATTTATTTTGGATTTAAGGTTGGATCAAATACCAAACATTCTGCTTGATACCTTATAACAGCCTTGGCGATTAATATGGCTGTCAACAGATTCAATAATTCAAAGTTATTTCACATTCAATTCTTATCAGTTTTTTGGAGTGTACATGCATATGTTTGATGTGAAAGAAATGAACTATTATTCACTGAGGATGCATTCAATTGATCAAAAGTGATCGTAAATACATTTGATAATGATACAAAAGGTGTATTTTTTATCATTTTTAAAATGTTATTTCTATAAAAATATTAAGCAGCACAAGTTTTCAACATTGATAATAATAATAAATGTTTCTTGAGCAAATTAAAATGATTTCTTAAAGATCATGTGACACTGAAGAGTGATAGAGTAATGACTGAATAAAAATCAGCTTTGCCATCACAGGAATAAATTACACTTACAGTAAAAACAGAAAGCAGGTCTTTACAGAAAACAATCCTTTTAAATTGTAATTAAATATTACAACTTTTACTGTATTTTCGATCAAAATAAATGCAGCCTTGGTGAACAAACTTTTTACGAAAAAAATTAAAAGATACAATACCAAATTGCAACCCTATTATTAACTATATATATATATATATATATATATATGTACAGACTTATATATAAGTGCACAATGCAGAGCATTTATGATCATTTTCCTAACACCTCTTTTAGTGGCTGGTCATATAAAGACCGCTTTTCACATCCAGTCAATTATAGAAACAATGAAAACACCATTTCATTCCATATTGTGAAAGTAAAAATGGAAACAAATGTCATTTCATGTTGACTATTTGAAAAAGAGAGAAAAAAAATGAGAGGTGGTAGAAATTTAAAAAAATAGAGAAGAATGACTGAGAAAGAGAAGAGAGCAAATAAAGATGCAGAGGGTGATGTAGTGCATGTAACCTGCAAGGTAAAGAGAGAGAGAGAGAGAGAGAGACGAGGGTGATGCAGCGTGATGTAGTGATGATGATGATGATGATGATGATGATGGTACCTGCGCGCTGGGAGGGGGCTGGAGCTGGACTGAGCTGGATCACGATGACTAGATATAGAGGAGAGAAAATACACACACACTCATTACTAAAAGCCCACACACACCTACAGGAATCACTGCGACCCTCTCTTCAAACGTCATGATTCACCTTCAGCACGATCACACTCCACCTAGCCTAAATACCACTGACACCATCTACAAAAAATACACATGCGTCCAGCTAATGATAAAATATGATATGGGGGAAATATGTTAATTCAGCTTAATGTATTTAAATAATATTTGTTATACATGAGAAAATACTACATTTTTAGTAGCTGAAACTACACTATATGGACAAAAGTATTGGGTCACCCCCTTCTAATTAACAGGTTTGACTACTTCAGTAATTTCCATGAGTACTGATCTTAATGTTTAAGTATATAATGATATTGTAGGGAATTGTGTGCTTCTAATTTTAAAGCAACAGTTTGGACAGGACCCGTTTCTATTCTAACATGACAATGCCTCTGTGTATAAGGCGAGGTTCAAACATAAACGATTGATTGAGTCAGTGTGGAAGAACTTGACTGGTCTGGTCACAGCAGAGGTGTTCAGCTTGGATTAGGACTTGGCTTTCTGCAGACCAGTCAAGTTCTTCCACACTGACTCAATCAATCGTTTATGTTTGAACCTCGCCTTATACACAGAGGCATTGTCATGTTAGAATAGAAAAGGGTCCTGTCCAAACTGTTGCTTTAAAATTAGAAGCACACAGTTCCCTACAATATCATTATATACTTAAACATTAAGATCAGTACTCATGGAAATTACTAAAGTAGTCAAACCTGTTCATTAGAAGGGGGTGACCCAATACTTTTGGCAATATAGTGTATGATCAATTAAAGGGAAAATTCACCCAAAAACGAAAATTGTCTTTCAAAAAAATAAAAAATAAAATAAAAATCTCAGTATTTTCTGGGATTTGATGATAACGACATCTAAACAATATTTTGCTTCCTCCATGTGAGAAAGTAAGTCATATAGTTTTGGAACGGCATGAGGGTGTGTGAATTATGCCAGAATTTTCATTTTTGGGTTAACTATACTTTTAAATTGAGCATTACACAACTAAATAAATAAATACTAAATAACTAAAATAAAATAAATATTATTTAGTAAAAGAAATTACTAAATAATAAAAAATAAAAGTCAAACTCACATACACAACAATAAGGCTTAAACTAATTATTGGATAAAATAAAATAAAAGCCAATCTCACACGATCAACAACAACAACAAAAAAGGTTTAAGAGGTTAGTTCACCCTAAAACTTAAACTGTCATCATTCACTCTAAAGTTATGTATGTGGAAAAAAAAAGAAGCATAAATTAAATACGTTTATCATATAAAACAATTGTGTCTCTTCAGAAGGTTTGGATTAAACTACTCAGTTTGAGATTTATTTTTTTCATTCCTTTATGAACATTTGAAGCGTCAGAGTTTTGAGTGAAAAGCCTTTCAATGGAGTGACAGAGATTTTTCAGACTTCATTTTTGTTCTGAAGATAAACACATTTCTTCTTGCAACAACATTAGGGCGAGAAAATGATGACCGAATTTTCATTCTGGGTCGAAAAATCTTTTATAAAATCTCATTCTCAGATAAAATGAAATCAAAGCCAATCTCACACATTTAGCAATAACAGTTTAACTCTCGGATCTTTCACTTTTTCATATATATATATATATATATATATATATATATATATATATATATATATATTCCTGCTCATTTACCATGCCCAGTGTGAATAATGGATAAGGAATCAGTTTGCACATGACTTCAATCACTGTCCACAAGCATGTAACAAAATCCAGATGCTCAAAATGCTTTCTGCATAACATAAACACAACAAAACTGACCATCTGAAAGTGTTTTTGATCAGAGTAAAAAAAGAGCCACCACAAGACAGAAACTGACACGAACACGGAGCATCCAGGAACATAATGTACTGAGACATCAGCACATCAATTCAAACACACTGAAGCTTTGAGAACAGACCTTACACTTCACTCATGCAGGAACAACCCCTGTCTAGTACATGAATACATTCATGTTAAAATACTGTCAATGATATGAAGTGTCACTCCTGATATAATCCCTTCATCATGGTCACTACAATGTGGCCGTGATGTCAAGACAGTCCTCTCTAGGGACAAAAAGCTTAAGACATTAAATCATTCATTTTCTCTAAATACAGACTACTGACAATCTCACAGAAAACCAAACCAGCAATTCACAACAATGCAAGTCTGTCATGACTGATGATTTTACAACACTAAACACCAACAGCCTTTCTAAATGAAAATATTCCCACATGAAGACTGACATTGTGTGTGAACAGACGTGGAAAATCGGACAGACAGATATGTGAGACTCAGACAGACACATACAGTCAGACTGATGTGTGAGTATCAGGGCCTGCTAAACACAGCTAACTAGCCGCCAGGCTAACGCTAGTGAGCTGACTGCCAGATCTTTTTATTATTTATTTATTTACTTTAGAGAACAAATCTGTAGTGAACAATCTGGAGGACAAACCCTGATAGACAAAACCCCTCCAGACCTTTAACAAAGAGCCACGAGAGTCAGCGTGAGTGAAGTGTCAGGATTTGATCGGTTTGTTTGTTTATATCATGTAGAATGTGTTTCATTGCTCCGCCGTTGTGCTCAGTCACTCGGTCACTCTCTCACACACTCACTTGGCCTGGGACGCGACCGCTGCGGGCTCATGTCGATGTTCAGGTCGATTCGTTTGCGCGCTTCTTTATTTTCCTGCTTGAGTTTCTCCTCGATTCGGGAGAGTCTCTGCTCCAGCGACGACATCTTGAAAACTTCAGCAGCACCATCGAGCGCCGCAACTCACTGCCCTCTAGCGGCGACTGAGGGGAACACAGCGCCTTCGCTGCCCTCTAGCGGCCAATGAAAGAATAATTAGAAAAAATATATTATTATTTTACAGCAAAATTCATATTTGAAACAAATACGCACCAGAATCATCATATGATTTGTCTAGGTGTCCAGTAGAATCTTCTTACCTGTTATTCACACCCCCGGGTTTCGTTATTTTTAATTATAAGTCGTTATTTTTGGCCAGGGACGTGCAGAGAGGGGGGCTCAAATGTAAAAAAAGGGGAAAAAATTATAGGTCAAAAGATTGGATACATTACTATTTTATATTTTTGCAAGAAGTCACTTGTAGCCATCAAGCCTGCATTTATTTGATCAAAATTTTACTATGCTTTATTAATTTACTTAATGCATTTTATGCAATGATGATTTATTAGCATTTATGTTGAAAACCTGTGATGCTTTTTTCAGGATTTTTCGATGAATAAAAAGTTAAATAAGAACAGCTGACTTCAAGCTTTTGAATAATATTGTTACAAAAGTTATATAACTTCTTTAACAATATTATTCAAAAGCTTGAGGTCAGTATTTTTATTTTCTATTTATTTTTTTAAGAAATGAGTTTTTATTCAGCAAGGATTTGTTAAATTGATAGACTGATATTGTTAGAGAACATCTCTATTTTGAATAAATGCTGTTCTTTTTAACTTTTTATTATCAATGAACCCCCAAAAAGTATCACAGGTTCCAATAAATAAATAAATAAAATAAAATAAAAAATTAAGCAGCACAACTGTTTCCAACACTGATAATAAATCAGCATATTAGAATGATTTCTGAAGGACCATGCGTTGAAGAAAGGAGTAATGATGCTGAAAATTCAGCTTTGAATCACAGAAATAAATTATATTTTATTAAAATCGTATAAATGAATATTAAAATAGACAAAACATTCTTTTAAATTGTAATAATATTTCACAATATTAGGTTACAGTTTTTTTCTTTATGTTTGATCAAATAAATGCAGGCTTGATGAGCATAAGACACTTTCATAATGCTGCATAATTATCAAAAATTATAATATAATAAAGTCCTTTCACTCACCATCTCGCCAGTCTACACTTCACATGCTTGTAGGTGACACTTGGGCTTAAATAACTGTGAGCGTTTCATCAAATAGTAAACGGTGTATATCATACATAAATATAAGTGAACTGAATAACCTACTGATTACCATTATTGCGACATGACCAGGCATTGATGAATTATGTATTATGAATTATTCTAAAATATATAATATATGGATTTTTAATTAAATCGACACACTAGCTTTGATTATTGATGAAAGATGTTTAAAATATAGTTTAGTTTGGTTTATTTTTTCCTTCCGTCGACCCACTCACTGAAGAACCATAGCTCGAGAGCCTCGAGAGTCAGTCGAGCAAAACACGCGCAACCATAGCAACGCCTCAGATCGACAGATATGTAAATATTAAACAGGAATTTTCCGACTTTTGAGCGATTAGTTACTGTTTTGTACAACTTGTCATGTTAATTAGAATTCAAATCCATTTTGTTTTATTGACCACAATATCATTGCTATTTGTCGGAGAGGGGCTCGAGCCCCCAAAACCCCACTTCTGCGCGTGCCTGTTTTTAGGTAAACATCGAGAGCAGTGAATGGGAGAATATATATTTTTTTGCATTCCTATTTGCTCAAATAGCAAAAGAAAAACGACAATGTTTTCACGACTTCCAAAAAAAGGGGGGGGGGGGGGGGGGGGGGGACGAGAGAGACTGATAACGGCAGTCAGAAGAGAGAACGTGTCAAATTTAGCATAGACGCATTAGCGTTAACTATTTATTTATTTATTTTAGTAATTTTATGCAAAGGTGATATAACACAAAGTATAGTGTTATAAATGTACATTCATTAAAAAAAAATCTAAATATTAAAAATGACATTTGTAACTCGTCAGTCTTGTGAAAAGTGTCTGTTAATGTTTTTTTTTTTTAATGTATGGTTCATTTTGATGTATTCTATATGTTGTTGTTATTATATTTATTACTGTTCCTGATTATTATTATTTTTTTTATGTTTAGGCAATATTGTTTGTAAATTAAACAGCGCCACTTTCCCCTAGCGGCCACTGTGGGTAACAACACTAACTAGCGGAGCAAGTTCTTGTTTTGACAGGAAAAAAGTGCCTTGTCAGGTAAGTCTGTAAAAATGTATAGACAACACAACAATACTCACGCGGTCATCTCAACAACAGCTTTATAAATACAACTTTGATGAATTGTATAACGGTACAGGACATGCATTAGTCTGCAGACAGTTTACCATTTCAGGAAAAAAAGGAGGAAAGGTTTTGTTATTAAATGATACACAAGCCTTTCGTTTACAAATATTTTATAGCTGTGTTTTGCTACACTTTGTTCACAGTGTGTGCGAGTGTATGAGTTTTATTTTTTAGCTTCATCCAATTGTGTGTGTGTGTGTGTGTGTGTGTGTGAAATCAAATGCTTAAAAACAATTTATTCATCTGCTCCTTGCAAGTAACAGATATGTGATGGTGTGCTGTTCGCACAAACTGTCTGATAAAAAACTGCACAAAATGATGTTTCAAAGGCATCAAAACAGCTCTGAGGTAATAAAGTGTGTGAATCCAGAACTAACACATAATAGTCACTAGTCGCCATTCATTTGTATCATGACTAAAATAAACAACAGATACCATTTTCTATTTAACAGATATCTTATTTTGTGAAAACAGATATCTATTTAAAAGCATTTATAAAATTAGAGACAAAGCATCTGCTATTTGAGGCCATTGAGTCTTTAAACATGAAGTGGCTTTACACCCTTTCGCTCAGATTTATCATATCATCCAACTACTGTTAAAAAATGTTCGCAGATGTACTTTCAGTGGCCAAAAAAAAAAATCAATGATTGGACCTTGTGAAAATAATCAACAGACACATTCTTTATGCTTTACTCCAGCACAATAACCACTTGCAAAAGAGCAAATATTTGACTTCTCAAAGGTATGAATCAAAATAATCTGTCATTTTGTCATCTTGATGTATTCTAGTTTCACATATGCTATTGTAAATGACACAAATTCATTTTTCAGACAAGACAGTTCTCCCACATGAGCTACTGCGCTCTCGGCCTGAAAACACAAAAAGAAACGTGATTCAGAAAAACAGAGCCTCAAAATGTATTTAAAACAAAACGCAGCAATGAAGTGACGAAATAATGCTGACATGCTCTCCTAGCTGTAATGTTTAAAATGTAAAACACATTCTTTGTAGCCAATCAAGATTTAATTTTCTAGCAATTTGTTTCTCTCGCGGAGGTAAAAAACAAACAAACAGTAAGAACAAACACCAGGGCAGACAGGAACAATGTTTTAAGGCATTTTTTCTTCAAACCAACTTTATATATAAGGTTTCATTAAGGTAAACATACTAAAAGTGCACTTAATGAATGGAGACCAAGCTGTCTTCAAAAAGGACTGCTCTACTATACTTCAATATGCTTGATTTTCACATGTAACATGTAAGAGATGAAGGGCTTGAAGATGTATGAGAAATACCTAGGATGAACAAGTCTAAAGAGGTTTTAACTCATTAACCACTGAGAACTCCAAGAGCAAGTACACATTCATTAACGTTCAAGCCTAATTAAATAATCCTGCTTTCAGCGCAACTCTCAAATGTCCATCAAATATCACAGTGTCTGCAGAAAAGCGTCTCTTAAACTAGTTCCTTAGGGAATGGCAATTATTCAGACAGCATTGTCTTGTTTGAATGGACATCTTATGAGAAATGGAAGGAAGATTTTACAGTTGTTACCAGTTCCTCGGTGGTTTTCCTTAAATGTGAGAATAAACAGAAATGCATTTCCCAACATGCTCTTGGTCGTATCTTTTACAAAAGTTCACTGAGATGCCTCTGTGTGACCTTTATTGATTTGCTTCAAGTTTTAAAATTTACCTTCACGTTGCCTTTATTAAGACAAGGCGCATTTTTCAAAAGTAGAAATGACAAACCAAAATTTTCAACAAGTTTATCGGTGCACTCAATCATTTTTTTCTTTATAAAAAAACAAACAAAAACGTTTTAGCTCTAAAGAAATAAATAGTAATTCTAAACAGAGTTTAAAAGTGTGACCGTTCACATGAGATGAAGACTCGATTCATATCAGTAGCCTGTATTATTCCACATGAAGAGGGCCCCCTCCTGATGGGGCCGCCATTTTGAGATCACATGACCAGGCGAATGCTACTCACTCCTTATTGGACACTTTCACTAGTTGAATAAATGAATCATAGCTGACTGTGAATAATGCTTTTCTAGGATTGGATCAGTAACTGACCACTTTAGTGTGATGCTTCATCCAAGCCACTAGGTTTCAGTCTTGAGTTGAAGCACAAAAAAAAAAAAGATCAAATGCACCTTTAAACCTGCTGGCATGAAACAAGCTTTCTGTCTTTAATCCGATTCTAACTGTTGTTTTGGCCTCCTCTTTCTTCCATCACAGTGTTCACAGGTCCAGAATTGACGCGAAACACTCAGATTGGCCACTCTTGTCCTCGTCGTCGCTGAGTCACGGAGCAGAAAGGTCTCTCTACAGCACTATCACAGTGAAGACGCTCTCAGCAGAGGTCAGAGACATAGTCAAAGTCACGGAAGCTGTCCTGATCCTTGCGCGAGAGCACCCGGGGTTCACGAGGTGGCGTGAGAGCCGGCACTTCTGTTGTGAATTCCTCATCGAAGTTGCTCACGTCTTCTTTGTTTCCGATAGTCGGAAGGAAGGGAGGAGGGAGTTTACGGAGGAGAAGAGCCTCCCAGTCCATATTCTGAAAAGTGAAAGTACATGTATGAGCATTAAATTGATTCAGTTGTGTTAGAATTTATGCCGTCATTCCACATGCAAAGCACAAATGCAAATGCAACACTAAAAAAATAACTTCAACATTAAAAAGAGGGATGCACAGATATTGAAATTAGAACTATATAAAACTTCAAACGATAACTGGTAAAAAATAAATGGCTGATATTAAAATTCTGTTATAAATAATAATAATAAAATAAAAAACCTTGTAAATATTACAAATTAATACAGGATTCACAACATTATGTTTAGTAGGGGTTCCTAAGCTTTCCTGTCAGCCGAACCCCTTGGATATAAATAATAAAGAATACAAATAAAACATTTTTCAATAATTTAACGATACATTTGCATTCCCACAGTTCTCTGACATCATTAATAATAATAATTATAATTATTATTAGTTTTTTTATTTTTATTTATAAAAATTAAGACAAAGATATTCCTGTCGTAAATTGCAATTGTACGGTAAAATATATTTTTTTTATTTATTTGATTTGACTCTGAAAATCCCACCACATCAGTTATTTAATTAAATTGCAGCTTTTAATTTGCATTTATTTATTTTTAGTTTTATATTTGATATATAATTAATAATTAGCTTTTCATCGACTGACGAACCCCCAAAGATCCATGAAACCCCATTTGGGAAACCATCATCAGATCCTTTTTGAAAAAGGTATTTGTTGAAGACTACATTTTAAATGATTAGTGTTTCACATAAAATTACATATTATTAGTGTTTAATAAAGTAAAGATCTCTCTTACCCTGAAGAAAGGCTGTTTCTTTACATCCTCTGCATCTTTCTCACTGGAACCCAGTCGTCTTTCTGGATTTCTCCTTAGTAACTGTTTAAAATAATACGTAAAATTTCAATTTATCTACACTTCATTTTTACATGTTTTGTAAGACGTTTAGCAGGACATGTCTGCTGCACTAGCTGAATAAAAGAAATGTAGGAAGGCTCAAAAAATCAGTTTGAGATATTTACCCTCCTCATGATGCCAATGGCCTCTGAGGAGAGGAACCGTGGATAACGAACTTCATCATTCACTATGCTGTCAAAAACCTCCTCTTCATCATCACCTGGAAACGGAGACTAGAAAGACAGTTTTAGATCAGACAGATGCCAAAACTGTAAGAACGTTTCAAACATTTAAAATGAAAATGTTCAAATTTCTCACCTCTCCCACCAACATCTCGTATATAAGCACTCCAAGTCCCCACCAGTCCACGGCCCGCGTGTACGACGTGTCTGTTAGAACCTCTGGAGCCAGAAACTCGGGAGTCCCACAGAACGTACTGGTCCGGTCCCCAAAACCCATACCTGGGAAAGAGACAAAAACAGGTCTGACAAATGCTCCTGACTATATCAAGTACAATCAAAAGTAGGTGGAAGAGGGAGAAAAGGAAGAGTCGTTACCTTCTTTACACAATCCAAAGTCAGCGATCTTCACATAACCCTCTGTGTCAAGCAGCAAGTTGTCCAATTTAAGATCTCTGGTGGGAAAACACAAAAATATACGCAATATGTATTTAAAACATCTTTAGACAAAGCCAGAATGTGTGCACACAATTGTTTGCATACTCACCGGTACACAATCTTGTTGTCATGTAAAAACTGAAGCCCTAAAACTACACAAGCAGCATAGAACCTGAAACACACACAAACACAAATTAAAATAGTCAACAAAAAAGTGGACTTTTAAAAAAAATATATATATACAGTCATGGGCAAAAATATTGGTACCCTTGGTAAATATAATCAAAGAAGGCTGTGAAAATTAATCTGCATTGTTAATCCTTTTGATCTTTTATTTAAAAGATTCACAAAAATCTAACCTTTCATTGGATAATAAGAATTTAAAATGGGGGGAAATATCATTATGAAATAAATATTTTTCTCAAATACACGTTGGACACAATTATTGGCACCTCTAGAAATTCTTACGAGTAAAATATCTCTGAAGTATATTACCATTCATATTCACAATTTTGAGCACTCCAGGGTGATTATGAACATGAAATTATGCAGCCATGGCTTCCTGTTTCACAGAAATATAAACAGGAGAGAAAACAAAGCCCAAATTCCCTTAATCATCCGTCACAATGAGAAAAACCAAAGAATATATTTCTGATCAGCAGCAAAAGATAATTGAGCTTCACAAATTAGTGAAGTGGCTTTAAGAAAAGAGCTAGAGCAGTGAAAATTCCCATTTCCACCATCAGGGCAATAAATAAGAATTTCCAATCAACATAAAATGTTACGAAACTGCCTGGAAGAGGACGTGTGTCTATATCTTCCTAATGCACGGTGAGAAGGAGAGTCTGAGTGGCTAAAGACTCTCCAAGGACCACAGCTGGAGAATTTCAGAAAATAGCTGAGTCTCTGCATTGACAAAAATTGTCAATGTAGATTAATTTTCACAGCCTTCTTTGATCATATTTACCAAGGGTGCCGATATTTCTGGCCATGACTGTATGTATATACTACCCCTAAACCTAAATATCACACAACAAATTCTTAAGAGTAATTAATAAACAAAATGTTTTAAATTCTTTGTCCACGCAATATACACTACCGTTCAATAGTTTATGGTCAGTAAGAGTTTTTTTTAATTAGTACTTTTTTTTGTGTGCATTTTTTCTGATGGAACAAAAGTGACAGACGCTTAAAATGTTACAAAATATTTCCATTTAAAATAAATTAACTTTCTATTCATCAAGGAATTCCAAATTTAAAAAATGCATCATGGTTTCCACAAAAATATTAAGCATCAAAACCGTTTTGAACTGTTTTTATTGTTTGATAACAATAAGGAATGTTTTATAAGCACCACATTAGCATAACAGATCCTTCATTTCTGGTGGATCATGTGACACTGAAGACTGGAATAATGATGCTGAAAATTCAGCTTTGCATCACAAGAATAAATTACATTTTAATATATATTAAAATAGAAATAAATTACTTTAAATTGTAGTAATATTTCACAATATTACTGTTTTTACTGTATTTTCGATCAAATAAATGCAGTCTTAGTGAACATAAGAGATTCTTTCAAAAATAAAAAAATCTTTTGAACAGTAGTGTATGTAATTTTAGTTTCTTTGATTCCACAGTGTAGCAAAACCTGACAAAACAGTTTACATACACAGCCCGTGGCTCGTTGAAGACGTCTGCGTGTATGTGCATCATGAGATCGCCGCCTGCCGTGTACTCCATGACAAAACACACATGCTCTGGAGTCTGGAAACACGCAAACAGGTTCACGAGGAAGGGGTGCTGCGCACTGTTCACCGTCTCGAAAATGCGCTTCTCACACATCAAACTGAGGGAAAA
The DNA here is from genome assembly GCA_036784905.1 of Acrossocheilus fasciatus. Classification (NCBI taxonomy): domain Eukaryota; kingdom Metazoa; phylum Chordata; class Actinopteri; order Cypriniformes; family Cyprinidae; genus Acrossocheilus; species Acrossocheilus fasciatus. The sequence continues at coordinate 31,193,584 of CM071938.1, read as the reverse complement.
ACAGAGAGAGAAACAAGAAAAAATGAAAACATTTCATGAAAATAAAATAAAAACAACATAAAGTTATTTTTTTTACCTTTCTACTTCATCTCTGGCCACAATGTCTCCTTTCTTCAGGGCTTTAATGGCATACATATTGCCTGACTTCTTGTATTCCGCCAACAGCACCTGACAGACACGGATATATGATGAAAATTTCAGAGAGAAAGAGAGCTGGGAAGAAAGAAGGAGGATTGTAGGATCAAAGAAATGACCGAAGGCCAGGAAGCTTGAAGACTACCTTTCCAAAATGGCCTCTGCCAAGAACAGCTATTAGTTGGAAATCCTGCAGGCTCAAAGGAGTCTTCTTCTGCTTGCTGCACACACAAAGACACACACACACTTATAAGAAAGCACTAAAAAGACTCAGATGTACCTGGGAATCTTCATATTGTGTGTTTAAGTCTACCTGCTCAGTGAATGTGTTCTGATTTGGCGTTCAGGTGTGGTGACGTCTGGAGCAGAGACGGGTTCAGTGGCTGGCGGCCGCTCCTGCGCCAAGAAGCAGAGAGGGGAGGAGTTACAGAGAGATGGGCGGGGTTAAAGAGAAAGAGGAGGAGTTATAGAGAGTCTCTCACTGGAGTGCTTGTATCCGGCACATCTCGACGAATGTCCACCTTCATCGGTGAGTCATAGTCTAAACTCAACTTCTCCACCGATATCTCTCTGTAACACAAACACAGATAAGTAACGCCAACAAAATTCACATTCCACCTTTTTTGACATTAGTACATGAGCCAGTTGATCAAATCCACTTATTTTACGATACTAATACTAGTGTGTACTGTTTATTAGATTAGTTGTACTCTAGTTGAGGTTGAGACTTGGATAACAGGTAAGCATTCATGTATGCTGATTTAAAGGATAAATAAAAGTATACAATATCCTGGTTATTCTTTCCCATATAATAAAAGTAAATATTTAATAATAATAATAATTCACACTGTTGCTTTTAAGGAACCCATTCAATTTCATTATACAACAACAATGATAATAATAATAATAGTTATTATTATTATTTTTTAATAGTAAATTATATAAATTAAACAAACCAAATTACTATAGAAATATTACTATAGTAATAAAACTTTTGTAAGTACCGTAAAATGAAAAGAAGCACTTTTATTATTATTATTATTATTATAATACAACAGTAAAATTACAATACTAATATTAATCTTAAAAGCTTTTATTTACAATTGGACAAATTTGGGAAGATTTTCCATGCTCAGCAGATGATTTTTACATATCTGTGAATACACATGTATTTTGTCTGAATAACATTAATAATAATAATAATAAAAATAATAATAATAATAATAATTATTATTATTATTACTACTATATTATTAATACTTTGTAAGAACTGTAAAATAAAAAAGTACATATTATTATTATTATTATTATTATAACTTATCCTTTTACAGAACAACAGTAAAATTACAATACTAATATTCATCTTAAAAGCATTTATTTTGGTGAATTGGGCAAATTTGGGAAGATTGTACGTGCCCAGCAGATGATCCTTTGAATTATTTTGACATATCTGTGAATGCACATGTACTGTAATGTCTGTTTTTGTGTGTGATTTACCCTGTCTGTACTGTGTGTGCGTGAGGGCTGTAGGTTCCTGTGTTGTTGACGGTTGGTATGGCATTCCTCAGTAACCTCACCCATGTGCCGATATCAACGTTCATCTGCCGAGCTCGCAAAAAGGCTTTTCCTGCATGTGACCACAAACACACGCACTGTTTGACCTCTGACCACTAGATGGAGCTCAACACCATTCAAGTCACATGTCATAAATTAAAGTCAACATGAAATGATATTCAGCTCAATTTTAAGTGCATTTGGATAAATGAATCAACAGATTCCTGCATTTATTGTAAACAGGGAAAACATTTGTCTGTCTCTTACCCTGTTGTTTGGAGAAAACTTTCTTCTGTCGTTTTAGCCGTGGAACCCTCTCGATCACGGGGTTAAAGAAGGTAACCTGAGGCAGACAGATGGTACACATATGTCATCCACATATTTCAATGCTGGCCAGTTTAGCACATCTCTTTGGTTTGGGTGCATTTTTAAAGTAAACTAAACAAAGCATTGAGGCAGAATCTTTTTTTGGGGGACAAAACTTATTTTTGAGTGCACATGTGTGTGTACCTCTGCCAGCAGCAGTCCCTGTGGCTCTAGCTCTAGTTGAACTCTGTGTTTCTGGTTGTCCAGGAAATCCTCCAACTTGAGAAATTTCAGCGCACACAGAGATCGGTAATCTCTCCAGTACACTGCGATCTCCATCTCTCTAGACTGCACACATAAAGACACAATTTACATTTGATCAGTTCTTGAATATTATTTGTAATACATATTATTATAGTATTTATTCATATTTTATAATAGCTTTTGATTTTATATTTTTAGTTTTCATTTTCATTTTAGTTTACGTTTTAGTAATTTTGTTTTGTGCTTTTGTCAGTATTATTTGTTTATATATATATATATATATATATATATATATATATATATATATATATATACACATACATACATACATGTTTATTTACATGTTTCATTTTAGTAAATGAACACTAATAATTTCATTTAGTTGCCAAAGTAACATTTCTATTTTTCTAAGTTTAGGTTTTTTTTTTTATCAAACACTGAATTTATTTTATTTTAGCTTTATTTCAGTTGTAGAAAACTACTTTAAATTAGGGATGTGCGCAACGACTAATTTGATTGTCGTTTAAACGGAAGTTTTGTAACCGATTAGTCGACTAACTAGAAACCCCCAAAAAATGGCAAAAGAACAAAAACTATGCGTGTCTATATAACAGCCTACACTAGAAATACTTAATCTTTGAATCACACTGTCAAATCCCTCAATGAATTCTGCTAAAAATAGGCCACGTTTATGGCGTATGCTTGCCTCGCGTTATCATCATTTAATTTTAGGCAGTCGTTAAACAGAAAAAATGAAGAGCACATAAACCAGTGCATAGCTACGGTGCCCGCGAGGTGACATGGTCGGTTCACTTAGTTTTGTCGTGGCCACGACATCATAACTCATGGGAACGTGATAATATGTCGTGGCCTTGAGTTGTTATGTTGAGGGAACGACATCCATTTCTCGTGGCCACGAGTTCAATGCCTAAACAAACCTGTGTGACCATAGCAACCCGGGATCAGATATTATCATAAAACATTTTTATTAACATTAAACATTTAATTTAATATTTGTATAGGCTATTATTATTATTATTATTACATTAACTTATAGGGTTATGTTTTTATATTTGTTATATATGCTTATTTCCCTTTTCAATTTGTGTATCACTTTACCTAGTTAACGTTTTGTGTAATTATGCTATATTTGCTAGCCTTCCATATATTTTGCAAATACTGTGAACGCTTGACAATTATGCCAATTAAGTTTTGACTTTATGATTATATTTATGCCCGTGTGTGATGATAAATGAGCGTGTTGTGTTTTTATTTACAAATGAAATTACGTGAATGATTAATTCCTCAACGAAACACTATATAGCATTTGTAATTATGGTCTATTACTTAGCAGAAATAAAATGTACAAGCCTATGTTAAATTTAAACTGCATTCCAGTAAAATTTCCAGTCAGCATAATCAAAGCTTTATTGGCATGTCGAGCATTTACAGTAGGCTGTTATTTACAATTCAGAACGTTAAGTAAAGAGATCAAAATGAAGGGGAAAAATGAATATAAACGAATATCAAAATATAACCAATAATAATAGGCTAAAAATAATAATAATAATAATATACAAATATTACGGGAAAAAGACGATCAGTTAATGGATTTACAAAACTGTGGTATGATAAACATGTTTTCTTGTGGACCTATTTTATTCTATGCACTTTATGTAACATTTCATGATAAACTTCATTTGAATGCTGACTATGGCACATAATAATAATTTAATAATGTAATTTCTAAATAAATGTAATAATTTCTTAATTCTAAATAAAATATTAATGAATCCATCTCTGATAATCCCGGGTTGCTATGGTCACACAGGTTTGTTTATGCATTATTATTATATTCTCTCAACATAAGAAGTCGTGGCCACGAGAAATGGATGTCGTTCCCTCAACATAGCATCTTGAGACCACGACATTAAATCACGTTCCCACGAGTTATGATCTCGTGGCCACGACACAACAATGTGGCCACAAGAAATGGATGTGGCCATGTCACCTCGTGGGCACCGTACATAGCTTATTTATTCAGATCGTCTGGAGCAATGCAGAAATGGAAAATCAGTCAATAGACTGAAAGAATTCTTCATTTTCATATAACGTTAGCCAACATATTAAAACACAAGTCAAAAACATTAGGAAAGTCTATCAAGGAATAGCATTAAAATGGCTTTTAAATATGTACTTAATGTTGGCTATATTCTCTAAAAACAAAACAATGCTCGTTTTACTCAGACCATGCGCATTTATTCAGTGAATTTAACGTTAACGTGGTCTGGCGAAAGACAAGACAATTCTGCACAAAAAAAACACACGCTCGGCAGGAACTGAATAATCCCACACCTTGCTGGTTCTTTGCTGGTCATTTCGAGCTCGCCGCAACTGACATGAAGAAAAGGCATGCGAGGTCTGAGCTAAAAATGTAGTTTCCGCTCAGATACACTTTTAAAAATATTTATATACTTAAATATTCTGATATGTATTCTTTTTCAAAAGTTTTGTTTTAACTTATTTGAAATGTTTTAAATGTAACATTAAAATGATGGTAATTTGAATGATAAAATCATGTTTTTTCTCTCTTGTGTAATTGACTATTGTTTTCAGTGTCGACTAGCAGGAGCTGTACTGTTTAGTCGACTAGACCCGCACATCCCTACTTTAAATAGTTTCAGTTTTAGTTAACATTTCATCAGCATTTCAGCGTTGCTTCATTTATCAAATAACTTTATGGATATTATATATCCTGAAAAAGACATAGAACCATGCATGTCCTAATTTGCATGGCTGTTAATCATTCTGTGTGTGCAATCTGCCTTTTTTCCTAGATAAGAATAGCATGCCCTTGCTTGTGTAAGAGTTATTTGAGATGTTCCAGCAGTAAAGTCACTGATGTTACATAGTCAACGGATTTTGATTTTGTAATTATAATTACAGCCTTTTGCCTGGAGCTTTAATTAATGAAACAGACACTGAACTTCTAATCTGTGTAAATCTACTATTAACTATTAACTCACTCGCTCCAGCTCTATGGTGAAGGTCTGGTCCCAGCCCTGTTCTCCAACCATCTTCCATGCCGTTTGACCCACGACTGTGTTATCCAGCTTCAGTACTGCACTCACCTCCGCTGCGCACACACACACACACACACACACACACACACACACACACACACACATGAATACAAATGTGTCTTTTAAATGTGATCAAATGAAGGTCAATATTTTCTGATTTCTCGTACACTCTCTAAATGATTTTTGTGTCAGTAAGTTTGTTGAATACGTCAACCACTCAGTCGCCAGCATGATAATGCAACACCCCATGTGTTATAAGCTCAGATGCACTACATCCTGTTCTGTTCAATGTAAAGCTATCTTCGCACATGACCGACACAACAGACTGAGTTATATCAAAACTCACACATCACCAAGGACTAATCACACTATGAATGTTACATCCTCCAAACACACACAAGCACTCACAGGAGAGTTCGTCTGTTTTGGGGGGTGTTTTTCCGCTAACACTGCCACTGCGACTGTAAAGGCCTTTTCCACTCCGCATAAAGGACCGTCCTTCTCCCGGACTGTAACACGGCAATACTACCTGACTGCCACGGGAACGTCCGGGAACCACCTCTAGCACACCCATACAGCCCAGCAAAGTGACCTGCAGAGTGCCTACACACACACACACACACACACACACAAATAAAAACAGGAAAATAATCAAGTCTTAGAAGTCAGTACCTGATGACTTCTATTAAAGGGGTCATATATGACGTTGCTAAAAAGAACATTATTTTGTATATTTGGTATATTTTCATGCCGCATAAATATTACCATGTCTGCATTCGTGATCGGAGAAACAAACAACAAATGCCACTCTACACAGCTCAAAACACGTTTGAGTCGTCCGTGGCAAATTCTTTAAATATGAAAACGTACTTAAAGGCTGTGAGTCAGAAGCACCAGGCTGTCCTTGCAAAGTTGGAATTGCCCCACTTTATAGAAACAGCCTGTGCACAGCTGGCATTGTAGGCTACTCTCACAGGTTCAGGAAATAGTCCTCCGTAAAATGTGCTGCACACACTCGAATATTTAGGTTGAACTGTTCTGGAACAGTGCTGTAAATACAACTTAACCATTTCTAGTTGTGTCCTCTTTTGGAGGACCAAACAAAGTATTTTCTCTTTCACAACGAATCACAGCATTTCCAGGACATGGCGCCAGCAGCAGCAACAATACTACAGCGAGAATAAAAGTCCCGCCTTCTTTCGTTGCGTAAACATTTGGGCGGTGTCATGCAAATCTCCCCACACCGTGACGTAGACATGTGGAGGCGTGTTTGAATGAGCCGCTTTAGGGGGGCGTGGTCGAGTCTTAACTTTTATAAAGAATATCTCTTTGGTTTTGAGACTTTAGTTTTTGCAGCTTCAGGGAACTTATCTATGCACGGACAGCTTGTAACACTCCAAAGAAAGGAAAACTTGAAATCGCATCATATAACCCCTTTAAACTAAATGAAATAAACAGGCATTTATCGGCGTAAAAGATGTTTTTGAATACCAGTGAGGGGAGAGGGTTTGGAGAGTGTGCTGTACTGGTTGTGGACGTAGGGGGCGCCGTGTCGAGAGCTGAACGCTGGTGAGGAGGCTAACACCAGCTCCTCTTTGATAACAGATGCTTTGGGATGATCCTCAGGAAGTTCTGCTAACCGCCGGTCCAGTGAATCTCTCAGCAGATCCAACCTCTGAGACGACTCGCTCAGACGACACTGAGCCTGAAGAAGACGAGAGGAAGACATGAGGGATGAGGTATTAAAAGAGTGCAGGGGCATCAAAAGTACTTCGGTATATAGTTGATACTACAATAATGATAAGTATTACTTACTGACTTACTGTATTAGACTTAATTATTGACTTAACTGGAAAAGCAGTGTTTACTTAATTGAGATGTAATTGAAAGCTAAGGTTTACGTATAATATAATGATAAAACGGGGTCTAAGATTTTTTATTTTTAAAGAATTATTAATATTTTATTTAATTATACAGAATTTTGAATTTATTAGAATAGAATTAGAATTGATTTGATATACACAAACAGAGAAATTTCAGATCCTTCAGAAATCATTCTAATATGCTGATTTGCTCAAGAAATATTGCTTATTATTATCAATAGTAAAATCTTGTGGAAACTGTGATACATTTTTCAGGATTCTTTAATGAATAGAGCATTCAGAATTTATTTGAAACTGAAATGTTTTGGAACAATGCAAGTCTTTACTGTCACTTTTGATCAATTTAATGCATCTTTGCTCGATAAAAGTATTAATTTATTAAAAAAAAAAAAACCTTATTGAGCCTAAAAGATACAAGTATAAAAAACGACACCAGTATAATACCTCTGACATGGCCTTTTTGTCCAGTACTTTACTGGCTCCAAGAAGTCTAAGGACATTTTTTGCTCCCTCAGCGACGGCGTGCTCTACGCGGTAATGGTGTCTGAGCTCCTCAATCCGTAGCTCCATACCACATGGGTCAGGCTTTCCTGAAGAGACACACACAAACAGACATACCAGGCTATCAACATCTCTCCCTCAGTGAATTACACAAGCTATTAGCCTGAATGGATCAGAGCCATTTCAAACCTCATAATTAAACAGCAAGGAAGAATATCACTTCAAGATGAATCCACACTATACAGAATTCAAACGGCAAACTACCACCTTTTTGAATTAATGAAAATGTATATATAAAGTACAAAAACGGCAAGCTGTTTACAATGTTTTAGATAAAGACAAGCATCTCACACTGCAGGTCATTGCTGTCATTGCTTGAAATGTCAACTACCCATTAACCATAATGAAATTGAACTGAATGTGAACCCCATACAGACATCAAGTCTAAAATACAATAAATGGTACATGAGGTTGTGTGCATCTAACAGACTTTAAAGAGGATGAGGGATGATTTCGGATCAGGACAGTGCGTTTCCATATAGTAATTACTACACTTATGCAAACTGGGATAGATGATTGTAGATCAGCCGAGGTCCAACATGCTGCCAGCTACAGACTTTTAGAAATAAGAGGATTATTAAGGATTATAAACTGAAAGATTAAGATGCCGTGGTGTTATATTATTCTGTCATACCATCAAAAACATTGACATGCTGTTCCGGGTTTTATATAAACATTTATTTTCATCTGTTTGGTTCTGTCTGAAATACAAGCAGTTCAAAGCATTCCAGTCAATAAATGAAAATATCCTGAGTGCAGGGAATATTGTGAGTGTTTAAAAACTTTCTCTCAATTTCCTAACATAATTGAGACCGCAGGCTGTTTACTATTTCCAGATTTTCATATATTTTTAATCTAGCTGAGACTAGAAGAGCATGTGCTTGTGTATGAGCTAGTGCCTGCCTTAGGAATGTCCCAGTAAAATCATTTAGTGATACAACACAATATTTTCTCCATGAGCTGCTTCGAATGAAGACTCGGGGGCAAACAAAAACATGACAAAAGACAGAGCTGGAGGGAAAATATCACTTGAATGAGTGGACCTATAAAGAGGGATAATGAGACGGAGAAAAAAAACGAGAAGTATTGAAGGGTCGACTGCAGAGGTTTTCGTGTCCTAATAAGGCATGAAGCCGAATGCAGTGACATAATTTCAGAAACACACTCCCGGGGAGTGTGTGTGTGTGTGTGTGTGTGTGTGTGTGTACATGTACACATTGAAGGTGTGTGTGTGTTTATACAGGAGTATTAAAGAATGCTAAAAGCTGCCTGTAACATTTTTGTTTCATATGATATGATACAGTCTCTGGTCTATCTGAATTATGATATAATAAGCTATAATTACTGCGAAAGCATGTTTGTGCTCTGTTTATTATCATAATGCAAGAGAATTTTAAATTTTACAGCAATAGCCTTTTAAATTATATTTTGTACTGCAAAAACATAAACAAAATACTATATATCCTATGTATATGTAAGGGATAATCAACGGCTAGCTGTGTATTAAACGATTTGAATGCACGACGTGGAGGCGAAGAACCACCCGATGCACAGCATTCAAATCGCTTAATGCGCAGCTAGCCGTTGATTATGCCGTTTATGCCATGGTCATTTCCCAGCATTCACATATTAAAGATGTTAATAATATTTGCGCTGCAATATTTGACCCGGAACGATAAAAATGACGGTTATTTTCGTCTGTATTACTATTCAACTGTAACTATATGTTACTATGGTTACCAATGTTTATAGGAAGCACATTAATATAGAATGTGATTAAACTGACCTGGAACTACCTGTGCAGTTCAACGCATTTAATCAACACCTGCCAGCCAATCAGAATCCAGTATTCAGACAGACCATGGCATAAATATATATATATATATATATATATATATAGTACACATATATGCACAAATTTGCATAAAGGATGCATTTATTTATTTATTAAAACAGTAATATTGTGTTATATGATTACATTTATACTACATACTGTTGAAGAAATGTATTTATTAAACAGATTAAGTTAGGAAGTAAATACTTTATTTATGTTTATTTGAATGTCTTTGTTCTGTGTTTTTATATATTACAGCTTTTTGTTGTAAACTGTTAATCAAAAGGTGTGTGTGTGTGTGTGTGTGTGTGTGTGAGTGTGTGTATGAAACATAAAGGAGATGGGAGAGTTGGAGTGGGAACTGACTGTCATCAGTTACCTGACCCTATGTTTGTGTCTATGTGTGCTTGATTCACTCCAAGCCAAACGGGGTCATAGCACACACATTTATTGATCTGTATGACCTGCTTGTATGTGTATGTGTGTGTGTGTGTGTGTGTGTGTGTGTGTGTGTGTGTGTGTGCATGCTGTTCTCCAGACTGCATAAACACTGTCCACTCCACACCCTGAAAACACACACCTCTCGTCTTCTGGGATTCATGTGGTTATTGATCTGTTTCATTCTTTGCTCATCTATGAAATCAGACTCTAAAAGCAACAACGGAGTAGCACACACACACTCAGCCATACCCTGTATATCATCGTTGTGTTCGTAGGCCTGCACTGCTTTCCGGATCTGCATACGAATGATGTCAATCTTTGTCTTGCTGTCCTGTAGCATCTGCTGAGCTGTCTGCAACATCTTCTTATCCTAAAAACACACACAAACACACACCATTGTAGTTAGTAAACAGTGCGTAAACATCTTTTGACAGACTGGCTCCATTCTAGTGAGCTGCCTCGCTGCCTACATAACCTGCATAGGAGTCCCTAATACTCAAAAACAGCACACACACATATTAAATAAAATACTTCATTTATAATCACATTGAACTACTTTTATTTTCACTTTGAGTATCGAATGACATTTTTAATGTCTTGCCTCATCTAGCATCATCCCAGAACACCAAAGAGCATTCTGGGATTGTCTTCACCATGAATATGCGATGCTGCCTTTGATTTTGGAAGCAGCATAATTGAGTTGACTGCATTTACAGTGAGCACGCCAATGATGCCTCTGTAGATACACTACTGTTCAAAAGTACGGGGTCAGTAAGATTTTTTTTTTTAAAGAAATGAATACTTTCATTCAGCAAGGCTGCATTGAACTGGCAGTAAAGACTTGCACTGTTATAAACAAATCCTATTTCTAATAAATGCTTTTCTTTTCAACTTCAAAGAAAGCCTCCTGAATAAAAATATTATGATTTCCACAAAACATTAAGCAGCACAACTGTTTTCAATATTGATAACAATAAGAAACACAACAGTATTATTTTTACTATATTTTTCATCAAATAAATGGAACCTTATTCATAAACATAAAAGTCTACCAACACCGATCACAAGTTTTGGAACAGAGCCTGTGTGTGTGCGTGTGTATACCTTAGTGGAGCCATTGGCATATATGGGGATCATATTTTCGGCCCCCTGTTTGACTTTGAGTTCGATGTTTAACTGTCTTTCCAGGGCAGCGATTCTCTCCTTATGCGCCGAAGACCTGCTCTCTGCTCCCGGAGACTGAGGAGCATCATCTAGGCGTAAGAAGAAAAAAAAAAATTTGGCCAAGGTACAACTATTTGAAAATCTGGAATCTGAGGGTGCAAAAAAATCTAAATATTGAGAAAATCGCCTTTAAAGTTGTCCAAATTAAGTTCTTATCAATGCATATTAAAAATGGATAATTTTGACCCATACAATGTAGTTTTGGCTATTGCTACAAATATACCCCAGCAACTTAAGACTGGTTTTGTGGTCCAGGGTCACATATGTGTTTTTTATTGTATTTAAATATTTATGAGTACTGGAATTATGCATGTGCATCCACTCGAAATCAAAACATTAATATATATATATATATACTTTTTTTGATGATCTTAATTAAATTTTAATTGACATTTTAATAAAATAAAAATGTAATTATTTTAAAACAAAAATTAGACATTGTTTTTAACTTTAGGAAGCTTATTTTTCTTTCATGATATCACTGTCATCATCACTCAGTGTCCGCTCACCACGTGAATCATCCGTCCCTTTGACGACGATATGAGCGTCCAGCTCTTGTAGCTGAGCGTGGAGCGAGTCCAGGCGTCGATTGGAGCTCCGCAACTGACTCTCCACCTGCTGAGCATTTCGTTTATCGGTAGTGGCTCTGCGGAGGTTCTCTGCTCCCTCTTTAATCTTCAGCTCCTTCCGGATTTCCCTACGGATTCGCTCTCGCTGTTCATCCAACCGCTGCTGAACACTCGAGTCAGAGAAATCGGAGCTGTGGTCCAAGCCTAGCTGCTCTAGTACTGACAACCCACCGGGATCACTCTGCAAAACAGAAAGATGAAGTTTAAAGATGAAGCGCTCCCAGCCTCAACTGCAGATCAAAGCCAAATTCAGCTTTAGATATCCTAAGAGATCTTAGTAATTCACTAAATGCACTCCATTGAGATCACTTCATTATCATCTTTAGTCTGACATAGCCAGACTTTTGAATGCTGGCAAGAAATCTTATCCACATTGTGGCTTATCTGGCCAAGACATGCCCACAGGAAAAGACCATCTGTAAAAGACCAAAATATTCAAGGATGTATTGTTTACTTACTTGTTCACTTAAGATTACAATTTATTGTAGTGTCAGAGAAGATTGCAAACCAATTAGCTTGCGTCTTTAAACAACTTTATTTCAGGGTGGATTGATATCAACTCAAACCTGCGCAGCTTGACTCCTGGGAATTGTGTAGAAGTCAGATTGGAAAAATATTTGTAATATACACCAGCCATATTCTACGGTGGCCGAGAGAGCTCAACGTGCTGCAGATAGACTTCATCAATTTAACAACACACACGCTGCAAATGCTCACAACACAAACAAATAAAGAAACACACTGCAAATACTCACAGCACAACCAAACAAAGTAACGCAAAATTTGTTTGTGTTGTGAGTATTTGCACCACCTGCTGTCAAACTGATGAAGATGTTTTCTTGGTGCTTTTTCTATTTGCATGTGTTTTCTGGAGCGCGTTGAGCTCTCTCAGCCACCGTAATATTCTCTGTAACATAACACAAAAACTTGAGAATATCCCTTAAATATCTTTCAGAAACTGTGAGGAATACACTTAGGATCTATGGCCCAAAACACACTAAAAGCATACTAAAAACAAACTGAAAAGTGCCTATCACTCTACTTGAAGTTACTCACATTAGATTTACACAGCTCTGAAACCAACTAACTACAAATTAACGGTGGATTCCAGACATTTGGGGTCATTTTCCCTATTGTTTTCCATCCTGCTAGTCATGACTTCCACGTTGGGATACTATTCACTGCTCCAAAGATACCCCAGCCTGCCAGAAACAAATTGCCCAAAAATGTTTGCAAGATATCAGCTTTTATTGGTTTAACAAATCAAAACCTGCAACATTTGAAATCAGTCAGTTTAGAAACGTTATTTTATTACACTCCAGAAGCGAGAGAGAAAAAAACTTTTTTTAAGTAAATATGCTTCAATTTGCCGAATTTAGAGAGATAATATAAACTCTTAGACAAAAGGGCTTTTTAAAAGCAATTGCCATTGATTACACATGAATGCAAACAGTCTGAAGAAGTTTACTTTGACAGTAAACAAATAAATAAATCAGTCAGTGCTGGGATGAGACAAATGAAAAAAAAAAAGCAAATATATCAGATGTAGAAGGACTAGGACGGATCTTTTACTAAGAACTGGCTGTTAAAATCTTATGTAAAAATGAAAAGTACAAAACAACCGCTTGCCAAAACTTCAAAGGAACACTGGAGATTTAGTTACACACTAAAACCACTTCATAAATCCTCAAACAAATATTTTACAGGTTACACGCGTTTGCACACTAGTTCCACCCACTAAACAATCAAGAACAGTCAGCCAACACATTTTTCCACAATTACTCAATTTTTAATATTGTTTTACTATCTACCAGTCATAATTTGTGAAACTGAAAGTGATACAGAGTAATCTCTTATTGATTTGCTGTAGCAACTCTGTCCTGTACACAACCTAAGGGAAATACATCCAATTGGCAAAAAAGCCCCTTTTCATCTGTTGAAATAATTTTGAAAACCAACAGTCCTGTCAATCATAAAATGTCACCTGTATTTCCAGATGTTCCCAGTGATCCCATTCACCAGACCAACACATTCTCCTCTCTCCGGCACTGAGACCAATATCCAGTAGCATAGAAACAGAGAGACAGAGGGAGACGGAGGAAAAAGAGCGAAAGAGATGAGGGAAGGGAAAGCTGTGGTCGAGGGGTCGCCCTCCCTGTGCAGGATATCCGGTTAAACCTCTGCACGCTCTCTTCCTGTTTTCTGCGACGCATGGCTTTACTAGATGACACCAGTTTGGGGAATAAGGCTATTTTTTTTTCCATGGACATGCATCTTTTCACTGTCAAGTAATAATACCCATGTTTCAATAGCATTTATCTTACGATGTGCAAGTGTTGTTAATATATATCTGTTTATAAAAACTGTTCAGTGTGACAGAAGACCTCTAAGAAACTAAGGCAGGAAGGACCTTCATAAACAATTGAGAGGAACATGGAGAAAAGCATTAGTACATGTGTGTGAGAGAGGGAGATAGCGATATACCAAGATAAACTCGGTAGTGGGCGTGGGCAGAATAACCAAACGTACACGAAGTTTTGAATGGTATATATCATTTAACATTACATATTATGATAAGATATATGGGTGGGCAATCTGAGGATTTTGTGTTGTGATTTATCAAATTTAACAAATCATAGAAACTTGACCTTTTACATCAATGTGTCATATTATGTTAGTATGTAAATATATCCACACAGCTTTCAGTTGGCAGGAAGAGCAAAAAAGAAACATGGATGAATGGGAAAGTGAAGAGTGGGGTATGTTGGACATTAAAAGGAGTTATTAAAAGTTCAATAAAGCCATGAAAGTGAATCGAATCTGGTAATGACTGACAGGCTTTCTGTGCGTGCATGGAGAGGAACATAGATACGTTAAGTTATTTTAGGCATAAATAATCAGATGCAAAATATCAAAATGTTCTCACCTGCTTGGTGTGTATTATGTAAACACAGTCGGTTTTGTTTTAAGTGAATATAATCAGTTTGTAAACAGAAAACAGGATGTGTGTCAGTATATTAGATCCATGTGTCTGATCCTTAAAGTGACAGCAGCATAATAAACATTTAATGTTAATCAAACAACAAAACAAAAAGAAAATCACTCACTGCTCATAACTGAATAACTTCTGTAGCTTTAATAAAAATAAAAAAAATCTATATTTCATTGATATTGTGTTGCATTGTACATTTGATTACTTTATTTCAGTTTCTGCAATATTTCTTACCCGAAAAATGCTACTGTTAAATAGACTTAC
Source organism: Acrossocheilus fasciatus (assembly GCA_036784905.1). Taxonomy (NCBI): domain Eukaryota; kingdom Metazoa; phylum Chordata; class Actinopteri; order Cypriniformes; family Cyprinidae; genus Acrossocheilus; species Acrossocheilus fasciatus. Next base: position 31,178,414 of record CM071938.1, on the reverse strand, counting down.
CTGCAACATAAAGCACTGTTTATTTAATTTGTATCTTGGTTCTGTTGTACATATTTATTTGTTCTATAGCTTGTCATTTGTTTCTTTGTTCTGACTTTACTTGTTTTCAATAAGCTTAAGGACTTTTAACTTATATTAATTAGGCTTCTATTGTTCAGTAACTTGCAAAATAGTAAAAGTAATAGTAAAAACCATATCATGATCTTGTCTGAGAAAATCATTATATGATATTTTTCCCATATGTCCAAAAAAACACTCTCCAAAAGGGTCTAAACTAAAGTTTAGCAGCTATATTGCTATGGAAAAGCTGGGTATAATACATTGTTTCTCTGAGACGTTTGCATCAGATTTCTAACTCTCAGTTTCTTCTCTCCTTGCGTGATTTCAATATTTCACACGTGCTGTATGACATCAACCTTGTTAATTACGAGTGGAAATTTACCCAAATTGCCAGTTTGAAATCAAAGAGCTTAAAGCAACTGCTCTGAAGTCTTTGATGCATTCAGCTATTGTGAAACTGAAACTCACAAACAGGTCACATATGCCCAAATGAAGCCAACAGATGCAAATTTGAATTCCAATACAGTTTTAATCCTCTAAACATCTTTTTTTTTTTTTTTTCCACAGCAGATACCCTGAAGATTAGCAGACCCTGTGATCAAACTGCTATCTGATAAAAGCAAGTGAACAGAGAGCCTGAGGCTGATGCGGATAATTGCAAAAACACCATTTCAACACTAGCAGAGATTCAGCCTCAGATAAACTAGCTCACAATGACTAGACTGTGGCAGTTAAGTTTACCTTGCACAAAAACACATGAGTCATTTACAGTAACAGAAGCGATGAGTGTATTAGAAAGATTTCTGACTCACTGGCATCAAAATAGCCCTTTACTACAGGACCAACTTACACATGGCTTTAGTTTACACAAGTAACAAAATGCTAATGCATGTAAATGATCTGACTTCATATCTAAACTGCCAATGAAAGGTTTGGGGTTTGTAAGGTTATTTTTCCCTTATGCTCACCAAGTAAAAATACTGTAAAACGGTAATAATGTGATATATTATTAAGATTAAAATGAGCTGTTTTCTATTTATATATTATAAAATGTAATTTATTCTTGTGATGCAAAGCTGAATTTCCAGCATCTTTACTCCAGTCTTCAGTATCACACGATCCTTCAGAAATGATTCTAATGTGCTGATTTGCTGCTCAAGAAACATTTATTGTAATTAGAGCATTTATGATGCTTTTTTAAAATGATTATTAACAACAGTATATAAACGGAAACAACAACATGACATCACATATCAATTCAACTTTAAAAAAAAAAAGCATTTATGATGCTTAATATTTTTGTGAAAACCGTGAAACAATCAGTATCCTTTGATGAATAGACAATTCAAAAGCATTTATTTAAAACAGTAGTCTTTTGTAAAACTATCAATGTCTTTACTGTCACTTTTGATCTATTTAATTCATCCTTACTAATTAAAAATATTAATTTATTCTGCATTTTATTCATCTGCATTAGAAATGGAGGCTTTTCTGAAATCAGACTTAATCTAAAACATCAAATGTGATCATTTAAACCCCAAAGGCCAGTTACAACATAACAGAGATAAACAATAAATCTTTATCATATTGGTAATCGGACGATTTTTTAAAAATGATCTGTTGGCCGATTGTATATTTAATTGTGCGCGCTCATTTTTCTTCTTCTTTTCTTTTTTCTTCTTTCTCTAACACTCGCTGGGAATTAATATTTAGAAAACACTACATTTAATAATACTGTTAAATGTAATCTTTAGCAAATCTCAAAATGAATATGCTAAGACGCTTAAATGCACTTCTTATAGGATTTAAAATATTAGTCAATTTTTTTTTCAGAAAAAAAAGTAGTATAGAATTTTAATATCTCCCATTTATCAGGAAATGTATTATTGGTTTGTTTGTTTTTCTTACGTCAGAATCTGGTGCAAATGTGTCCTGGATTTGTGTCTGAAGATGGACACACTTTATTTAAACAACCATGAGCACCATTAACAAATATCAAAACTTCCATCAAACTTGGACTAAATACAGTTCATATTTCCAACATAAAAGTCCTGGCACCCAGAAGCTGACCGACCGTAGTACCAGATCACTCCAATAACAACCCCAAACACTCTTCTGTGGGACTCTTTCTGTGACACATCAGAGCTTATCGCTGTGGTTACAGTGATACAAATTCAGCAACAATGGTTTAAGCGTACAACCACAGCATCCTTTCGACCATTCCACTCGAATGCAAGTCATCAGATCTCTACTGAGACAACATCTAAGGCCAGTTTGATGGGGCAGCTCTCATGCATCAGCTCTCACAAAGGACTAGAAATGACCTACGAGAGAGCAAGACAGGATATGAAGAGTGTCAGACAGAGGAAGAGCATAAACAATGACAGAAAAGCACAAGGGAGAGTCAGAAGAGGAAGAGGGGGATGAGAGGAAATGACGTGATGCAACTCGCAAAGATATCAAATGTTGGGGGAGGGACGGAGGACGCTGCCCACAAAGAAAACAAAAGTCAGTCCACACAAGAATAGTTTAACTCTTAGAAAAAAAAAACAGAAAGAAAGAGGGGGAAATAGACAGGATCTAGAAAAAACTGGAAAGCCAAAGATGATGATAAAACAGCTGTTTTCTAAGGAAGTACAAATGGACAAGTAAAGGATTGCAGCATTGCATTTCCTATCAATATATTCAAAAAGAAATAAATTGTAAAAGTAACTTTTTTAATTAAAAAAACATATTTATAAAGTTCATTAATATTTTGCAATGCTATACAACATATTCTAACTTATTATAGGTATAAATGGTATTAACATTTATTATATATTTTACACTTTTTCATTTAAAATGATTTTATGACTGGCGTGTAAAAAAGTATATTTATTTTTTAATACAAATAATATTTATTTACATAATTGAATAATATAATTTATAACACAATATAGTCACAATACCTTTAATAGAAAGAAAAATACAATTGTTCTGTTTTTTAATCAATTGCAAACTGACAAGTATTGCAGCACTGCCTTTGTATCAATATATTAAAAAATAAAAATGTAAATAATTTTTAAATGCAATTAAAAAAAAATTCTAATACACTGCAATTATAGACTGTATTATTATTTTGCGATTTATTATTATATAAATTATTTTTAACTATATTTAAAGTCTATAATCGCTACATTGATACTTCTACATTTTTTATTTAAAATGATTTAAAGTGACGTAAAATTGTTATATATTTATATTTAATAATGTTTTATTTTTTAATACAAATAATAGATATTTATGCAATAATATATAGTGTTGTCAAAAGACCCGGTACTTCGGTACCAAGTCGGTACTAAAAAAATGAAAACATCATGGTACCAGGTTTTTTTTAAGTACCGGTGGTACCGAGTACCCGGTCAACCCGGTTCTTGACGCGTACGGCCCTATGATTTCCGCGATGCAGAAAACGCAGATGGAATCTCGGAATCCAGTTATAAAAACGGAATTTACAGTTTAGCACGGAATGTCACGGAATTTGTCAAAGTTTGGATGAATTAATCAAAAGTAGGTCATTACACTTAAATCTAATCGCGACATGGACTGGTATCTGTAAATATTAAGCCGCAAAAGTCGAATCAGATACGAATCCCGCATGTTCTGCGAGTCTCTGTGTAAATGAATGAATGGCAGAGACGCGTGTTTTTTTTTTACTTCACACACTGAAGCGCTTGTGACGCTCGCGGTGATTTCAGCATCTGCCGTCTCAATGAGGACATAAATACATAAACAACATCTACAGAACTGCTCTGAGAGTCACTTCACGAACATTTTACCGTTTCATTTGAGTAAAACCAGCGTCATATCATATAGCTACACACAGAAATGTAAAGGTATTCACGGCAACCCGTCAAAATAAAAGTTTATCTTAAAGACATTGTGCCAGAAATATATTACTATTATTTAGTAGAATGTATGTGATACTAGTACTACTGTTGAAAAAAATTTACATTTATTTTTAAAGAAATAATCACACAATATTTCTTCCATATTTTAATTTTAATAGTAAATCCCCTTTATTTACCAAAAAAATTAAATTAAATTTGGGTGAAACTTTACTGTTTACTGTTTTTCATACTTTTATTACTTGCGGAAAAACTTGAAACACAATTTAAATAAGTATAAAGAATGGCACTGATTTTTGTACATTTTATTTTTGTTTGACTTTATTATTAAAAATAGTGTGTTTTTTAATTAGCATGTGTTACCGAAATTGGTATCGAGAACTGTGGATTTTCACTGGTATCGGTACCGAATACTGAAATTTTGGTACCGTGACAACACTAATAATATAATACATTTATAACAGATTATGGTCACAATACACAAACAACAATTTGTATTCTTGCACAACACATTTCACACCATAGTGCACTGAATATGAACTCAGTTAAAGTTATCTGCATTCTAGTGTCTATTCCAAAACTTTATTCTAGAGAATTCTTTACATAAGTACTCAGGATTTGGGGTGTCTTTAACAGGCCTACCCCTTGTGTAGCTGAAGTCTCTGGATGGGTGATGTTGTTGTCGTCGTCGTTGTGCTGCTCTGTGAGGGATGTATGTCTTCCCTCCTCGTTAGCCATGTCACACCCTCTATCTCCCTGCGTCTGCCCACCCGGCCGTGATAAAGACCGCTAATAAAATCTCCCACTGGAGCGGCGGTCAGTCCACCCACCCCCGCCGAGACTCTCTTTATCAAACCCACTTCACAACAGAGACAGCTTCCCCCTCGACTAAAGAAAGGCGAAAAACGGAAGCGGTGTGGGGGTGAGCTGCAGGAAGGAGGAGAAAAAAGCAAAGCGACAGATTAAGACACTGAGAGAAAGTGTGACTAAGCTCCACCCCTCAACTACACTTCAGCAAGCAAGACGATCTAAACTCTTTCCAGTCATGTGTTGCATTTCGTGTAGCCTACAGAGAAACAGATGCAAGCAGTTGCACTGAGACGCGATACAAAGATCACCATCATCATCTAAACAGAACGCAAAAAGTATGTCACTGACAGTAACTGAGTGAGGACGCAGGAAGAAATCAAAAAAGTAAAGTTGAGATTTTAGCATAATGCAGGTTTTGTGTCAGTTGTGGCATTTTTTCATGTGAACTATTCCTTTAATAATCATATGACACTTTATCCAGTATACCTAGAAACTACTGAGTAAGAAGAGCTCCAAAACTGGGAAATGAATCATGAAAAGAGGAAAATAGAAAGACAAACAAAAAATTACAACAAGCATGTAAGGGTTATGAAAAGGTAAAAGAATGAAGATAATAAACGCAGGGTCACTTTTACAGCATAACACTGTTTAGGGTTTTTCACAAAGTGCTTAACCCCGGGTTATCGTCGCTGTAAACTCCAGTTTTAACCCTGGGTATAGAGGAACGTTTAACAGCGCTTTCTACTTGGGGATATGAAATCCTTGCTCCGGAGCACTGTTAGCACTGCTTTTCTGGTGTTAACCCTTCATTACAGTGTCAAACTCGGCCCTGTTTACACTAGTGCGTTTCTGTTTTAAAACAGCGATTTAAAATGAAAACGTTCCTCGTCTACACTGGCATTTTCACTGCATTTCAGAAACGTTCTCTGTCCACACTACACAACCCACAACCTAAAACATGTCACATGACCATTCATGCAGGTACAACAATGAGCATGATGTTATTGTTAACCCGGTCGTCAAGGATACACAAAGCCAATGTGAGCAGCCATGCCATCGTTTTCAAAAGTCTCTGTTTGGGTCCGTTTACACTGAAACGCAGACCTGGAGTTTTCAAACTAATCTGGAGTCTGCAGCATTTTCGAAAGTCTGTGTTTTCGAGGATCGAAAACACTGAAGTAGTGTAAATGACAGATGTAGCCATAGCAAAAGTTATGCATTTTAAAACAAAAACACACTAGTGTAAACGTCAAATCAAGCAACCGACAGCCCATCACCAGTGCTGGGAAAGTTAATTTTACAAGTTACCCTATTTAAAATGTAATAAGTAGTGTAATTATTTAAATTACTTTATTAAAATAATGTAACTGATTACATTTGATTACTTTTCTAAATTTCCAATGAACGTTTTCAACCGTTAATCATTTTCTAACATTTAAGCCAAACAGGGTTAATCTTACAGTAGTGCTCAACACTGATTACAGTCAGACTTTCAAAATCCTTTGTCACTTTAATATTATAATAATTAAATTTTCAAGCACAGCCACCACAAAATCAGCCGTTTAGCACCTCTTGTAGTTCGAGATAGTTCTGAGATAAGTACAGATTTAAAATCATATAACAAGAAATATTTTATTATACTGTTTTGAAATCAAATCTTTGAATAGCTACGACAGGAAACACTGGCATCTAACTATGCCAAAAAACACTTAATCTTAAAAATATAAAGCATATACATAAATCCAAATAGGAAATAAAACAGTTATTGAATAAGCATGTGTCCTAAACTCATGAAGCATTGGTGTTGATCTATTACAGTGTCTCATAATGGATCACAGTTACATTTATTTTGTAAATTACATAATGCCATTACATGTAATTAGTTACTCCCCACCACTGCCAATCACATGCCTCATATTCACGTGCTCTGGACATTCACAGAAACACTGAACATTGTATAAACAAATTCTGAAAAGTCCATTTAGGACTTAAATTAAGTGTATGAATGGACTGCCACAGCAAGAAGACTCACTGATTCCCATCTCCTGATATTCACTAAGCATTTAAGTAAAAATGATGTGTATCGGAAGAGTAGAGATTTGTTAAGAAAAGAAATCCCAGGTGTTGAATACAGGTTGCACTACCATGCTTGAAGACCAGGGGGCGTTTGCTGTTTGAACAGAATTGTTAAACAAAATAAGATTAAAAGTGTCTGTTTGATATCAGTTTGCAGGAGAGACCTTCGCTGACGTTACTTTGGAAGACTGTTGCTGTAATAATAACAGACATTGTAAAAGACAGAATGCAGATGCATACAGAATCAGAAGAAATATTTTAAGGGCAGATAAATAATTAGAGATATAAAGGTATAAAGATATTAGCAAGGGGTAAAATATCAGGAAACGTAGAGTTCACTGTTAACAACCAGATCCCACACAGTTTCGCTTTAGATCTGGTCCCAGATGTCATTCCGTCACTTTCAGAGCGTGTCTAAAAGCCATGGGTTTAATTAAGATTTAACGGCATGATGTAGCCAAACAAAAAATAGCCTGAACTCAGTATGTGTGAGGCGGGAAGGTTGTTTAGGGTGTGTACACTTCATTTCTGACTTGTTTAAAATCCTTTAGCAAGCTCCCAAAACTAAACACACACTATATCATTAATAAAAACATGCCTATCCTGTTTGCGAACTCTGTTATGTAAATACTTACACTTACACCCCATACACCATTTACATATATATTTGGCAGATGCTTTCACCCAAAGCAACGTAATGTGCATGTAAAATGTACATATTTATCAGTTTGTGTTTTCTCTGGGAATTGAACCCATGATCTTGAGAGATGTTTGATGCCTTATAATCAACAAAGCTGTCACTGCCAGTATACACTGAACCTACTTTTTGAGTGTCAGCTGATGTTTTTCACCACTTTTTCTCATAAGAGAGCACATAAGTGTCATGAATAAACATTTATGATAATGAGGGGACAGGCATAAAACCGTGCACCTCTGAACAGCACTCAAAGAAAGTCGCCAAGACAACCCTAATATGAGCTCTTATGCTGTTCAGCCCAAACTATAACCGAGCAGTGCTCATTGTCAGGTCACGCTTACTCAAACACACACACACACACACAGACACAGACACAGACACACACACACACACACACACACACACACACACACACAGGGAGCTCTATTCAGCTGCTGTGGCTCGTGAGAATGCCAGCAATTCTAAGCTCAGTCAAAGCCCTGCGGCCAAATGACTGTCCTTCCTTCTGTTTCGCTCTCTCTCTCTCTGCCCAGTCATGAGCTCTGGATTCATTTACCCTCATTTCATCTGTAGCTTGAACATTTGAAAAACGTTTACTATTTAAAGATGACAATGAACTTTAGAGAGAGAGAAATAAAAAAATCAGTATGCAACTGAGACAGAAACAGAGGGAGGTATGACTGTGACAAATCGAGAGGACAACCAAGAAATGTCTGCTTTAAAGTCGGCATGAAATGAAAATTCACCCAATTCTCTAAATGCATGTTATTGATCTTAACAAGATTTTTTTCTTTTATTTTCTTTTTTGACCTGATTTTTAATCAAACTGTTCTTCCGTCAAAAACTCCTGACATTCTAGACTTTTGCAATCATTAGTCTGCTTAAAATCACCCCTTTCTTACAATCTACTGCAAGCTGATATTAAGATGCCTCCATCCAATCAACAACTGATGGACAGAACCAAGTCCCGCCCTTTTTACCATAATACTAAGTATGTCACAATACGGAAAAAAGATGTCACTACATCCGTTTCATCATGAATTTAAGGAAGTCCTGTATAATTAGAGAGGTTTTGAGTTCACTGACCTTGACGCCTTTTATAGAGGTGTTTATATAAGATGCAACACAAAGGACAACAATATGGATTTTAAAGGGGTCATATAATGCCCATTTTCCGCAAGTTGATATGATTCTTTAGGGTCTTAATGAAAAGTCGGTAATATAGTTTGGTTAAAATTTCTCAATGGTAGTGTAAAAAAACACCTTTTTAAACCTGTCAAAAACAGCTCTTGTCAGAGCAAGCCGTTTTGTAGCATTTTTCTTTAAATGTTAATGAGCTCTGCTGACCCCGCCCCTCTCTCTTCCGAGCCGCTCTCTGAGGCACTGTTTACTTTAGCTGCTTTCATCGTGAAACTTGCTAATTAGCACATTATTAGGAAAGGTGATTTGCAAAGATTCATTAAAAATCCTTATACTCACTTCTTCTGTAGGTGAAGCTGGATCACGAATGATTCACGCGAACATAGATGCATTTAGGTAGATCAGGGGGTGCATTCCCTTCAAAAGTAATCCTCTGCGTCTTCAGCGGCTCAGATGCCGGGAGTAAATAAAGACTGCTATATTCATTATTACATCCAGCAACAGAATGCCTCAATCGCTTAATTGGAGACATCTTGTCTTCCTCTGCACTGGAGTCGACACAATGGCGGGTCTAAGGTAAGACAGCCGTGTCAGTCAACTGTTGTGGGAGGGGCCTGTACAGAACTACATCATTTTGACAGTGCTCTCTGAACAGCCTGATTTAAGAAAGGGGATTTTAAAATAGGGATTTAAAAAAAAACACTGGGTGAATTTGTATCATTATAGGATGGATGTGTACACACCAACACACATTTATGTTCAAACAACTTGTAAAGTGAATTTTGCATCCGATGACCCCTTTAAATATGTTTTAAAAAGTTTACTATATTAGACTAAAAACCTTAACATATTAAAAAAAGAGAAAGAAAAAAATCTTGGTGAACTAGCTGACCTCAGCGGCTCATCCCCACCTCCCCATAAAAAAAAAGACTTGGAAGGAAAAGGAAAATTAAAAAAATAGTAAACAGAAGAGAAATTTCCCGTGAAAAGCTTGCGGTTGGGCTCTTTACTACATATACACATAAACACACACCGACACATCTGGAGCATTCTTGACATTCTCGTGTGGTGAGCGTTAGTGTTTAGTGTCAGATTGATGAATAGAGACAGACGCCCACAAACACAGGACTATATCTAGATATATCCAGACCTATGGAGATTTTGGGGCAAGTTCAAATTCTGACAGCATAGTGTGAAAGGTCTGATTGATTATTTCCCAAACTAAGGCTTTTCATTTGTTAACAATATTATCTGACAGGTATTTAGCATATGTGTGTGTGTGTGTGTGTGTGTGTGTGTGTGCACATGCGGCGGAAAAGAGTTCCTTAGGAGGTCATTGTGCATTTCGCCATGGGTTTTCAGTGTGTTCATTATGGCCAGAAATGAATAGTGTGTGTGTGAGTGCACACTGAGTTCAGATGAATAGTTTCATTGTGGCATCGTCAGGAAAAAGCCCACTTAAAATCTCCATTGTACTCACTCAAACTATTAGACTGAGATATCATTGTGCCATAGTGGATTACACTCTTTAATACTCTCACAACTGTATCTAAACTATCATTTCAAATATCTAGATAATAGGTCCCTAAACTGATTATCTTGCAGTCAATACACAAGTTGACTGCCGGTGACTGCCATTTGAGAGGCTTTTATTTTACAAAATAATATGAAGGAAGTGAGAGAAACTGAAGAGTCCAGGAAGTGGGTGTGAGATCAAGGGCGTCCTGACCACATTGGGTCTCCTCAAACTGCAAGGGAAAGATCTGAAAAAAGATCAGCCCAGGGTCAGTGGGTGAGAGGTGGCCCTGTTCTGCTGTACGCAATTTGAGAGCAGTTATTTTCTGCACTAGCATATATTAAAATATTAAGAAGAAAATAAAGAAGAAGAAAATTTTGAGAAAAAAATACATAGAAATTTTTCAAAAACTATTTCCAACAGCTGTTCGAAAAATAGTATGTAGTTTAGTATATTTTATAGCATAGATTATCATTTTACGTGTTTTAAACCCAATCAAAACCAAAATAAAATCTGTAGGAAACAGTAGCCGGGTTTCCATTAAAGATTTGCGCAAACTTTTGCGATATTTTATAAATGACAATAAAAAACTTGCAAAATGGCGGCATTTCCATTAACCGTTTTTATGCGACTAAAATGGCATTTGTCCTCTTGCGATAAGTCATGGCGATAGATGTTCGTTGCTTTGCGTATATCGTAGCCACCGCACTAGCCTTTAATTTTAAGACGTAGGCGTGTATCTTCTGGGACGCTTCTGAAATGTGCCGCAGCACGGCTGGTATTTTTTGGAGGTTATAGTACATTAAAGAATGATCATAATATGATTGTTATGTACCAGGTGACCTGTAAATGCAAAAAAGCCATATCCGTTGCAGTTTTGCAAAATATTCCTTTTTTGAATTGCAATAAAAACCACCTCATGCAAGCGCAAAAACCTTTTTTTTTTGCGAAATTGACGTGTTTCCATTGTGCGTATTATCCATCGCAATTTCAATTTGCACAATTTGAAGGGTAATGGAAACACGGCTAGTGTCTTTAAGAGATCGTTCACCCAAAAATATTCACCCTCATGTCGTTTCAAACCTGTATGCATTTTGACACACTGAAGACAATTTGAAGTAACTGACTTCAATTACATGGACAAAAAAGGTCATATAAGTTTAGAACGGCATGAGGAGGAGTCCAGGTTTACAGAAATGGTGAAAGCTTGCACCAGGTGTCTCTTATCATCTGTTCTGAGCAGAGTTCTTCACACCGCTTCTCTTGGCTGGCCTCCTATCACAAACCAAGTTGTGGGCTGACTTGATGATGATGATGATGGAACTGAGGCGGTTTCTTCTTCACAGCGTGAGTAAATCTTTTACCACAGGGAGATACAAGGCTTGGCTCAGTCAAAAAATTCACACTGCAATCATCAGATGTTTGAGAGGGTGGCAGATTAAACATAGTCCTATTAATCAGGACTTATGTTCCAACATAACTCTTTTTAAAACAACACATTCCAGAATTTAAAAAAAAAACAAAAAAAAACATACAATGGTCCAAAAAAAGTTATTTTATTTTATTTTAGTTAAATTTAATTATTTTATTTATTTATTTATTATTTTTCTAATAATAATATTATTTATTTAATAAAATTATTATTATTATTATTATTCAATGATTTGCTTGTGTGACAATGTCGAAAATGTAGCAGCCATATGCCATATATGCCATACCATATTTTGCATTATTTAAAAAGAAACAAGGGATATTTTAGTTGTTTCCTGTTTTTGAAGGCATTTCGATTTCCTTCATTCTAGATGTAGGCTACAACTGTTTAAAAAAAAAAAAGGAATGCTTGAATGACTGATGCACATGAACTTCTTTAAAAAGTTTTTTACTCAAAAGTTTTAAAGTCTAAGATCTTAGCCACAGTTGATGAATTATTACGAAAACTAGATTTCCCCTAACTATTGGCCTGAGCTAATTAAAAAGCTTTGTTCCTGTTCTTCCACCCTCCTGTGAGACAGTATCCTGTGACATCACTAATGGTTGCTATGGCAGCAGTTGTCCTGGAAACCAGTGTGCAAACACCTGTCTGTGACCACTCCCAATGTCTCACATTTGTGGCAACAAGGTGCATTTCACAAGCCAGAGCTGATCAAATCTATCTGACAGTGTGCATGTCTGATAAATGTCTAAAAATAACCAGGGAGAGGAATAAAACTGTCATGTTTGAAATGCACTGAATGTTAATAATGTATTTGCATAAAGCACAAGTCTTCCTTGTGCAAAACCAACTGATCCTATTGGTGAATAATGAATATGATCAGCAGAACAAAAGCCTATATGCCTCCGTTACTGTACTTCAATGCATCTCTCTTGTTATCTGTACTCAGCATATATGTGTGAATGAGGAAATCAGTCAATTTCTTCCTGGAGTGGATTATTTGTGGCTGTGGTTTATCCCTTTGTTTAAAGGTTATCTTAGATGGGATGAATGATGGAATTGTTGAAAGAGTAGTAGCTGCTAGTTATCTCACACAGACACGGTATAATGTAGAAGTAAGTAGCCTGTAAAACACTAGACCCACCCAGAGTCAGGGGACTGGGCCGAGACACACTAACCTGGAGAAGTTTTCTCTGTCTCAAATACACACATGAACACACACACACGTGGTCATGTACACAAACACAGGAAGGCGTGTGCACATCCTCCTTTCTAAAGTGACAGACGAAAAAGAAGCCAAGCTTTTCTGTCACATAACATTACTAACAAGCATTTTCAAAAATGTCGCTTCTCAATTTGCAGTCAAAAAGAAAATCTGTGGTCTTGACAGGTAAATTACTTTTATAAGGAACAGAAACAGAAAATGACAAATACATAACCAAACTATACTGTACTCAGTTTCAAGAGGTCTCCTGGGAATGGCAAGCACCTAAATGTAACCTTGTTGTTAAATAAAACACTCTCTTGCATGCTCCACCGTGAATGAGTGTAATATGCTTATCAACTGAGGTGTGACTAAAGTTGGAACGAATTCCTCCTTACCTAATAATATAAAAACAAATATAAGTGTTTGTGTAAACGTTCCAAAACCTATTAAGAGCTTTGTCCATGTATTATGATCATTTTGCTGTTTTCAGATGTTTGTGTAAATGTTGGCGATTAGTGTTCATTGTGTAGGTCTAATTAGGGCTGGGCGATATGAGCAAAAATTCATATCTCGGTATTTTTTGGCTGATGTGCGGTATACGGTATATATCTCTGTATTTTGTATTTGGATTAAACAAATAAGGTGAATGTAAGCATGAAGGCATATATTATGTGCAAAAAGGGTTCAAATCACATTACATTCTAACATTGTAACATTGCAATCTAAAAACAAAAATAATGCTTTTAAAGCAGAAGTTAAATTTACTAAACTAAAATTGAAAATAATAAAAAAGCACAGACTAATTGAGTAAAAAGGCTATTTTGATTACCCCATTACACTTTACAGTTAGTGCTATCATACAAATACACTTACTTGTCGGTTTAAAATACTACATATGTCACATTTATTTTCCAACTACAAATATTTCAGCAAAATGTATATTTTAATCAGAGTTACTGTGCTCCATCTGTTTGGCGCGCATGCGTGTGGCGGCGCTCGTTCTGAATGATCTGTGAAGTTTAGCAGAGAATCGCAAAGCAAAAGCTCACACACTTCTAACTGCAAAATGGAAATATTTCCATGGCTTTCTAATATTTACAGATGGAGAATATACCTGTGAAATGTAAGTTATGCGTTAAGTTTACATTAATTGATCATGTGCTAGTTGTGACTTGCACGCGTTTTTCGGTCATGTACTGACTATTGTTGTTGCACATTCTCATTTGAATATCCATCCAAGAACTGGTATCTTGCTTGTATTTTTAGACCAATTATGTGTGTGTGTGTGTGTGTGTGTGTGTGTGTGTGTGTGTGTGTACTGGTTTTTGTGGTTTACGGGGACACAAATTTGTATAATAACATGGGTATGACAGAGGTATTACAATTTGAAGGTGGTTTATGAGGACACTGCCTATGTCCCCGTAATTCAAAAGGCTTAAAAAACATACTAAATGGTGTTTTTTTGAAAATCTGAAATAGCAGACAGTCTCCTGTAAGGGGTAGGTTTAGGTGTAGGGTTGGTGTAGGGCAATAGCACATACAGTAAGGACAGTATAAAAACCATTACGCCTATGGAGAGTCCCCGTAAACCACATAAACCAACATATTTAAAATTCGGAAGAAATGTCAACAGTAGTTTAAAAACAAAAAAATGTTTTACTCATACATATATAACTCTAAATTGTAAATAAATTGTAAAAAAATTTTTCCATATAAAATAAAATAAAAATCATGATCACAAATCTGAAGTACTGACCCAAACGAATGAATTGAAAAATCCTAACCATAAAACTGATCCATCAACCTTTACCTAATTTGCTCCATACATCCAACCATAAACAAAAACACAAGAGTGACACAATCATCCCTGCATTAACAGAATGATTCAGTAAACTACAATGCTGATCTTTTGTCAGGGACACAAGAGAGGGAAACCCCCCTACATTCAGGCTCAAATTCAGCTTATTCTCTCAGAGCAATCCGATCTCCAAAGAGAGTGCCTGAATCCTAAATTGAGCCTGGAAATCTAAGAGAGCCGGGGGAGTGACGGAGAGCTGACCGGTATGATAAAGGGAGACACAGACAGAGAGGGGAATTTTGGAGTGAAGGAGGGGGAGAAGCAGAGCAGCTGGTGTTTCACAAAGAGGAAGGGGGGAAGAGAGAGAGAGATAGAAGCAGAGAGAGAGATTACAACCGCTACTACACCCTGCGGATCAGTTTACAACACCCTAACTGTTGCATGCTCTCGCAGACAAAGAGCAACAGGCCAGTGTAGATGGGAGGGGAGGATGTGTCTTTCTGCAGAGTATGCTAGCTTTCACAGCATTAAATATTCATCGCTTTGGGATGTATTAACAGGACGGCTTCCAAATAAATGATTTCACGGGTGAGTCAAATTGAAATTCCTGCATTGAACCAGGAAACATGGTTTTTAAGTGCTTTATAAAAATCGGAGATTAACACACTGATAAACCATTAATTTAACACACACATAGAGGACAAAGTTTGATAGAGCACATTTCCTCCTGAATAACAAATCAAGCAATTAAACCCCAATGAACAATTAGATGAAGAGAAGGAAAGAGAAAGAGAGCATTTACTAAGTAATTGAGTACTTTACATCAAGATCAATGTATGGAGAACTAGCCCAAGGCACTGAAATAATGGAAGTGTAGTTTTAGTAATGGAACAGTTATGCAAGCTGCTCTAATGCTACAGAACGCTGGATAATGAGCAGAACCCATCATGGCAACAGAACTGATGATGTTACGGAGGGGAGGAGCTGGAACGGAAACAAGGCTATGGAACACATGGCCAGAGTTTGCCTTCATGAGGTCATGAGAAAATGCAGCTGTTTTACACTTGAGGAAAAAATGGGGAGGGAAGCGATTGAGTTTCTAAGCCTCCAGTCAGAGTATTAAACCAGCTGTTGATTAGCTTAAAGTCATGAATACCCTGGTACTCTCTTCACTAGAGATACAGGGATGCACCGATGTACATGTTACACCACAGCAGCAGTATTGGGAGATGGATGTTTGAAGAAACCATTGGGTAAATACAAGTTAGCCCAATCCGAGGCTTAAAGAATGACTTAAAGCTGCCCTAGGAGGTCAACACAAACATGACAGCAGTGAGTCACCGGCACACACACTAGCAGGGGTCAGTAAATAGGGTGAGGGTGTGGCGGTAGAGCACAACATGAAGTCAATGGTGAATACGATCTGGAGCTGTGGTAACACAATGGACTCCATTATGCCTGAGCATCAGTCTCATGCCCTCCTGATCCCCTCCAAAACTGCACCATCAGCCAAACACACCACAGCCAATCAGAGCTCAGCAATAACTTTTCTGGCCAGCAGAAAAGCAGACAAGATTCTGACAAGTAAGCTCTTGACAGGCTCATCTTCGAGCATCCTCACCAAGTCAAATCCAAATTAACCATACTAAAAATTAGAGCCAACAAAAAATAAGTCTTTCTTACCACTCTTAAGAATTAGCATTGATAGTTCCATGAAGATAAATTAATTGACCCAAAAATGAAAATTATGTTATTAATTACTTACCTTCACGTTGTTCCAAACCCGTTAGACTTTCGTTCATCTTCTGAACACAAATTAAGATATTTTTGATGAAATCCGAGAGCTCTCAGACCCTCCCATAGACAGCAAGGGTGCCGCCACGGTCAAGGTACAGGAACATTGTAAGAACATCGTTAAAATAGTCCATGTGACATCAGTGGGTCAACCGTAATTTTACGAAGAGTATCAAGACGCATGCGTATGCTATGATCTAAACGTAAACAACGCATGGGCGTACTTTGATCTGAACATAAACAGCGCAGCGCATGTGTGTTGTGCATCAGCAGGACCACGCGCATATGTTGTTTACGTTTACACACAGCATGCGCAATACGTCACGATACTCTCCGAAATCGCACCAGGGTGACACAGAGGAGACGATTGTTGAATAAAGTCGTTATTTTTGTTCTTGTAGCTTTGTAAAATTACGGTTGAACCACATGAACTATTTTAAAGATGTTCTTACTGCGTTTCTATGCATTGACCGTGGTAGTATCCTTGTTGTCTATGGAGGGTCAGAGAGCTCTCGAATTCCATCAAAAATATCTTAATTTGTGTTCCGAAGATGAACGAAGGTCTTACGGGTTTGGAACGACATGAGGGTGAGCAATTAATAACAGAATTTTCATTTTTGGGTGAACTAACCTTTTAACATCCATGGAAACTTTCTTTTGACTAAAAGGTTCTTTAGAGTGAAAAAAGTTTCTTTGAATTAACAAAAAGTTCTTTAAATTAAGAAAATTATGGTTCTTTCACAAACTGTTCACTGAAAGGTTCTTTGGGGATCCCAAAATGAAGCTTTTATGGCACTACCCCAAAAACTCACTTTTGGAGCCTTCATTTACCACAAAAATACTGGAGTTTCAGAGAGGAAGCATTCAATTAGTTCAATGTGTTGTTTTTAGTTGGATTTGTTTGATTCAATTCACAAAACAAATGAGATTGATCCAGATCTCAAGCTTAACTTAGTGACTTAAAGGGATTGTTCACCCAAAAATGAAAATTCTGTCATTAATTGCTCACCCTCATGTCGTTCCAAACCTTCGTTCATCTTCAGAACAAAAATTAAGTTTTTGAGATTAAGATGAACAAAGGTCTTACAGGTTTGGAACGACATGAGGGTGTAATTAATGAACAAACCCTTTAACACAAACACAACAACTTACCAGAAAGAAGGATATACATTTAGGAAAGAAAACAAAACATAAATTTAACGACATTAGGGTTAAAAAAAAAAAAAAAAAAAAAGATGACAATTTCCATTTCTGGGTGAACTACTCCCTCAACCAAGAGTGTTCATTGCTTACTAGATAAAATGTACTGCCAATTTCCATCAACACAAAAAGACATAAAATGAAGCCAAATAGGTAGACTGTGAACCTAATTCTATAAGCTCGCATAAAGGCGCATCGATTTGCTGATGGTATGTACTGACAAAAACAATATGCAATTGTGTTAAAAGCCAGGGAAGTAAAGACAAGACAGGAAACAGGGAATTGGCATACTCTTCAAACCCCATTAAGCTGGCCTAATGCATAGAGGGCTGGGAACTTACTTAATAAAACACACAGATACACACCAGGACATCTGAGTTCACAGGGATAAGGCTTTGCAGAACATGCTAGCCTAGCACATAACATTAAGTTCTGTCAGCTCCATCTGTGAACTAGTAATCTAGTGAGCAAATAAAGTGTTAGATTATGTCAGCAAGGAGGTTGTGAGATGCATCTGTGTACAGAATCTCCTGCTGTGAGGATAAGAAAGATAAGATCATTGCATCTCTGAATTTGAAACTTGACAGAGCTCTAAACAAACCAAAAATATTATACTAATTATCTGAACCAGCTGTTGTCATTTAGTCGCTGACATAATCACATTCACATTCCTGATGACTGTTCTAGCTTAGTCATCCCATGTGTGGACACGAGTGTGTGCGTGAGGCAGTCCACACCGTGACTTGTAACTGTGTAGGAAGAGACACTTCATGTGAATTTGTGTATGACTACCACTTTGTTGGTGTTTTCCATGCTGTTTTGGTCACTTCTGGCAACAAACGGTCACATTCAGCAATATCATCTCATACATCTATCTAATATACAGAATATTCGAACTGGGAAAACATTGGTGCCCAGTAGCATTCGGTCAGATTCAGCAGATTATTCAAATATTAGATGGCTCTCCCTTGTGTCCATTTTAAAATCCACCACAATTTTATAATTTTATGATTTCTAAAGATGAATATTTTGTTATCATTTATTCACCATCATCTCGTTTTAAACCTGCATGACTTACTTTCTTAAAAGAACATGAAAGAAGATATTCTGAGAAATGTCTGTGTTTTTGTCCACACAAATGTTAATGATGCCCAAAAGTGTTCGGTTACCAACATTCTTTCGTTCTAGAAGAAAGTAAGGCTACGTTTACACTAGTGCATTTTCATTTTAAAACGCATAACTTTAGCCACGGTTACGCACTACTCCGGCATTTTCAACCTTCGAAAACAGAGACTTTCGAAAATGCTGCAGACCCCGGTTTAGTCTGAAAACTCCAGAACTGAGAATTTTGAAAATGCCGTTTTAAAATGAAAACGCACTAATGTAAACAGGGCCTCAGTCATACAGGTTTGGAATAACATGAAGGTGAGTAAACAGTGACAGAGGTTTCATTTTTGGGTGAACTATCCCTTTAAAGCTCAATGTAAAATGCAAATAAATTTTTACTGTGAAAAATGTACTATACACAATATTTACTAAATACAATACAGATTTTAAAAATGACAAGGGAGAACGCTTCTGTTAACTAGTGAAGTTGGTTGTTTGATTAATCTGCTGAAAATGACCAAATGTTGGTGGATCAATCAGCCTTGGCTGATATATCGACTATAACTAGTCCAGTTAATGGTACTATACATTACTCTTTTAAAGCTTTTTGTTATACATGTGTTTTAAACTGCTTATGACATTTTCCCAAAGGATCTGGTCAGCATATGTGCCTATGTTACATAACACAAGTTTGCTGGCTTATATTTAATTGACAATAAATAGACAGACAGATAAACCTGTTCTTTAAACACTTTCCAGAAGTCATAAAAGCGTGAAGGTTATCTATACCAGGCCTAAACTTTGTCTTCATTTTATTTATGTTTCGGTTCAATAAGATTTCATACGAAACCAATAAGATTTCATACGAATCATTCTGGCAAACCACCATGAGGAGTGTTAGAGAAAACATAAATATTGGTGTTTAACACAGAACAGGTCACAAAACAACAACTCAAGCTATCAAGCTCAACAGGGCTCTCCAGACGAATTGCAGTATATTTAGTGTACAACCCAAACACTTTGGCTGTGTTTAGCCACCAATAATCTCCCTTTACACTATAATGGAAGAGAAATGACCCCTCAGATGAAGAAGGGTAGATGGGGGACTCCATCACTTTAGAGATAAACTCCATTCAGATGGGTTAAGTAAAAGTGAATGCGTCTGTTGGGTCTTAAAAGCAACTCTATTGTCTGTCTCCCAAATCCATGGGATTATTTTAGTATAATAAAACACGTGGTAGAATTTTAGGAACTAACTAGCAGGGTTTGTTCTGTAACAAGCAAGTCAACTTACTTGGATGGAGTCATTTGCCATTGTTGTATCTGGATTGTCGTTTGTGTTAGGACACCCAAATCGTCGTTCCCCCTCTTCCTAGATTCTCAGTGATCGACGACAAAGAGATCCTATTCTTCTGTCAGCTCTCAATGCAACAATTTAAGATCCAGCAGCGCTTGAACAGCTTATTAAAACTCTGTGCATGTAATAAATGCTGTTGCATCACGGTCAGACCAGATGCAGGTTGTCATCTGGACATAACCGAAGCTATTATGCGCTTTCCTTCAATGCAAAATAAAACAACTGCATGTAAAACATGACATAAAAGCATCAGCTATATAAATGACAACGTCCATTCAAACTATCCTCTGACATGTCGACAGCTTGCAGGAAAGTGGTGTGTATTTTTCCATGATATCGTCCTGAAGTAGTTCTTCTGGCGGAGCTCGATACAGCTGCATACATGCACCGCACTGGGCAGGGTAACTGGTCAAAGAGTTCAGCTTTTCTTCTCAATTCATCAGCGGAAAACACCAACGCGTATATTCAGTTCAACCGCTGTCTGTTCATCAACCGAGGCCCGAGGAGTTCACATTCACAGCCGGTGAATAATACAGCAATCTGCTCCTCTGTAAGAGATACTGTCGCCGCTCGCCTCTGTGTGACTCGCGCCAGTGATAATCGCTCGCTTCGCGCCGCGCGGGAGGGTCGTTCACTGTCCCCGGGCGCAAGCGTTGTGGACGGTCACGTGGCCTCGCATTGTGTGTCCACAAGCAAATGAATTTGGTTTCATCACTCTCTCGTGGCAGACAGCATTTCAAACTGTTGATTCACACTGAAAAATATATGTTCAAAGGTTAGAGTGGTAAACAAATTAGTGTTTTTAAAATAAAATGTGTTATGTTATTTATTTAGCATAACCTTTTAAATGAGCAAATTAATCTAAGACCAAATTTATTAAAAACTAAGACTTATATTAATCTTGTATATGATACTACTCTCATTGTATGTGAGTGCTCTTCATTTTCTCTTAAAGACCCCATGAAATCAAACTTAAAGGGATAGTTCACCCAAAAATGAAAATTACCTCATGATTTACTCACCCTCATGCCATCCTACTGTAGGTGTATATGACTTTCTTCTTTCAGACGAATACAGTCGGAGATATATTAAAGATTGTCCTGGCTTTTCCAAGCTTTATAATGGCAGTGAATGGGGGTCAGGTTTTTGAAGCAAAAAGTGTATAAATCCATCATAAAAAGTGCTCAACACGTCTCCAGGCGTTAATAAAGGCCTTCTGAAGTGAATCGATGTATTCGTGTAAGAATAATGTTTACATTTAAAACTTTATAAACCGTAATCTCTAGCTTCTACTAACTGGTACGTGTGTATACAAAAGTGGCGTTCAAGCTGATGATGTAGAAGGTACCTTATAAAAATTAACCATGATTTCACTACAAATAAAACAAAAAAAAAACCCACGGTTAATAGTTAAACCATGGTAACCACAAATTAACCATGGCTTCACTAGAATTGCCATAGTTTAATGGTATTTGTAGTAAAACTGTGGTTATCCAAATGGCAATCACTACGCCAAAAAAACATGGTTACTACACTTTTACTGCAATAAAACCATAGTTAATTTTTCCACTTTACCACTCGTCTTTTTGTTCCCTAGTTTTAAAGTGTGTGTGTATAACTTTTTATTACATGATATATGGAACACACTTAATGTTGCAAGAATTATTTTATTTTATTTTTTTACAGAGCTTTATTTACACGTCATAATACCTACACATACTTGTCTGTACACCAATAAAATAATTGAAACTGAAATTTGACTACCAAATTGTAGGCTATGTAATTTTGATTAATTTAGCTTAAACTGGAAAGTTTTTATTAAAATCTCTGGACCTTCCAGTGAAAATGATTGACTTCTCTCTAGTGATTTGTGCAGGATTTTTCTAGTCCTGCACTCCACTCCAGAGCAGTGCAACAGTTGACAAAGTTGCTGAGATTTTTAAACTTACGTGAACTAATTATTTAAACTATTTAAAACTATTAATATTTTCATATTAGATCTTGAGAGGGCTGCAACAGTACTGCATGCAAGATTTGAGTTTGCACACAAATTAAAATGTTCAGTTAATGCTAGAAGGGTATTGCACACATCGATATAGGATAATTTTGTCACACTGTACAACAAAAGGTGAAGTAAACATCAAAGATGCTTTGCCACAAGCTGCAACTGTAGGAACTAAAGTGATGCAGATCTTCTTCCGAGATGGTATTCCTTGGAGCATCCACATTGTTGAAAACCTTCTGCATCGTCAGCAGGGATCTCAGGGTCTCAGATGTTTCGCCCCTTAACCTGAACACCTCGCCTGAGTGGGGCAGCGAAGACTATAACTAGCCTTCACCTGCAGAAGGGTTCCAACTGTGGGCTCTCTTCAGCCACAGCCATCTTGAGCTGGACTCGGCTGCTGCGGCTATGTCCCTGGTGGCTTTTTTCAGCTGTTTCGGCTCCAGGCCCACCCTCTAGAGGAAATAGCGCACTGATTTTGCTGGGAACCCGCGGCAGCCGACTTCAATAGGGTAGCTGGTTGCGTGCCACCCTTTTACAACAGCTTCGTCGACCAGGTCCTGGTACTTAGCTTTTTTCAGTTGGTGGGACGTGGCTAGCCTTTCTTCCCAGGGCACCGTGAGCTCGGCAACTATGATGGTTTTTGTGCTCCTGGATAGCAAGACCATATCTGGTCGAAGGGAGGTCACTGCCACGTCCTGTGGGAAGACCAGTTTCCTCTTCAGGTCCACACTCAACTCCCAGTCGGAGGCTCGTTGCAAGGAAGAGGGTGGATTCTTGACCACCATGCCGGTCTTATGAGCTTTGTCTCCTTCCATTACAAAGGTTATGGCTTTGGGGAGATGGGCCTGCTTGTTATTGGCTTTTACTCGCTGTTGTTCCACCCATTTGGCGATCTCCGTGAGGACCTTATCATGCCTCCATCTGTACCGCCCTTCTGCCAATGCCTTTGGACAACCAGTCAAAATATGGTTCAGTGTACAGGAGACTGCTCCACATTGGTTGCATGATGGATCTTCCTCTACGCCCCAGATCTTTATGTTTCTTGGTGTTGGCAACAGGTCAGTCACCGAGCGCAGGAGAAAGCTCAACCTCCCTTGGTCAATCTGCCACAGTTCCTTCCAGGACAGCGGTCGCTCCTGTACCTGGTCCCACTGCGTCCATCGACCCTGAGAGGCAAGCCCGATCGCTTTCACCTGACGCTCCTCCTCTGCTGCCTCACGGACTCTTTGCACCACGAGACCTCTTCTGGCTCTAGCATCAGCCCTGCTCCACCTCTTCTCACTATAATGTCCAAGGCCCAGGCGTCCCTGGCATATCACGCCCACGATTTCCTGGTGTTTCCAGTGGAATTCTGCTTCCATCACGGCTTGCTGGGGCTTCCACTTTCTACCGCATTTGATGGTCTTGCTTGCGTGTCTTACCTTCCTGTCCTCAGATGAGAGGAGTGTACTGACTGCCCTTGCCTTGGCGGCTTTAAACTCCTCGACCACAGATGAAACTGGCAAGGGAAGCTTGGAGGTCTTGCTGTACAGGTTAATTGCGCTAAATGATGGGGGAACTCCCAGCCATTTCCGCAAGAACTTACTGCACAGTCTTTCCATTCCTTCCACCTGAGACACGGGAAAGTCGTAAAGTAGGAAGGGCCATTGCAGCCGGGGTATGATGCCATACTGAAAACACCAGACTTTAAACCTCCCGAGTAGTTGGCTGTGCTCGATTGCCTTAAGCCAGGTATTCAACTGGGCCTTGGTATTAGTGAGATTGCCACTGTCCTTTAGGGAGCCATCGTACTGCTTTCCAAGGCATCGGATCCTTTGATCTTGGATTGTTGGAATCTTAGAGCCTTGGATGTTGAAGATGTTTCCTGTTAGCTTCCCTTTCAAGATACTGAGGCTCCTTGACTTTTCCGGTTTAAACTGCAGACGTGACCATGTTGCCATCTTTTCCAGTTCGCTCAAGATCCACTGTGTCCCCTGGATAGATGGAGTCATTACAGTCACGTCGTCCATGAAAGCTCGACAAGCGGGGTGTCTCGTGCCGTCGTCTGCTTTCGGGCCTCTGCACTGCGTTCCTCCTGCCTTTAGCAACAAATTCATAGCCGCTATGAACAGGGCCACGGAAATCGTGCATCCTGCCATAATGCCCTTCTCGAGCCTTTGCCATTTGGTGGTGACACTTCCCACAGTGAACCTCATCTGCAGCGCGTCCATGTGTGCCATTACAAGCTCAACTACCTCTGATGGAACTCGATAATGATCCAATGCCTTTCGGATCAGCTGGTGTGGGACGCTTGGGTAAGCTTTAATAACTGTTTAATAACTGTTTTTGCATTATTGTAAGGGGTAGGTTTAGGGTTGGGGTAGGTGTAGACATTAATAAAACACAATCTAATAGTTTGGAAATTTAATTTATTGTTAAATAAACCTCTGGTTTTAGCTGTATCCCTTCTAGCCACAACCCAGGTTTTCAAACTACCTTTGCAAATGCTTTATTAACCATTACAGCCTTGATTTCATTGAATTTCAGTCAGAGTTGTGCAACACTCAATCGCCGTTTACGGATACCATAGGAATGAATGAGAAGTGCCGTAAGCTGAATCCCACCTGTCACAAAAAGTCAGTGACTTCTCTTATAAAACAACATTTTTTTCTGTGTAAACTCTAAAAAAATAGTTCGATCCAATAATATTGTTTAGTTTAAAACATGTTGAAGGCTGTCGATTCATTAAATGATAAGCTGTTTCCTCTAAAAAGCTGTTTATTTTGCGTAGTGAAGCCTCTCCTCCACTGACATCCATTAAAAAAATAAATAAATACGGGCTCTGGTCTCCTTTCCCACGTATTGCAAGACCGGAAGCGTTAGCATTAGCCATTACACTTTTTGGGATAAAGATTGCAGGCTTGCCTTCTAGTGGCTTTGGTATATTCATATTTATGCTGAACACCCTCTGGCTCAGCCTGCCACAGTAGCCACGCCCCAAACTCTTGCTATTGGCTGCGCAGAGGTATGCAAATACATAGGTTGACAGGACATTGCTATCATTGGATTCGGACCTAATGAAATGATTTTATAGTCCTGAACCTTCCACAGAAGATGAAGAATGTGTAAGAATATTTATATAATATATTTTTATGTATTTATATTTATGCTGTGAAGAGACTTTCAGACCCTACCTTTAATTCACCTTTTTCTTCCCGTAAATATGGGCGCGGCCATTTGTAAATTTTATGGCACTGGCTTCCGGTCTCATCGCATCCAGCTATTTTTAGCTGTACAAAACAGTTCCTTTTACTACTTGATAATGCAAATTGGTGTGTCTTACCATATTATTTTAATGTATTATCTTAATTATGAACACACTGGTTTGTAGTGCAAACAGTTTTACCGTTTAGTGCACGTTGTTATTATTCTCATTATTTCCCTGTAGCGGCTAATGAACAGGTGTTCTGCCCAATTCTGACCCCTGCCAGATTATTACCCCCCTAAAATTGGTAGGTTTAGGGTTCGGTGTGGGGGAGGGGTTAGCATTAGGCAATCATATAGCGATTTCAACGAGAGGGGTAATAATTTGGCAGGGGGTCGAAAATGGGCACAACACCGGAAGACTCACCCATAGTCTTACTTCCGCGTTGAAGAAAAAAAGGTAGTCCCACCAGGATCAGAATAGGAAATACAAATATGGTCATAAGGAGTGGTCTTCCAACGGTTGAGGAAATACATATATGGTTATAGTAAGTACTTCACTCAGTCTTCTTAACCACCACAGTTTGCCGCAGTTAACCTTATTTTTTTTTTGTTGTTTATTAGGTTAGTCACTGGTAAAATACAGTGCACAGACTTACATTAATGGACAAAGTCAACAATTAGCCGTCAAAGTTTGTGAAATTACAGGTATTATCTTTCTTATCTCTAGTGCTGTCAGGCGTACGTTACTAGGCTAATTTACAGGCGATTATGGATTGTGTGCAGTTTTCAATCGCATTAAAATGTATTATTTTTACATACTTTATTCTCACAGAGCTCATTTATTTCATGGCTTCGTGCTGGATTGATTAAGTCATGGATATCACAGAACATGCGGCATTGAAGTCTTCACTATCCGAAGAAAATGAAGCATCCCTGTCTCTGACAGAATTAGAGACGAATACACAGACTCTTGAAGGTAATGAAGGGGGGAAAAATGTAATTATTCCCAAAACCCAGCACACTGATTCACATTATATTGCTCTTGTTTACAGAAGGCAATGCAATGGCGCCCTCGTCCGGTGATGAGAGGTGTTTCTTAGTTGAAGGTGCAGAAGGCACAGAGACTCAGGATAAGAAAATAATGGATGAAAAAATCTCTCCCATTGAAAGGCAACTTGAGTACTTGCTGAACAAAGCGGATGAGTTTCAAACACAGCTTTTATGGAGGTGCTTTTCAGATCTAGAAGAAAAAAAATGTTTAGACTTTTTTTGGTCATTTTTTTAACAGTCAAATATTTTTTGTATGTTTTAGTCGAGAGTGCCTCCAGAATTATGGGTTTGCCCATATTGTCCCCATGTTTTTGCAAACTTGTCAGCCGTACTTCACTTACCTGGAGTCCACAGCCAGAAACTCCAACCCCTTCCGTCCACCTCTGTCCACATATATACGCGCACAAGTGAGAAACTGATTTATTCTGCACATTTTACGCCACAAACTGCAAGAATCCACATATTTATTGTATTTGTATCCCATCACAGCTTTTGCACTTTTCTCAGCAACTGTGTTCTCGTCTGGAACAGCTGGTGTTGCTGTACGCCTCCTTCAGTTTCTTCTCACTGGAGGAATCTGATCCACTGAGGTACAAACCGATTATAAATCACAGACAAAACCTAGGCAGGTATAGAAATGAAGGTGAGGATTCAGAAGAAACTGATCCTTTATTAGCACAAAAGGAAGGCATGATTTTAGTATAAGTAGGATTCCACATTGGGATATTTCTATTACTATTATTTAACTTCGTTGCAGATTTTTACTATGTATCTTTTTTTACAGTATCTCTCACTTCTATATTGGCCAGTGTCAAATAGACAACATGAAGCTGTCATTCTTCCGGTACTGTTGCCCTACCCCCTTTCTCGCATCAGCCAGTACCGGCCTATACAAACGTATGCGCTGGAATGTGGAGCGACAGATAGAGGGAGAAGGAGAAGGACAGACATATGACAGTGCAGAGTTGTAAGTGAGGTTTAGTCAGAGAGAATCTTTTAGGAAGGGATTCTTCCATTTCTTTGTAAAAAAAAAAAAAAAGGAAAAGGAGAATGCCCATTTTATTTATTTAGAATTTATTTATTATACACAATAATAATTGTTATTATTAGGTAATAACACAGCCCTGCATCTATATATATATATATATATATATATATATATATGTATATATGTATATATATATGTGACCCTGGACCACAAAACCAGTCTTAAGTGTCAGTTTTTCAAAATTGAGATTTATACATCATCTGAAAGCTGCTTTGTTAGGATCGGACAATATTTGGCCGAGATACAGCTATTTGAAAATCTGGAATCTGAGGGTGCAAAAAAATCAAAATACTGAGAAAATCGCCTTTAAAACTGTCCAAATGAAGTTCTTAGCAATGCATATTACTAATCAGAAATGAAGTTTTGATACATTTATGGTAAGAAATTTACAAAATATCTTCATGGAACATGATCTTTACTTAATATCCTAATGATTTTTGGCATAAAATAAAAATCGATAATTTTGACCCATACAATGTATTTTTGGCTATTGCTACAAATATACCCCAGAGACTTAAGACTGGTTTTGTGGTCCAGGGTCATATATTTATATATATATCAGCCTTAATGCCCTTGTCAAAATGACAAAAAGAAGCATTCAAAATGTATAATGACACTTACAGTCCTGCAAAGGAGTGGAAAAAGTGGAAATCAGGATTAGGCAAAAATAATGTCTTTGAAATCATTCATACATGTGAAAATGGGCTGAGAATTGAACAAATAATTATGACCTGGCTCAGAGGAAGTTTTTCTGGTGATTAAGGGATAATACGAGACTTCACCTTACAAATGGTTGTCAAAAATGCTACCAAATGCACACCATATTTCGTGAGAAAGTATGATGTGCTAGAGTAAAACAGGCACTATTTTTGGAATCAGTGGCCCAAAATTAGTAAGAAACAAGTATTGGATTTTATTCAGCAAATATGACTCGGGGTGGTGTAATAATTTTTCCGCCAAAGCAAAAGCAACATTAGCAAAATGACAGTGTAGAAATAAGAACAGCCTTGTGCATTACATTTTCGCTTATTGACACCAAGAAAGTAAAAGTACACTCTAAATGCCAATAAAACCTCAGGATAATCATGAAAGCGAGAGCCTCATTTTGGCAGGGGATAATGCCATGTCTTCATCTTTACATCAAACATTTCCTACCTTCACAGTTACTTCCTGTGCTGCGAGGATGTCATTGAAGCAGCAGAAGATAAGGATGGAGACGGAAGGCGCGAGGGAGAAAGAGAGAGTAGAGTAGAGAGGATTTGGTCTATTGGGCGGTGGATTCAGACATACCCTGATCCAGACACAAAGGACATCACTGATTGGTAATGTATTAACATTATTAACAAACTACCTTCAGTTTAATAGCAAAAGATGGAGAAAACAATGATTTAATGAGGTACAGTTACTTATATTAGTATCTAACCATACATTATTTTATAATACTGTTGCTACAGTTTCTACTTTCCACAATAAGTCAAAAACCAAAGCTAATCCTATACAAGCACACGTCCATTTTGAGGTCAGCTATTAAGCAATATGCAACTTAGAAATAACAATTAAACCTAGATGAAAAATTCATTCCGTGTATGTTTTGTAGGGTGCTGTGTTCAGTTCCTTGTGGTCAGTACGAGCAGCTGTTGTGTCTGGGAAGTGAGGAGCCTTCTTCCTGCACTGCCACAGACTGCCTGCTGGGGGTGCTGCTGTCTCAGGAAACAGATGGGACATTTGGCATGAAAACATGAGGTGGTGTTCACTTAGGTCCTCACCCATTATGGATAGAGCATTTGGTTTATTCAGATCAGATGAGAGTACAGATCGAAGTTAAAATTTTTGCTACATTTTTTTAGTTCATGGCTGTTATTGTTGGTGGCGTTGTGCCATGTTTATTTGGTAAATAATTTACACTAGTTATGGAAAGCTTGTTAAAAGAGTAAAAGTTCCAAGATTAAATGTCAAACCAACTTTATTTTTCATTAAAACATTAAAATACAGTGGCCATCCAAGTAGTCTGTTACAAAATCCAGAAATAAAACCTGCTGGCAGTCAAGGCCCACTGCCTACTTTTCTCTGTAAAACAAAGAAATAAAACAATCCTTCCTTTCAAAATAATAAATTACAAAAATATACACAATAAAAGCTGGAATATGTAACACACAGAAGCAGTTATGTCTGTGCACAGTTGTTGGAAAACATGGTAAAGATCAGAGCATTATGAATAACGCTGTTGTATTCCTTCTTATGTCTTATTGTAAATCAGCCCAGTCAAAGCTATTCTCAGTGCATTGTTTTAACTGCTGGTTTGTGTGTCTATACAGTAGCTTTCCCTTTATGGTATTTGTATCTGTGATATGTCAAGTTATACAACAGTAGTTAAGCCAAAATACAGTGAAAGTCAGAATCTACCTGGAATCCCTGTGTTCCCTGATTATAATGTAAAGCGGTTCCTTTGATATATTCTAAAAAAAAGTTTGATTTAAATAAATGCTCCTACATTTACAGTGTCAAACACAGTACTATACAGTCTCTAAACTACTTCACAGCACTAGACAAATAGGCAGTACAACAGTACAGTACAAATGAAATTAAAACAGTAATCTCTCTTCATAATACACTAATCAGACTATCACTGTCCCTTTAAAATAATATACATGCACCATCACACACGACAAAACAGATAATAGGGGCTCCAATAATCAAATTGTGCTTTAACATTCCACTGGGCCACGATCAATCAATTCATTCAGTCAGATATATGACAAACAAAACTCCTCACCAGACTCCCAAACATCAATGTTTATATAACATTATCGTTATAACCATTATAAGTTAAATTTAGGTGAACATGTTAGGCCTATTCATAATGTGACCTATTGAATTCCATTTTCTTTAGAATATTCTTTGTATTCCAATAATTCAGATTTATTTATTTTTTGTTTGTTTGTTTGTTTGTGGTGGCAGAGAAAGACAGAGACAGAACAATGCAGAGTACTTTAAAAAAAAAAATTCATACTACTAGATAAGACCAACCAATTTCTCCAACCAAACTAGGGACAGTAAACTTGGGCGACTAATCTGACACAGTGTATGAGAGTGCTTATTTAGCAAAAAGTCCTTCCAGCCCTCTAAACATGGGAGTCAACCTCAGGCACAGCAAACCAGAAAACTTCATTTAAACTGCATGAGTGCTGTTATGAGAGCTGCTCCTTGTTCCTCAAATAGATACTAATCATTCATAGTTCGGACAGGTAAGGGAGGCACAGTGTTCAGAAGGTTCACAGTAAAGATGATCATCTAATGTAGCTGCACAGTTTTTCCTGTATCACTAAAAATATAATTAATAGTATAATTAAAAATCCCTGTAATGCATTAATCTAGAGTGGCAAAGGTTCTAGTGTCAGCGATTTTTTTAAATGTTACAGCAGTGCATATACTTGAGGAAAAAATATAATTCATTACTTTGTATGTCATGTGTCATGCTTCTTGAAGATAAGGTTTAGACCAAAGATGGTCTTTGAACCTGTGGATGCTTTGGAAAATTTGCAATACGGTCTTCTATTTTACAGTTATCACAATTACTCAAAGAATTAAACATTTCATTTGGAACAACTACAGTTGTCGAATCAGCAAATTTACTTCAAAATGCTCTCCTTCACTCTGTAGTTAATCCTGCAAATCCTGTGTCAAACAGTAGAATGCACAAGCACTAAAGCATTTTGCGCTATTGAACAAGAGCTGAATTAAACCAGTTTGGGTTTTTGTAATCATAGTGCAAGGGAAAAAAAAAAAAAGCCTGCTTGATCTTGAATTTTAAACCTGCTTGTTTCGATTTACTTCAAGGATTTATCATTTTTAAAGATCTTCTGCTCCAAGAAGTCAGAGAAAGGAGCCCATTTTGTTTTAATTTGCTCAGTCATTGAGTTGGCATCTTGCCTGCATTGTGGGTAGAGGGCTCAATAATGACTAAGAGAAATATATGTAGTTCAAGCCAGCCAGACATCTCTATTAAACCTTAAGGAAATGGCCTTCTGGCATGAGGGCAGGTCAGATATGGCTGATCATTTTGGCAGGGAGGTTGTTTTAGTGGCATGAAAATATGGACTTGTAGTGTTCCATTGCTTTTGGATGGGTGGGGAGTGCAAATGGAAGCTCACTGCACTAGAATAACTCTCAGGAGGAAGACGAACCAAACAGAGCAAGATGGTGATAGTCCAGCACACTGTTCTGCAGTATCGGTTTCAGGTTCACACAATTTCCTACTCCAACACTCGCTGAAATACTGCAGAATGAAAATGGATGAACCAGTCAAATCCATAATTAGATCCTCTGTAAGATTTTATCAGGAGAAAGCTCTATTATCTAATGCTACAACATACGTTTCCCTCCTGGTGGACCTTCATCTCAAGTCTTTTGAGTTCAAAAGTTCATATTTGGCAAGCATTTTATTCAGCTTTCCTCAGTGATGTGTCTCCAGCTCTACAACGGTCCACTCACCCTGAGCAGAGCTGCCTGGAGCCTCGGGTGAGAAGCTGCTCACAGATGTCACAGTGGCTGAAGGGGGTGTCAGAGGTGGCAACAAGTTGGGCCACAGGCTGCTTTCGAGGGGGCTGAGTGTCCCACCTGCTCCTCCGGGTAGTAGAAGAAGGGGCGAGCAACCATCACCTGCGAGCAGTAATGTCTGATTGATGAGCTGCTGGACAATGTCCACTTTCTTGCCCCAGTCAAACTCCAGAGGCGGAGGTCTTTCAGGAGATCCCAAGGGAGAAGGACTGTCTTGGTCTGCAGGAGGGTCTGTCTCTTGAAGTTCTCGCTGGGGACCCTGAATAATAGACTCTGGGGAAGGTGTTGTGCATTGTGAATAAAGATCAGCAGAGTCATTTTCTTCAGTGCATCTTTGCATGTCTTCTCCAGGGCACACAATAAAGGAGCTTTTACCTTCTACTTCCTCTACCACTTCTTGTCCCTCTTCCTCTTCTTCGTCACTTGTTTCCACAGTTTCATAGATGGTGGTGAGACCCGATGAAGGAGACAGGACAACTGGTGTATGCACCTTGTGTTTTTGCTGCTGCTGCTGTTGTTGTTCAAGTTCTTGTTGCCACTGCATGATCTGCTGTCGCTGCTTTAGTTCTTGCTCTTGCTGCTTAAGTTGCAACTCAAGTAAGTTTCTCTTCTGTTCTTCTTCCTCCTGCTGCTCTCTCTCATTCCTTGCTTGTTTCTCCTCTTCTTCTTGTCTTGCTTGTTCTCGATTACGTTTCTCCTGACGTTGCTGGATCTCATGAAGGTGCTGTTGATGTTGCTCTAGACATCGGAGCTGCGTGTTTGACACCATATTTGGTATTCTGGGAGGGAGGTCAGTGGGAAGCCGTGGCGGCTGGGTCACATGGGGAGCACGTGGCCGGAGACGAAGTTTGGACGACATCGTCATTTGGATAGAAAGCAAGTCATTTGGTTGTGGTGGAAAATGGGAGTTTCCTTCTGTGAATGAAGCAAAGGGTCCAAAACATGTTAAAAAGGAGAGTTAAGCAGAATGCAATAAAGCAATAATGTTATAGACTGCAGAGTGTGTTGAAGCAGGAAAAAAAAAAAAAAAAAGCATTGTGGGAAACAAAATTGTCAGATATAAGATTAAACAATTTAGTGGAGAAGGAATGAACAAAACTAATTTCGCACCTTGGTGACATTCTCTCAAGAACATTTTGTGAAGATATTTGTGCAATAAGTGGCTACACCCTGTATATGCAGTAACCTCTAACTATCGTGAAGAGCAAACAAAAACAAGGAAGAAAGCGGATGAGGTAAACAATCTCCCTTAATGTGACAAGCTGAACACATGCAAAAGTGAGAGCTCACCATGCATAGTATAATACAGCATGAAGCAAACAGGTATTTTTTTAACAATGAGAAAATATGACCCATCAATAGACCCATGCATAAAAATTAAAACATGCTTTACACACAAGCCACCCCAATGTACAGCATATCTCTTTGGTGAGGTGAGCATGCTTAAACAGAGGAAGTATTACAGAAAAGTGCATTGTGCAAAGCAAGTCCAGTTTTGTGGATTAAGAATCACCCAGCATTGGGATTTATTGAAGTCCAATTAGTCCAGGTAAATGCGTCAAACCAGGTCCTTTCAAATAGCTTCAGCTCAAACTGTTAATAATCAGAGTGATTAAAGCAGTTGCACCCAGTTAGTCCCAAAGTGGAAGGTGTGCAAAGTCTACTCCAGAACCAGTGGTATCAAAATACAAAGATGGAGAACAAAAAAGGATGTGGAGGACTTAAAGCACCTTGATAGAGGGCGAGATCCAGGAGGTTGATGGCGTCAGATCTTGTTTTTCCTCCTCTGGATGGTAGGAAGTTGAAAGGAAGGTAGGGTCAAAAAGGAAGGGTGGAGGAATACAAGCAGAAGGAACATACTGGCATAGAATAAACACTCTCCTTCTGCTGCAAGCATCCTGTTTTCTTTACATAATTTGGTTACAGAAGGTTCAACATGTGTATTTGTGTGCAAGTTTACAATTTGGTATTAGTATCTAACTTATAATGCCACAACAAATGGTACCAAATGGTTTAAGTTAAGGCGAATATTAAATATTTAAACAAATATGACTTAATTATGTGCTCTGATGCTTAATAAAACAATACCATGAATTAGTGTCTCAGCCTTATGTAGTAGTTTCACATGCTTCTTAATTTTAAATACCTAATATTTACTCAAATGAATATGCCATTGAAATGTGACCAATTTGCAACAGTCCATAGTATTGAACAGTGGGCATTAAAACAAATCTTGAAACTCAAACGTCAAGAAACATACAGAGCAAAGAGAAATCATGTTAAATATCTAACCTTTATTTAAAGCTAAGACATTAAAGTACTCCAAATAAACCAGACATAAAAAAGTAAGGGGTTAGCAAACCCTAAAGTGCAGAAGAGTGAAACATGTGAGGACAGGATATGGCAACGATGGAAAAGGGATGAAAGACTGGTATTTATTTAATAGACAACAGAATACAAAAAGCAACAAATATGCATTTGTTCAGTAAAAAAGAATCGGTAAATACACAATGTTGAAAGCCCATTACATTGTTCATTTTTCATCAATTGTTACTTCTGTCATTTTGAACACTCCACAAACAAATAATTTCATGCCAGTTCAGACCAACACCCATTATTAGATTTAAAAAGAATAGTTGAGAAAAACAGGTCACCTTTAGTGTAAATGGTAGTAGCTATTGCACATACAGGTTCTAAGCCATATACTTGTAATGTAATTTTAATAGCTGTATCATATTGTGAAAGTGGCACTGCTGAATGAGCGTTTTCTTAACTGGTTAAAAAGACATCATCAACAGGGAAACCCCAAGCTAGACAAAACCCTTATATAGAGATGACATCAACAAGGTACACTGGAAGGTGGATTTTAAAGTGCACTCTATACGTTACCTGCCAGGGGACTATCAGTCTTTTCGCATATAGTGGAGTAGTAGGGATGCTGAGAGTCAAGATCTTGTTCCTCTTCCTGGTGCTGTCGGGACAAAGCATCAGTCAAGCCAGACTCTAAGGGTACAGCTCCCGCTACTGAATCAGGCTCAGGCAGCTCACTGGACTCTCCACACAGCATGTACTGCTGCTCTGGGTGAGACTGGAACTCTCCATGTTGGCTTTTAATAGGGTCAATCTTTTCCTCTGATGCAGTAGTGGGTATCAGGGTCAACTCTTTAAGAAGAGATGGATCCTTGGCCTCATCTGGGAGCTGCTCTTCATTTTCTAGAGAAAAGATGCCAGGACTCTTGCTGCAACTCTCGGCAGATGACTGGGCATTGGAGTTAGAGGTCATGTAGTCAAAGCCATAGGATGCAGCAGAAGTGGCAGACTGAGGGGTTTCACTACCACCACCGCCATTCTCCCCACCCATTTCTTCACATTCCTCTAGAGTTGACAAGTTGCGGCCCGCAGGTGCTGCTCCACAGGCATTGCCAGTGC
The DNA here is from genome assembly GCA_036784905.1 of Acrossocheilus fasciatus. Classification (NCBI taxonomy): domain Eukaryota; kingdom Metazoa; phylum Chordata; class Actinopteri; order Cypriniformes; family Cyprinidae; genus Acrossocheilus; species Acrossocheilus fasciatus. Next base: position 31,143,058 of record CM071938.1, on the reverse strand, counting down.
CAGATAGCTCAGCTTGAGGGTCACTGATCTGCATTTCACCTTCTGTGTCACTTGCCTCATCCTCAGTAGCTGATGAAGGAGATGATGGAGCAGTTGCTGGACCACCCAGTACATCGTCAGCCGGCAGAGTCTCAGGTTCCTCTTCCTCCTCAGCTCGTTCAAGGTGGATGCCTAGATCTTGCATGATGTCTGGCAAGACCGTGGGGACAGGGTTTAGTGGTTCTGGCTGGAGCTCCACTTTAGGATGAATCTCAGTACATGAAAAGTTGTTGTCTTTCACCTCTTCTGGTAAACTTGTGTCTCTGTTACTGTCAGATGCTAGGTCAGGGTCACTGGAAGTATCAGGCTGGAACTCGCAGGTTTGAGAGGGTGTCAAGGCTAGTTTGGGGCCAACATTCCCCTCTGCAGCAGATATTGGGGCTTGTTGAGGTGTGCAAGGTGGAGGCTCCAAAAGGTTTGATGGAGAGCCCCTTTCAGAGCTAACATCAAGTCTTGCTTGAGCAGGTGTCTGTGTTGGGGTTTCTGGGTCTGCTTGCCAACATTCAGAGGAAGGACTTGAAAGAAGTGTAGAGGCAGGTTGTGGTGGCTGGGCCCAGGCATCAGCAAAGTAACTAGGCTGGTTCCACTGGGATGCTGGAGAGGCAGAAGGAACCATAGGAGGAGGCTGGATTCGGTTCAAGTTGTCTAATCTATAGTCTTCAGTCAAGTCGTCCTCATCTGCATTGCCATAACTTTCAAGCCCACTCTCAGTAATGCCCTCGCTTGCCATTTCTACATCTTCATCCTCTTCATCATCCTCGTTGTCATGATTCTGCCTATGAGAGTCCTCCGCTCTTTCAGACCCAACCTCCATGTCACAGACTCGGTCATCATCATCTTCATCATCATCATCTTCTTCGTTAGTAAGAATATCAGAAGCCTTTTCAAAGTCAGGGGACCCAACAGATGCACCTTCACCATCAGCTCCTTTAAGGCTTGCATCCCCTAGATCATCCATGCTCTCCGTGCCCTCCAGGACACCTGGAGCACTTAGCTCTGATGCTCCCTGCTGGCTGCAACTCACATCCTCAGAGTCAAGCTCAGAGAGCAAGGCCCCTGCCCGCCAAACAGAGCTGGCAAGCCCAGCTGACCCAGGTCGAGACTCTTCAGTAGGCTGGGTGCCACTCATTTCTGACAGAGACACTTGTTGGCTGCCTTCCCTCTCTTCTTCTTCCACATCTTCAGAACAGTCACTGTTAATCCGTTCAGCTTTTTCAGCCACCTCTACACCAGAGGACACTATGGCAGCTGCAGAGTTATCAAATTGTGAAGCAGTTAAGCTTTCCTGCTCAGTTGCTTCCTGTGCAACTGGTGCCTCAGCCACAATAAGCTTTTCATCAACTTTTCTAGATACCTGCTCTTCAGATTCCTGATCAACTACAGATGATGTTGGACAAGCCACTTCAGTAGAACCAGCTTCTATTAAGGCCTCTTGAGCCTCTGGCTCTGTGTTAGAAATATCCAGCACACTTTGAGAGCTGACATTAGTGACCTGCACATCTACCACTTCCTGAACATCTAAAGAAGAGGCTGGAACATCCAGAGAACTCACTACAGTTGGAGTAGCTTCAGGCCCTGAAACAGACTCTTCCCTGGCTATGGCTGCAGCTGTTGCTACAGCTACAGTAGCTACTGCAGCTGCTGAAAGTTGCACAGGTTCTGCTGCAGGTTCTTTATCAGGTTCTTTATCATCCGGCTTTCCTTTGACAGACTGTGTTGGTTTAGCTGGCTGAAGCTTTGCACTGACCATGCTACCTGGTTGTTTGTGACTGGGAGATGCTGCAATGTTCTTGCCTGATGCTGGACGTGAGGCATTGTTTCGTGGACTAAAAGGCACCTTACGTGTTGGTACACTTTTTTTGTCATCTGGTTTGGGTTGAGGTGCTTTGATGCTAGGTGGAGGTCGTTTGGTAGCTGCAGCTGGTTTTGGAGCCTCTGAATTTGAAGGCTTGCTAGCAGCAGATCGGGATATTGTTGATGGAACAGTTTTTTTTGCAGGTGCCATTGTGCTTGTTTTTCCAACATCTAAAAATGATAAATAGATGTTGATAGCATTATGGAATGAACAAAAAAATTAAGCAGTACTTTTCCATATATATAATAAAATCCTAATGCTATTTTTATGAATGGTACGCCACCTTTCCGAGCAGCTGATGCTGTAACAAGGGGTTTAGTAGCAGTGCGGCTTGTTCTAGGAACTGCAGAAGTAGATGTAGTTGTACCAGTTACTGTTCTTCCTGTAGCTGAAGTAGCAGCTGGTCGTGGGGCTGAACTTCCAGTTGCCCTAAGAGAAAACAAAGAAAAAGTAATTGTGAGCAGCTTAGAAAAAGAGTGATGCCTGTTTGATGTTTGTCATTTTATTTTAGATATTGTTTTTTACATAAGCAACTACAGATCGAAACTTCCCCATCTGAATGTTTCATTGGAATGCCTTCCAAGATGTTTTTTGCTGGCACATGTACAAAATAGGTTATCAAATCAGCTTCCTGTCTTGAGTAGTAAATCTGTAGTCTGCATGCGTACCATAAAGCAATCTCAAGCAGCACCAGAAAACTAATCCACTGGGGCCATTCGTCAACTAATGCATCTACATCCCATTTCTCTAACCTGAGAGATGATGACTTGGGTAGGGAAGAAACAGGAAAAGGAGGGGAGAAATGGTGTGATGAAGGGAGTAGAAGTGGGGATGGGTAAAGCGTTTTATAAGTGACTGCATTAGGGAGAAATGGATGATAATCAATTTTTCTTTCAGTCTAGCCTACACTCCCTTAATGTAGTTGCTTCATAGTTCCCCTTTTCATGTTCCCATTGGGGAAAATTAGTGATGAGAAGATCGCTTGCATCATCTCACACGCCTTGGTTACTTGCAATTTAATAAATGCTTTTAGTCTTGCAGCTCACAATGAGTCTTTAACTAGATAACTGACAGTCATATTTGCCCTTACCGGACCTTGCACTCTAATAGGATCTGATAAAGTTCTCGCGTACAGCCTGCTTTATTTGGACAAGGGCACAACAGGGTATGTGTCACGGAAACAAATAACGCTAGTGAAAATGCTATGGTCACAGTTCAGTTCCAATGTATATCCATACACCTGGATGCCGTGTTAAAATCTACTAACCTACATAACTGGCTACAACTAATCAGACCTGGTAGTAATAAGACAATAATCAGAGTAATATGTAGGAGTGGGCGATATGACCAAAATCTTATATCATGATGAGTCATTTTTTCACGGTAACGATATACATAGACAAGTAAACAGTCAGTGATTAAATAAGAATAAAAAACTAAAAATCACAAGCAATAGGACAAAAAGACTATAGTAGAGCAAATAAGAAATGCTGCATACATTTTATAAAGCAATCAAATAGGGCCTATATAAAAACACTGCATTCTTCACTGTGTGAATTAAATATTTTTCATCTGATTAAAGTTACAAAAGTGACTAAAATCAAGAGCAGTGATAGACTTTCTCTCTTTTGTTGTGTGATTTCTGATTACATGAATGACAGACAGCAGGAATATTAGACTGCTGTCACTTTAAGAGCTGCCCCGATCCAATATACTGTTACACGTTTTCTTTCTCAGCCATTTTCTTTCACTTAAGAACTAAATTACTGTGTTTACGAGGATACTTTAAAAAGACGGGCATTTTAACTGTTCAAGGCCTATAAAGCAGCAAAAATAACCCTTTTCAATAGTCCTGTGATTTTATGAGTACCGCTGTCACTTGTTTGCGTCCACTGATTGCATTTCAACAGCTTCAAATTACTTGTTTTTAAACCGCAATGCTTAAAAACATGTGCGCTCCGAAGTTTGGCTACAATTGCAATCAGAAGCTGAAAAAGCTCAGTATAATATTTAGGGATGCACGATATTATCGGACCGATATTGGCTTAAAATGTAAATATCGGCATCTACCAAAATGAAAAATTATGCCGATATGTCTTGCAGATAAGAGGAATAACTCACATGTGCTAAGGGTGTGCTAGCGATTAGATCACTTCAGTAGTGTGGTCATTCTTGAAGCAAACGGTTTCTGGCACGTGCAGTAGCAGCAGCAGCCAGTGCTGCCAAATAATTTTCAGAGAAAGTTGCTAAATGTTGCACAACTCTTTTTGTGTAATCTGGATGGAAAATTTGTGTCTTTTTATTGTCTGAGTCACTTATTAAATGTTGCTAAAAGTTGCCAAATAAATTAAAAAAATTGCTAAATTTGTTGCTAGGTGCTTTTGGAAGAAAAAGTTGCTAGGGTAGTCTGAAAAGTTGCTAAATTTAGCAACAAAATTGTTAAGTTGGAAAACAGCAGCAGCCTTCCCCGGGTCCTAATGCCCGACCGGCAAGGCATTGTATTTACATTAGGGGGCGCTGTTGTAACAAAGTAAAATACTCAAATAGAGTGGTGGAACTATGATGTCACTTTGTAAGCGAGTGCATTTTAGCACCGGTTCCATCGTCAATGGGTTTTTTGAATGGGATTTTGGTTAAATCCTTTAAATAAGGTCCGTGGTTCACATGGGCTCAAGATACTTTCACGTTTTATTCTACGACATAAAACACACCAGTTAGACCCCACTCATGATTTTTTTTAAACCATTACGTTTCTTTAAGGTGTTTGCTAACAAGTTGCTAAATGGGACTATAGGCGCTGTCGGAGACATTAAACATCATCACGCCGAACAGTTGATCAATTTATTGTATTATCCAATAGTAATATAATTTGTAATACAATTAATTGTAGAATAACCAATTAATAGTTTCCCACATTTTACATTGTTGTTCGACAATGTTTTTTTTGCTTTGCCCTGAAATGCAACACAAGAAGCTCATTTCATCGCTTTCTGACTCATACAGAGACTCAAGGTTCATACCATAAGGTAAACTCATATTACTATTAATCCATGTTAACACCACATTTACCGGCTTTACGTGGTTAAAGTGAAAATTTAATGCATAGTGCTTAAAGCCAAGTTAAAATTAAATGTTTACGGCCACATGAAGCTGTTAGAAAGCATAGATTGAGGATTTCCTAGAAGCAAGGGTAAAATAACATTGTGTACCCATCCTAACAAAACGATAGCTGAAATGTGGTACTTTATTCACTAAAATAAGTTTAATCTTACCATGTCCAAAAACTCACTCACTCTGCTGTTATTTAATAGATTAAATGCACTAGAATTTTATTGAATAGTACGTGGAGACACCTTCATATTAAATCAAGGATTTGACTTTTAATGCACCTTATTTTGAAATGTACAGAAATAAGTGTCCTTTAGTTATGATTATTTCATTTATTCACTATACTATTTATTACTAAAGTCTCATTTCAGTTTTAGTTTCTAGTTTTGTATTTATTTCAGTTCATATGAAATGGTTCATGTTGCGTGGATTAAAATTCATATACAAAGTAAATACTTCTCACTGAACCTTAAAAATAAGTTTGACACAGTTCTCGAGAGCGCGGTGGTTGTGACGTTGAAGGTGAGCAACCGTGGTGCTGTAGTTCGTTTAGCTTTAGTTCTGGCGCTTTTATTCAGGCTTCAAAATTCAAGGTTATATTATTTTGTGAAGATTATCTTGATGGACAAAACGTGTAAGTTTCATGAACTATGGTTGAACACCGATCTTATTTTTTGCGATAATCCAAAAGTCTATGGAAAAATCCCATTGGCCTTTTGTCGAGGAACCAGTTTCATGCTAACAGCCGATCCGCCTACAAAGTGACATCATAGTTCCCCAACTCTATAATCACTAAGAAACTTGTGTTTCTGAATAAAGCAGTATCAGTGTCATAAAACCATGAGTATGTTTTGATTAAAAGGTCAAAAGCTATAGCTTACGTGAATAAAAAAAATAAAGTTACAAACATGACACTTGGAAATTAAATAGTTTTATATACAGATTCATTAATTGGTGTAATTTTTTTTTTTAATAAAATATGAGCTCTAAATGATTTTCAGAATTTTTACATGTTAAATCTTAAAATAATATTTGAGGTTACCACTGCATCTTAAAAAAAAATAAAAATTTGATATATGGTTGATTTATAATTATTTTCAAAACTTTCAAGTGTACTGTTATTATAAAAGAACTTCATTATTGTTCATTTAATTCTAACAAATAAGTTTGTTAAAAACTAACTAAAATTTCAAGCCTGAACACACCATCAACAATGGCGGACGTTGTGTTGCGATTGATGTTCATGGCTTTGCGAACCTACATCAGCATCAGAACACAGCGAATCCAACGTGTGTGTGTTTAGCTGCCATTTCAAATATGGTGGTCAAACGTTTCTGTTAGTCTTGTTGGTCATAGTAACCCCGCCCCCAGCCCCTGACACAAGCGGTTCTTACTTCTAGCCCAGCAATTTTTTGGTGCTACTTACGAACCATTTTTCCTGGTTCGGAGCTGGTGCTTTGGGTGTCGAAAGACAAAGAACCAGTTTGAAACTAGGCTCTGGCTCCGAACCAGCACTCGAACTGCCTTGGTGGAAAAGGGGTAACGTGCAGTACCACCAAGTGAACTCGTTCTCAACAGTCACCTCGCGTCTGCACTGTTGTACACGGACAATCCAATCCACACAAGCAGATGGTGTGCGTGGACATCCGCAGACACTTTTGATGACAAAAACTGCATCATGCGGACAGTGCGTCGTGGAATGCGGATGGCTGAACTATACTTTCGACTTTAGTCTTTATGATCAAAAACACCATAAAAAGACCTTTTATTAGCAAGAATCAGAGCCACCAAAATTTCAAAAGATAAGAACTGTATGAAGCATATTGGAATGCTCAATTCAATGCCAGTAACCACGGCACATACTCCCGCTCTTTGTACAAAGAACACAGGCAATGAGCAAACTTCTCATAGTAGTGCACAATGTAGAATATGGTCAAACCGCTTGGCCCCAAATACCAAGACTATAACATCTCCCCCACAGATTATTCCGAAACAACGGCCAATTGTTAAAGAATGAGAACAAAAGAACTGGAATCTCCCATTACAATTCTATGACCTACATAAAGTTTATTTGTACTAACTAGGACACTGATTAAACCATCTTTGGTTAAATTAAAGCAAAATAAAAGACGACAACAAGAGGGAGAAGAAAATCACATTACATAAATAGAGGGCAACTAACATAACAGGAGAGCATTAAGGTATAAAATAAGCATAGCACAGCAATTAAGGTCAACATATTTGCATCTTTATCTTCATTTCTGTAGCATTATGCCTATCAGAGGCACCAAAACTCAATTACAATGATGCAGATGGAAAGTACAAACCAAAAAGTTTCCACAGACACACGCCTCAGACATCCAAAGGCTTAGGTTTTTACAAAAAAAAAAAAAAAAAAACCTTTGCTTTTCTAGGGCTCATTATCCTCGTGGCCAAACAGAACATAAATTGCCATGGCTGTGATTGTGATAAAGACAAGACTAACAGACAATAAGATTGTTGACCATTATGTATCTATTTTTCCAGCTCCAAAGCAATAAAATAATGGGTTGAGAAGTTTAAGATGACAATATAAACGAGGTCAAAGACATTCCTACAGGAGCAATCTCCCTTTAGCACAAATGGAAAGAACACAACACTCACCGGCACAGACATTTGCATATCAATAATTAAGTTTTAAGTAATGGCCATTAGGATGAAGGTACTGTTCCAAATTAAATGAGTCACTCAGCAGTGCATTTCCCTTATATTCCAGTTAAACATGGTTTTAAAACTTAACTGCTCCATTCATTCTAGACATTTAAGGGTGTGTGGTCCTTTTATTTTCGACCTCATTAGCACCATTTCAAAATTTATAAGCTCATTCATTTTTAAATATTTGTCTTGTGGTATAATGTAACAGAAGCCATCTGGTTTACCAGCAATATTGTAGCAAAGGAAAAAGGAAAACAAACGGTGAAAGACTAACCAGCAGCTTGGTTCGAGGGAAATTAAAACGGTCGATGACTTAAGAATTCAGAAATTCAAGAGGCTCACTTTGAAACAGACCAAAAACTCCAAATACAAGGGAAATTTGATTTGGTAAGCACAGCACTCATCCAAGTCCCATGAAACTATAAACTGAGCGATCGAGATGGCTGGTTTAGCAAGTTGCAAACAAAGAACCCTGGCAAGTAACCCGCTTTTACCTCACAATGTTACCCAAAAAACTGGCAAAAAGTCCTCTCCTAGGAATGCCATAAATGTTTAGTCAGCACATATACATATACCAGAAAGAAAGAGTGAAAGAGGAGATGAGAGGAGGGGAGATGCTGTGATTGCATCATGAGGAGACTTTGATGGAGCTAGTTTACATTTCCCACAGTAGGAGTGTGATTGTGTTTCTGCAGTGCAAACATTTCATTTGAAGCTTCAGTGAGAATATATATTGTATGGCACGCAAAAGGAAAACAAACCCATCTAAACGGACAGATCAAATGAGTGCTCAAATTCATAACCACTATTCACTAACCATTGATCTATTCTCTGAGTTAGACATTTCATTCCAGACTGAATTCAGAGTCAGTGCAGAAATACAGTGTGCACACAAACCACACCCTGTAGTTTTGTCTAAAACAACAAGTCCAACAAAAGTGAGCCTAAACAGCCTTGTAAACGACATTACCGCATGAATACATAGAATTAAGCACATAATTAAACCGTAATCATGACATAAGACCAGTCATATTCACATTAACTGGCTGACTGCATTTACAACACTTACAATTGATGAGCTTGAATATGTAATCATCTGCAACACAAACTCTGCATAACAAGTTTCCCACACTTTTCAGCCAAAGACTTCCAGTTGTTTGTGATTAGATATTTTTTAAATATAGGCCTAATTTTCATTTTCTTTACATGATAAATATTAGAAGTCACACTCACAAAGTGGTATTTCTAATTGATACGATCTAAGCAAGAAAATTCAATTACTAATTTAAGAATGTTAAATCTCTTATATTTCCAAACTTTCTATAGCATTTTACCAAATTTACCTTTTTTTTTTTTAATAAACAAAGTATAAATAGTATTATTAAATCAGCTGGGGATGGAAGTCACATTTGTAGGGAAATGGGAAAGAAATAAAACTGATAAATCCTAATCATTATCAGAACCACATGACTAAAATCTCAAAAGTAAAACTTTGTGAGATATATGAAATGAATGAACAAGAGACTGAAGACATAATTGGTAATGCAGCCAGCTTGGATCATAAAATCCATTTAACTCCAGTGAAGATACCAATTATCATTCTCAGAGAGTAGCATCAACAAAAAGAGCACTGTTGAGCCTATACTCTGGTAAAGCCTAATCTAAGCAGTCTTTCAGGGAGTCTGACTTACAAAGTGACAGAAACTTGAGCCAATAACCACCAGACAAACCAGAGACCATTCACTGCAAAAAGCATGCAGTCATTGATATTTGTATGGCATATCAACTAAATGGTGTGCAGAACACAAAGCACTTCTAAGATGTTACTTCATCCAGATCGATGCAGGAAATCTGCCTTCTTGATACCTTAAAGCCACATCAAGAGTTGTGCAATCGTGCACTTCCCAGCATTTAAATTTTCCATTAAAATACAGTCAAATGTAGCTCAAATCTCCAAAAGCTGCTTTACCTGTTAGTTTTGGGAGCTGCAGTGGTTTTGGCTGTGGCAGAAGTGCTGGGTTTGGCAGCAGGGGCAGCAGCTGGCCTTGGAGCAGGAGCTGAGGAAATGAAATTGAAAAATCATGTTCCAAAGTAAAAACTGACTGGGACTGCTCAAGAAAATAGTGGTAAAATATAAATGATGAAAAGAACTATAATTAAATAAAATTACATAATGACTCACTGCACCACAACACTTTTGTATTGTCTCTGGCACATGGGAATAATATGTTATGTTATGTTATTTATTAGTACATGTCCAACCTAGTAAACCCATACCTGCCAGGACATCTGATGACGGCAGAAAGCACATTTTGTTAGCTTTAATTATTTTACAAAAGCGCAATGTTTTGTTGTTATTGTGAGTGTGCACAAATAAACGTAGTCTCTTTACAGATTTGAAAGATATATTACTCTTATCCATATGACCAAAAATTATTTTAAGTGTTTTAAGAGCAAGTGAGCACACCGGTGCCCCCATCTCATGCAGCGAGTGCTACTATTCAGCTTCCAAACACCGCACAGACACTTGAAAAGTGCACATTTTTCTAGGTTAACATTAGACTGAGCAGCCGTGTAAAGTTGCTGCAACTAACATATTTCAATGATAAGCCATATTTGAGGTCGTTGAATGACAGGTGAACGTTTGGATGACATGCCCGATGTACTAACACACAGACCTGTTAACGAGCTGTCCGTGACGGACTGCGTGACCTCAGCACTTCCTGTGGATTTTTTTTTTCTGCAATTAAGTGATTAATACTAACGGTTATTCAACTATCAGGGGGCTGCCCTAAATTAAAGCTGCAGTCCGTAACTTTTTGTGTTCAAAATCGTCAAATTTATACAAGTAGGGGTGTAACGATACACGTATTTGTATTTGTATTGAACTGTTCGGTACAAGGCTTTCGGTTCAGTACGCATTACAAACTGAAAGATTCATTAGACTATCCTATTACATATGGAAAACAAAGGAGCTTAAAGTGTGTGAAATATACTTTTCTCAGTGCCACTGCATTCAACAAGGCAGCCCAAAAGATGTAACAGGCAACGTGTTACACCAGTTGCGCCAGTGGCATAGCGGATGGGCACATAGGCCCTGCGATAACCTCCCCTTGCTGGGTTGCGTGGAAAGACTATGATCTTGTATCGATGATAGCCAGAGATATTGTCAAAAAATTTTTTTGGCAATATTAAGAGGATTTGGCGTTTCCAATTAATGTAGGCCTGTTACATTCTTATTTTATTAGGTCTATTATTATTATTATTATTATTATTATTATTATTATAACGTTACTTTTATTATTAAATTAAGATTACAATTGATTTGCCCCCCAATAATTACCACATAACTGATGCACTGAGAGGATAACAAAAGATTAGGCTATTTACTCCTCGATTAAAATGTTTTAAAAAAACGTCTTTTAAAACAAGTCTATTATACAATGACTGGAGTGTTAATATTTTAATTATAGGCCTATAATTCAAACAAAAATCTACTAAATAAAAAGCTTAAGCACAGACTGTTAAACAACTTGTTGAAAAACGAACACGTTTCTTCTCATTTTTTCCACTATGTATGGGCCACAAGAGAAATATTAAGGGAATAAATTAAAACAGTTAGCTATATAGGCCAACCATTATCAGCATATGTTGAAGTAGATTCGTCTCTCGTCATCTCTGAGGGAATATGCAGTGTCAAATGCCAAAAGCTCCATCATTACATTTTTACTTTCACTTTCTGCATAGTGAATTGACTGAGATCAAGACGTTCACAAGTCCTGATTTTGCGGAGTTAGATGTGTTCTTAGGTCAGCATATTTTGTTGACCCTGGAACAACATTTTAATTAAAAAAAAAATTAGTCTTGACCATATCCCTACACCTAAACCTAAGCTTAACCTGAGTAATCCCTAAAATCAGAGGAAATGATTTTGCATGTTGCTTGTGTGATATCCATTGGCTCACCTTCATGGTTCAAAACAGAAATATTTCCAACATTGCGATGTAACCAATTACCCTGCCCCCCGTATCGAAAATGTACCGAACCGTGAATTATGTGAACCATTACACCCCTAATAATAAGAGAGTACACATGCATCCATTTTCCAAACCGTGTTTTTGGCTTGTCCTGAATCACTAAGGTACAATAAGTGTATATTCGGACTATTTTAGACTGGTTCGGGTCGGTACCGCTGTGGAGTAGCCCAGTACCTGCGTGATTCGTCAGACATAAACAGAGAGAAGTAGCTCCGGCTACAATGTTCTTCCACAAGACGCATTCAGTTCTGTTTATTAACCGCGAGAGCACCAAAAGTTACGGACTGCAGCTTTAAATAAAACTACTTTTCTATTTTACATAATGACCCACTGCACCACAACAGGTTTGTGTTGTAACTAAACTCTGCAAGTGACCTAGTAAACCCATACATGCCAGGCCATCTTACCTGCGGATTTGGGTTTGGTTGCAGCACTAGTGGCAGCTGTGGCAGGTCTCTTACTCAGGCTGGTAGCTGTGCTGGCAGCCGGTCCTGTCTTTGTTCCACTAGCTGTGATGGTTGTCGTTGATTTGCTAGTTCCAGCAGTTGTTGCTTTAGGTTGGGCTCTTGAGGTTGCAACGGCAGTAGAATAGCCAACGGGTTTCTTACTTGGACCAGAAGATCCAATGTTAGCGGTGGGTTTCTTCTTGTCTGCTGCCACAGTGCTAGCTGGAATGGGTTTCTTGGTTAGGGTACTCGATGCAGTCTTTGTGAGACCATTAGCCACACGGCTCTGGGTTGCTTTGGCTCGTGTGCCTGGTCCAGTGGTGGCTGGACCTGCAGCAATCTTGCCTTTGACTGGGCCTTTGGATTTGCTTTTAGCATCTACTGCTTTCCCAGAAGCTTCTTTTACAGTTGGAGGAGCCGCTTGCTCATTTTGGGGTTCATCAGATTGTGAGGCTGTAGTATTATTTTGAGACGCCCCGTCACTGCCTGTTTGTTCTATTATGGGTTCTGTTCCTTCGGCTTCCATTGGTTCAGATAATGCTGTGGCCACCCCATCAGGTTTCATCGCCAATATTACCCGACGAACGGTTGCTGCTTGATATGCTCGCTGGATTCAGTGCTGCTCACACACTGAACCCAGGGATAATGGATGTTGTTCACCAACTCAATAACTGCCCTGTAAAAAAAAAAAAAAACAGGAAAGACAATTAAATGCTATTTGCAGTGACTTGTTTTTTTTTTGGCTTGACGCACCTGAAGCAACTTGATTATTACGGAGTCAGAGTGTAACAGTTGCTTCTCGTACAAAAACACAAATACAATCAGTTTGGCAGAGAAATGCTTTTGCTGCGTGTAATAGATTTGAAGAGTTTTAAAGTAACCATGGAACTGAAGGAGTTTAAAAGTAAAACATTCTACTGCAAGAGGAAGCAGCATTTTTTTTTTTTTTTTAAAGAGAACCATTCCTATGAAGGACAACTTGGAAAATACAGGAAATGATACATTACGAAAGAACCAAAATACAAAAAGATCAAGTCCAGGTGGAACATCCTACATAAGTCCTTGTCATCTTTCAGCTGTTTACAATCTAGAATGGACTACACTGTAAAAATTATCCTGTTACATTTACGGAAAAAAAAAAAAAAAAAAAAAAAAAAAATTAAGAATACAGCGACCGTTTAAGGTATTACAGAATGGAATACTGGTACCTGTATATTTTATGACTCGTAACATTTCATTTCATTTCATTATTTTATACAGCTAGGTATCTTTACAATTAATAGTTTTTACTAAAGCATTTTTAGTTTTTCTGTTCTGTAGAAATTACATTTTTACACTGTAACAATTTGATAGTGATGCGGAAAAGTGTTTCTGTAAGTATTTTGATTGGGTCTCAAAGACATTAGTCGGAATTGAACACTAGGCTCCATAAAAATCAAAAATGTTAAGATGATATATGGATTTGATTCATTTATGTGCATCATTTACACAGAGCAGTCACCACCTGCCCTACAGAAATATTATATCATTATCTGGACTTCACCTACCTGTTCATACAAACTAGTCATTTCCTGTCTGTCAAGTGTAAACAGATGGCATTATTAACACCAGTGTGTACATTTTATAGATTCAATTCCACAACTTTAACATAAATATTTACTTTATTAACTTTTACAACTTTAACTTTTAAAACATACCCAAATCAAAATCTGCCAGAATTCTAAAAGACAATATACCAATTTCACTGGAGCACTGCTCTACGCAAATCGTATTCCTCCTTCAGGCACTGACGCAAAAGCTTGTCAGCAAAAAGATTGTGGCATGGGATTTGAAGAAAGGAGGATAAAGAGTCAATGTGGTGGAAAGGGGGGCCATGAACCCATTCACCCCGTCCTTTTTCCAAACTCTTTTATTCAGAATCCTCTTGTCTTTCTCTTCCCCCCTTAAACAGTTCTCCTTAGCCACAACCCCCCATTTCTTCTACTCTCCTTCCCCTCCTCCTCTCCATCAGATCTGTTCCCTGTCTGCAGCCACACAGATGGCCCTAGCAGCTGAGCTATTGTTCTGGCTCTCCAATAAGCCCAAGCCACCAAACCAGAGAGCAAATAAAGACTGAGAAAGGGGAAAATCGTGGGATGAAGTAACAATGACAAGGCAAGCAGAGAAATCAAATTTTAACGGGGCACCATCCAGAAGATGAGTGGAGTCAAGTACGTGTGACAATAAAGAAAAGGAAAACAAACAAACAAACAACCAAACTGTGAATAAAAATGACGAAAGCCCCTCAGAAGTGTCCCTCAGGAGACCGAAAACAAAGGGGAGGCATGACACGCATTCTAGAAAACTTGTCAACCTACAGGCCAAGATGATGAATTGGGAGGTCATCGTTCTGCCCACGACAGGACAAAAATTACCCAGCAGCCCTGCTGCTGTGTCTCCATGGTGATGTGAAGATCAAAAAGGGGACATTTGAAAAAAGGGATCCAATTTAATCAGAGGACACAGTTTCAGTACAGCACAGACCCTTAGAAAACAAGAAAAATATCACTTCATTAGTCACTCTCTTTTTACAGTAGTAGGTAAAACAAGAGCAAAGTGTGCAGTTTGGATCCATTTTTATTCTTATATTTTCAGTTTTCAAGTTTTAGTAATTGTCGTCATTTTTATTCTGTTTTATACGTCTATAGCATTTATTGATTTTACTTCAGTTTTATTTTTAATACATCAAGTTAAACTAAATGAAAGATAAATGTTGCGTTTGCAACTATAGCTGAAATAAAAGGTTTCATTTTTTTTCCATTTCAGTTAACATTTTCTTTTAAAGTGCCCCTATTATGCCATTTTTAAGGTTGCTAATATTGTCTTATGAGTCTCCAAGGTCAAAAAACACTTTAGTTTTCTCAAAAAAAAAAGATTTAATTTGACCTAATTTCTAAATGATTCGTAAAGGACTCGTGCGAAGCAGTTCGAAGAATCAGTCTCTAAACCCCTCCTTTCCGTGAGCCCTCACTGCTGTGATTGGTCAGATGGTGCAGTCCTTTGTGATTGGTACAGCGTGAATGACAGCCCATGTGCGGACATTATGCAAATGTGTTACTTTGTGACGTACAGCCGTAACCTTTTACAGTCTATGGCCGTAACAGAATAAGATTCCAATTCCTGACAACTTGTTTAGGAGATTGCGTGCTGAATCTTTTTTTTGGATAGACAAATTTATCGTGCACTGTTGGCTTCACAACTTTGCAGATAGTTTATGTTCATGTTATGTTATGTTCATACAGCTACATGACACACTGCATGAAAGGTAATATTCGAAAAGGCATAATAGGGGCAAAAAAAAAAAAAAAAAAAACCCTTTCATTTGTAGTTTCAGTTAACTATAACCCTGGTACGCATAAAAGAGAACACAGTTTGTCCTTCTACTTATCTCCTTTTCCCTATCAAAACAATAAGGGGAGGGTAAGAAAGAATAAGATGTGCTATAATGATTGTGTGTATGAAGAGATAGGGTGGGTTATTGTGTGTGTGTGTGTGTGTGTGTGTGTGTGTGTGTCCTCGTTTGACTGGATGAAACGGTTTTGAGTTCACAAAGACAGCGGAAAAGGGTAAAGCCTGCTAATGCAAACAGCTTAATCAAAAAGCACTGGAGATTACGTCTCTCACACACACACACCTCCATTTCACTCACTACACTTCAAATAACAAAACAGGCTTCTTTCAAGAAATCTATCAGCAAAAGCACTTGTGAGAACATTCAGGTGCTCATGAAAAAAAAGCCTGCTTTATCATCCAAACCAAAGCTGTTAAAAACAGACGTTCCCAAAGAGGCGTTTTGCAGTAATGCCATAAAAGAACCATTTATTTTTAGTGTGAAGAACATTTTAGTAAACTGAATAACCTTATTCTACGATCAATGACCTTTTGTGGACTGGAAAAGTTGTGTGAATGTTAAAGGAACCACAAATGCCAATAAAGAGCCTTTATTTTAAAGAGCGCAGATAACATTTCCACCAACAAATTTCCATGATTTTTCCACGGCCTTTCCAGTTCAACATTGCTGCTACTGAATTTCAGACTGTGTGAACTGATTCATCCAATTTATCAACAAGAACTGACTTCTAATGCTAATGCTAATTTCTTATTTGTAAGCAAATTGTTTCATGGCTTTTGAGCAAGCAATATCTTATGATATCGTACAGCATGAGCATAACTATAAAAGTGTATATTCACTATTAAAACTTCCATGAGTTTTAACAATTTTAAAATTTCCTGATATTTCTAGGTTTTCAATGAAAGTAGGAACCCCTTCTGCCTCTCCACAACCTCATCCCCATCTTGTCCAATATCTTAATCCACACCATTTGTTTGGATTAAGGCATTTATATGTATAGACCGAGGATTAGAAAGGTGCCATGAGGACAAAACACACGTGTGCTTTCCTAATCCTAAACCTAACCCCTATATTAAACCTCAGGACTCATCAAATCTAAAATAAAATCTTTATAAAAGCTGCTTTCCACACAGGAACGTCCTTCAAGTGTGTCTGTCATGTTTCACTTACTGTAATAGCTTGATGGACTGTGCTGTGACGGCTTCCCACTAAGCACTTCAGAAACATCTGCAGGTGACAGCTAGCGACATACACAGGCACTAAGCAAATGCCACATTCTAGGTTCAGTTTCCAGAGAACTTCTGCATGAGAAATACTGATAAAGCTAAAAAGGAACAAATAAAGAGGTCTTGCAAACTCAAATTCCTGCACAGGGCCTCCATTTCCTCAGGGCCGAGTCATAACCAGCTGTCACAGACAGACATGCAGCTATTTCCATGCAGCTGTAGTTGGCCACATCCTGCATTCTTGTAATAAGAGCCAGTAGCAGGCCTTCGTTTATCAAATATGCCCTTATTCTAATCGACTGGGTATAATTTGTAATTTTACATGAAATTTATGATCTGCAACTTTAACCTGACGATAACAGGAAAATAATTGCGATAGTCTGTTTTGGTAATCCATCTCTCATCCTTCACCAGAGAGGTTTAAAAAAAGAAAAAGAAATGACAAACACATTCTCCTCATGCAATCTGCCCATACAAGGCAGCGCTCTCACAGCTCTACTACTGGCACACATACTCCTAAGAATCAACACATGAAAACATTGAAAGAGCGCAGCAACACACTCCTCCTATTCCCTCTCTTTTACTCCCTCCACATTACAGTCAATAAATTCCCACATCGACTCCATGAGGCCGTTCTCACCAAGATTAAAATTCTGTAACGTGCACAAAGCTATTGTTTAAGGCTTGTTGTTATTCTTAGTGCATTTTTCACTTGTCAGATCTAAACATGTCTAAAGTTTGTATTGTTTTCATAACATGAAATGTCTTTACTATCACTTTTGATCAATTTAGTGCATCCCTTTTGAATAAAAGTAGGCTATTAGTGTTCCTAAATAATAATCTTACTGACCCCAAGCTTTTAAACAGTACAAGAGAACATGCAAATAATTAAATATATCCTAAAGGCAAATTAAAATCACAAAAGTATTTTGAATAATTTTTTTTTTTTTTTTTTAATCATCAGAAATCAAGTATGTGCTTACATATATCTGCTTCAGGTTAATGATTCAGTATTCAGCATTTGCACACTTGAAACCAACCTCTGAAATTTGCATGGACTTTAGTCTGTGGGGGTTCACTTTTTACTTTCACGCTTCCCATATAGGAAACAACAGCCAGTAATAACTAGGCCAAACATTTTTAGTATTAACAAAGGATGTGCAGAATATGGCAGATTTTCAAAAACCACCACAGAAAAATGTGGAGAAAAAGCTTCTGTCTTCGCCTGGATATCAGTTACATTCAGAACAAAATGGAACATGCTGTGTAGTGCTGGAAAACCCAGATTCCCATCTTTCTCCCTGAGTAACATCTCGGCATGTTTATGAGCACACCACATTCTTTAAAACGGACAAGAGACGGGAAGTCGCAACATTCATATACACCCACAACTGTGAGAGTGAAAACTCCCCCTTTGAAACAGGCTCCTCACAGGAAGGGGGGAATTCTTTAATATGCTCAAGCTAATAAAACTGTTCCCAGTGGTGGGTGTGATTTCTCATCTTTTTGATTCTCCACTCACCATCACATATAAAACCACCCACAGAAATAGAATTTAACCGTATAGATAATGCACAAATCGACACTTAAATTTCTCCCCCATTCACCAGGAGGTTTCAGTTTTATCTTGGTCAATTTGAAGCGACTTGTCACCATTATAGAAACAGTTCCCCCCCAAAAATGAAAGTATGCTGTTAAATTTACTTATCAGGCCACCCAAGTAGTAGGTAACTTTTTCTTTAGTAGAACAGTGAAGATGATTTTAAGCTGAAACCATGGTGCTTGGTGATTCATGAAATGCAAGTCAAGTCAAAAACAAACAACATCAGGCAACACAAAATTAATACCGGTGGCTCCTGACGATTTATTGACGTCTTATGAAGCAAAACAATCAGTCTGTTCAAGAAATGGAACTTTTACAACATTCTTACCCAATTCATATACAGTTTGGAGTGATGTCCAGTTCATGAAATTCTTTTGAGCAAACTTTTTTCTTCCCCCGAATCATTCTGGTAAATTGGTTTTTTGAACCAGTTAAATGAAACAAACGGTCCAAAAGAATCAGTTCACAGAGGGGGGAGGGGAATCAGACTTTCCCGTCTGTGTGAGTCTACAGATTACAGGTAATAATGTTGTAAATAATGTTCAGTTTCTTGCACAGAGCGATCATTTTGCTTCGTAAGACCCCAAAATATCTTCAAGAGCAGGGGGTTGACCGATTATTGGTGTTGATATTAAGCATTTTTATGCTTAGTCATTTTCAAAACTAATTTGCAAATAAAATAATTTAAAAGCATTTTTTAAAAGTTTGTCATAGCCCTTGTTATTCTTAATTTTGACATTAATTTTAATTTTTACACCAAACACATATATCGGTTTAAAATATCGGTTATCGGTCTACCTGATCAGTATCAGCCCTGAGAAACACATATTGGTCGACCCCTAATCAGGAGACAGGTAGTAATTTTGTGTTGCCTGATATGCTTTTTTTAGACTCAAAATGACAGTAGCCATTGACTTGCATTTTATGAATCACCAAGGACCACAGTTTCAGCTAAGAGGATTCTTCTCTGTTCTACCGGGTGAAAAAAAATGGACTTACATCTTGGATAGCCTGAGGGTGCGTAAATTAATAGAATTGTTCAACCAAAATTTGAAAATGTTCTATTAATGCCCCCAAATATACTTAAAGTGAATTCAAAGAAAGAACTAGTATGATGTCACTTCAAAAAAAAAAAAAAAAATTAGGCCAAAATAGTTAATTTGAAGTACATATATTCATCGAAACTAACCCTCCAGCAGCGTGGGCGAAGTCAGGATGTTTGGTATCAGTATAAAGCTGCTCAGGTACTTTTTACCCCCCAAGCAAAGAACTTGCATACTGGGGCCTTCAGTAGTTTGATTTGCATTGGTGAATGGTTACTAGATGGATGTTGGGAAGGATAATGGGTCAGTATTGTGTGTGGGGTCAAGCTGAAGTGTCAGACAGCGCTGAGAGTGTGAAACGGTAGTAACGATGCAAATAAACAGGAAGAAATGCAACGACCCTGCTCCCTCTCACCCAAGAGGATTAACTCCAGACAAGCGAGCTGTGTGTGTTGTCTCAGTAAAGGGTGTGAATGGGGCTTAATGACCCAGCAGGGCTTGATTTTGCTATGCGTAATGTAAGGATTAAGAGAGGACATTCCCCATTGTGTGCAGCACACTATGCTGACGGGGGCTGGGCACAGCTAGAACCGAGCTGCCAAAACAACATGAGAGATACTGGACAAAAACAGGCAACAAAATGGCACAATGCAAAAGTAAAAGTGTTGTAAAAGGACCGAAGAAACTCTTAACCTCTTATCTTATTGAAGACAGGGCAGAATTAGAGTAAGGCGAAGGCTGCAACCATCTCACATGTTCAAGGCAGACTGACAAAAAAAATATTAGCGTCGTAGAAGAGGTTTTGGAGAGGGAGTGAATTATGAGAGGGAGAAGGAGAGAAAGAACAGATGGTAAATGGTGGCGTGATGGTTTGGGTGTAGTTTGCATACTGGACACGCAGCAGGACGCTGTGATGGATAGGGATGGAGCCCAGGAGGATTAAAACAGGACATCAGCTCCATCTAAAAACACACACAAACAAACTGTCTGCCAAGTTATCTAGCACTAGTTTGCAGACAGTTAAAAGCTCTTTTGCCAGTGCCAGTGTTTTAGCAGATTATGGGGTTATAAAACCACCAAGAAGGATTTAATATAATAACGTGGCATTTCAAAATGTTCTTTCCAAATGCAAAACTGACGTCAAACGCTGAGCAGATTATCCAAATAGTAAAAACTCAGGAAACCATTTCATAGGAAACAAAGGAGTACCAGGATTTGATGGTAGTCTGGAATTTACATTACTGCAATTGGAGTCAATCCAGTTCATACTATTAAATGTAAACAGAATTGATTAACATTTGACTGAATTCAGGTTAAAGTATTTGTAAGGCAATGGATGTATGCATAAGCATACCGATTTGATGATTAACATGGTTTATTTCATTAATGCGTAACAGAAAATTGGAGCTGCTTCCTTGCTGGGCATCTGCTTGTTCAACTCGACCACCCCACTGTGAGGTCACGGCTAAGCTGGAGTCAACCAGACATCTCAAAAGCTGCTAAGTGGTGCAATCTGTCTTGGCCAATGCAACAGTCACATCGATAGATATGCATACAAAACAACTTTTACTAAATTAAGTGGATAATATTCTAAGATCAACAGTCAGTGCTGGTATAGTTCACCCAAAGGTGAAAATTCTGTCATCTTTTACTCACCCTCCACAAGTTCAAACTGGATGAGTTTTTCTTCTGTTGAACACAAAAGATGATATTTTGAAGAATGATAGCAACCAAACAGTTGATGATGGACATTGATTTAAATAGCTTTTTTTACCATACTATGGAAGTCCATGGCTACCGTCAACTGTTTGGTTACCAACATTCTTCAAAATAACTTCCTTTGTGCTTCACAGCAGAAAGGTTTGGAATAATTTGAAGGGAGTAAATTATGACAGATTTGTCATTTTGGGGTGAACTATCCCTTTAAAACATGGTGGGTGGAGTAGGTGGATTCCAAATAAAATGACTGCTAACGTAAAATTAGCCAAAATTCTGCTAACTTGACCGCACCTTAACTCAGCAAAGAAGTGATGTGTGGAAAAATGGCAGAAAAAGAATCTGAGTTTGTCTGCAAAATATACAGACCACAGACTTGAGAGGGATCAGCAAACCAAAAACACAACACCACAATGACAAAACCTATATTGGTTCCAGCACAAGATGACTCAACAAGTGATGAAATCATTAGCTCACAGGATGCAATAGAAAGCACAATCAATCGCTACATAATGCTATTGGCCAAAAGTGAACCAAGTCTAGCCAAGCAGCAAGAGAGACTGGTGTGGGCGTCCTGTTTAAACAAAGCCGTTGGTATCAGGAGTCCTTCATTGAGGAGTGTGGCTAAAACAACTAATGACAGCAGCTGCCCTGCTCAACCCCATTCTGACCGGCCTGAGCTCAGGCACACGTCTAAACAGAGAGAGGCCATCATAAATCTTAGGACAAGCAGGCCCTATTTTCATGAATTCTTTGTTCTACTATTCTAGCATCAAATTGGTTTTAGTTCTGGACCGTTCGAACAAGTCAATCAGGTTTTTTTGGGGGGGGAACCATTACAACAGCTGGCATTACAAAGTGTATGACGAATTCCTGAGACAACTGGGAGGACACAATAGACCATTATGGTCTTAGCAAGACATCAGTGGATTCACATAAGGCATTATATGACATCGACAAGGTTGATTAAAATTACCCTGCAAAGAATTTGATCCCTTGCGAATTAGGTGAGCTCAGTACGTTTTTGTTTAGCTGTCTCTTATTCACCCTAATAGTACCAGTGGTTTTGGACTTTATAGTAACACTTAGCAGCTTGGATGCATAATTTTTTTGGCATAATACTTATTCTATTTGGACTTTCTGGCGAATAGAACACATGCCAATCCATTCTATCTGGACTATGCTGTTAGTCTAATTGCTTAGAAGTAGGGTAAACGTACCTATTAAGCTCACCAAAATCTACATTGACACAATTTTAGTGCACAAGATATTGGTTTCAGTACAAAAAAATTACGTTAAAATAAAATATTAATCTCTTGCACAAAAATATCTAATTTTATTTTAAGTGACAAAAGCATTTCAATTAAGATATACATCTTTAAATTCAAAAAGTCTGGCTGTGATTAATGTTCCCATTAAGTGTTAATCATGTTATATATATATATATATATATATATATATATATATATATATAATCTTGTTTATTTTAAGGACATTTTTTTAAAGAATAATTGTATAAATATATATTTTTTGAAGGTACAAAGTCAACCACAAAAAAACAACACAGAGCTTAATTGGAGCAGGAACAGTTTTTAAATAAATTTCATTCACACTTATTTATTACAATGACAGGATTTTGCTAAATAAATAGTCTGTCATGTATTAAGTTCATACATATTTTATTATGAACAACTATTATTAACAGTATCTATGAAATATCTTTTTCTTACTGTGATTTTCATTGCAGTGCACCCTTTAAGCTCACCTTAAAATAATATGAAATCTTTAAAAATTACAGCACTGTAAAACCACAGACCAGCAATAAACTGTCAATTTATAATATTATGGATGTAAAAGTACAGGCCAGTGATGCCTGTGAAGTAATATGTTAGCGTAGCACACAATCTTATACAGCTAGTCAGCTAAATGTGTTCTGCAGCATCTGCGCTGTGTTGCTAAAACTATTTTTCGGATCTAACGTAATTATTTCCCACATCCAAGTTCCAAGTTATAATATGCAAAAGTCAGAACATTAATCTCTTAATTTTACAACAAGTGCACATTTAAGGGGCTACTCTTTTGGTGAAAGTGTTTAGACAGCTTTCAAAATGGCCGCCAGACAGTGTGAACACATGGAGACCCGTATCTCAGTGTGCAATGATCTAATTGACTTGAAATTATAGGAGATATATAGTAACAAACATATCAATTGGTTAAGACATCAAGTAGGATAATAAATTATTTTTTTCTTTTTATAATCTGATCTCAAAAATGGAAGTGTGCTTAATGGATACGTGAGCCTAACAGGTAAGTTTACCCTACTTACAGGTTTAAGCTTTGAGTACCGTCTAAAAATCACTGTACAAAGTGAACATAATATTGTTAAAAATATCAACTAGTTAATTTTACGATACAGCTGGTCACGTGACTTCAACATGGCCACGCCCATGAGGGGCGACCCGCTCCAGGTAGAACTAAACGGCTTTTGCCGTAAGTTTAACATGTCTGCAGTCTTCCTCTCATGTGAGTGTATCATTTTAGTCTCAGTATATCATTTTATTTCTCAGCCCATCTCTTTATCTAACCCCTTTAATTTACAAGAAATTAGTGAATGCACCTTAAAATCAACAGTTTCCACACAAAACGACCGCTCATGAAAGAACTGCTCGTGAATGGGCAACAGTTCCCTCAGGCCGTGTAAATATCCGGGCCAAGCGGTCATGAACTTCTAGAATGAGACACAGGGTGTGATGAGAGAGACACGCTGTTATCTACAGACCTGCTGGCGTTACAAGGCCAGGGTGATAACACAGCAAAACATCAACGCGATTCAAACGATAATTTCCAGTCAAAACAAGGCAGTGGCCAGACCAGCTCCGAGGAGAAGTAGCACAGGCAGCCCACATCCATATCAAACGACGGCAGTCCATGATAGTCCACTCACGCTATCGATTTTCTCGGCGCTTTAGTAGTTTATTCGGGTAAAAAGAGGACAGCTATGTGGACCAGCGCGTGCACTAGATTCGAAGCGATGCGATCAGTGCGCGTTTCGATTCAAATTGGTTTGAATTCCTCAACATCAGATCTTTTCATTCTCAAGCACTGCACATTTTAAGCTTAACCCCATGTTAGAAGAAATCCCCACAAAAGGCAGCGATTTGTTTGCATTTCCAAGACAGAGGAATATTTGACGTATTTTTATTTTTGCATTAGAAAATACGATTAATTTTATACTCGACAACAAAAATGTTCATCAAACGGCATTCGTTTTATCCCAAGGTCTGCTACATGTAACCACAGCAGCCATGCGAGTCGTTTCATTAGTTACGATGCCCTTCACGGGCTGTGATTAAATGCAAACCTATATTTAAAAAAAGAATCGTTGTTAAAAACGGAGCACAGGCCGCTGTTCAGTTCCATGTGTGTGTAAATCGATGCATCCTTTAAAAGCCCAGCCCAACCCAAACATGCAAAATCGGAACGAAACCAAACCTGATTCCAGAAAACATTCAGAACGGAAACAGGACGTAAACCAAGTTGATTGTGGTCCCAAATGAAGTGACAGAGAATTTAAACCTGGCAAACAGGTTGAAAGATAAGCAAAGTAAACATGCTTCAAAATGTCATTCATTTACCTTCAGATGATTGTAAAAGCGCCTGGTTTCTACTCTTCTGCTTCAGTCGGGAAAAGCGGAAAATCCACGACTTCACACCGGAGACAAGGTGATACGGGAGGCGTGTGGCTCCTTGTGCAAGAATAAATGTGCTTAAAATATACAAACGTGCAAAAAATAAAATAAAAAACCTTTATATCAACCCACAGCTTCACCCTCGCGATTCACCGTGAGCTTAAACCAGTGTGAAGGATGTTGACCAGATCCTAACGTGGCAATTCAGAAATAAAAAGGTTCAAGCCACCAAAACGCTCATCGGACTCCCGGGTTTTCATCCAATGGGGTCAAGTACCGAAATTCACTTCAAAAGGGCAGTGATGTCACTTTACAAACTATGGCCCCGCCCATCTATCATCCGGCACGCTGTATCTCCATCATGTGTCTGAAAAACATGCATGACTGAGGACTAACAACTTAACTATTAAATAGACAGGAACGTAAAAATATCAAAACAGTGTTGATGTATTTATATTTTCCAACACAATTAGGACTAAACATTTTTATTTACAATTTTATAGATTGTATCTGCCATGAAAATTGCATTAAAACATGTAAGGGTTAATTATCAGCAATCAGGGGGCTGTTTCATAAAACAAGTTTACCAAATAAACCAGGCTTATTTCACTTATTTTGAACCAAATCAAATGACAAAAGGTCAGACTAAGTGAAATAAACCTGGCTTATTTGGTAAACTTGCTTTATGAAATGGGCAATTCCTCTGACAAAAGGAATGTTGTTTGTTTTTGCTCTAATCTTTGTGCGAGTGTGATTGATAATTTGGAAATACATAAAAAACGATGACACATGGGCACATGTGCGCTTGAGAAAATTTAGAATAATTTCACTCCCTTATATGTATTTTCTTTAACAGCAGAAGAGAAAGAAAGTTGGGATTGAATTGGCCGTAAAAAAAAAAAAAAGCTGTTTTCCTAAAGCTAAAATAGTGCATTCATGGACTAAAAGTAGCGTTCAGGCAGAGAAAAATCACTCATGCAAACATCATTCTGTTAAACAAAGAAAGGGTCATTGATGACACTTGATTTTTGTTTACATACATAAGAGGAACATAGAAAACCTCGTAAAAGAAGCAACAGTAATGTGATTCTCTCAGGCCTGCAGCTGTGCGCTGTTCTATACTACATTGCTCTTTTTGTCTAGTTTTTAAGATCAGCTTTGTCTTTAATATGCAAATTTGAATCTATGGGTGGAGCCAATCATATAGCACCATTATTAATTATCCTCTACCATTTTAAGGCGCACAAGTCTGGTAAATAGGCTACCAACTAGTTAATTTTATTGTATAGCTGGTCACGTGACTTCAATATTATATTAGCATTATTAATGATCCTCTACCATTTTAAGGCGCACAAGTCTGGCATTTGCTATCCTCACCCCTACGATAAAGTTATCGTAAAATATAAGTAAGATATTGTGAATATCTGGATCAGATGAATTAAGAAATCAGTCAAAATTAAGCCTCAGAAAATGATCTTCTTGTTATAGTGCTGTAAAACCTGCCTGTATATGATAACAATGAGCTTATTGAGGTGGTTAAATTAAATCTCTTCCTTTTAACTCATTGTGTTTGAATAGCTGGGTGTGGCTCATATTCAGAGTCCCACCGCAGATTGAGAATAGGAAAGCCGGCCTTTATGGAATAGCCGCAGGTCTGAGATCAGCATCTGAGGGGGTTGCTCTGTTTGAACAGCACGTGTAATCTCTTTCTGTGGTTTCAGATAGCCAACTCAAACAATGTGCATTGGCTAGCGCACCTGTTTAGACCAGCTATTCAAACATGCCTACGAACTTCCCTCTTACACATACACGAATATTGGCTAAATAAGCAACTTTCATATTTTACAAATGCAATTTAGGTGCCACAGACACCACTTTCAGTTGAAAGTGCTCAGATTTGTGGTAAAATGCTCTATTTGTACCACCTAGTGGTCATATGGTATAGTAAGAAAATATGTATATGATTGGCAGTCAATATAGTTTTAAAAAGTGTTTTCTAATTGACTCTAATGTGGACCAACAACAGGAAAAGGAAAAGTGTCTATATTATAAAGACTTTAGAAAATCTCTGTATTGAACAAATACATGTGAACATAAAAATACGACCCTGTCAAAACCAAATTTTGGACACAATGTGCAATGACACTTGTACAAGAGTTTAAAACAAATAAAAGAAAAACCCTGCACTTTGAAAAGGCATTAGATTATTCTACATCATTTTATCTACATACTGTTCGTGCTGCCATTGTCAGCAAAGTATTTGCACAAGTTTTCCATTACAAAACATAAAAAAAAAAAAAACAATTTATCAGGCTAATATGAAATATTTCAGGTATACATCTGACAACACGTGAAGTGACTTTTCTGAACAACATCACTGTGTAGCTTCACATGTTAGTACTAGAAAGTCTGGTCTGTTTGCAGATTGTGCGCTTTAAGTTCATTTGAAACAGAAAGGCATTAGAGCCAACACAATATAAATAAAACACTACAACATGATTGAATCACACATTAAAATAACATAGAAACAGTGATAGGAAAATCAAATCAAAATATGATTGGTCCCACTTTTTCTGTACTTGAGTTAATGGCTTGCACAGGCCCCAGAATTCAAATATTTATGCTTCCTTCTCTTATCAGTCAAGTATAATGGAAAAGCTGAATTTAGGCTTGTTTGTCCTCTGAAGTGAGAGTCATGCATGGGTCAAGCATTTTTGATGAGTTCTATTGTTCTATGTCACCATGGTAACAGAACACTATGACCTCGTCAGTAATCTTGTAATAGTGTTCTTGAAGGCCTCTGTTTTAAAACAAAGCTGATGAAGGAAGGCCGTAAAAGTCTGTATTTCTCTATAAAATACTAAATCATCAAGGTTAAGGCTGTCTAATATCACTTATAAAATAAGATTTCACGTTACAGTATGTATTTGATTCAGTTTGCATATAAAACAAATTGAATCAGTATGGAATAAAATAATGGAGGTGTCATTACTGGTAAAAAGTTCATAAAAAATACATAAAAGCAACTCAAAGTCATCCTATTCACCAATGAGCTCTTACATTCCAAATTACAGCCAGCTCTACGCACCAGAAAAGTGTTAAGGCTACGTTTCTGAGGAATTCTGGTGAATTCGTTCTAGCGGAGCATGTATTTTTGTTATGGGTAAGTGGAGATGATATTATGACACCAGGGAGAGCTATTTCTGCTCTAAATGCTGAATAAGATGTGTAATCACATGTTCTCCTCATCTTTTGCTGCAGCAAAATGCTTAGGCCTGCCAGTCTCCTTCTGATGCAGACATTACACATGACTAGACGTTACTCAAAGACATAAGAACTACATTAACAGAACAAACAGCAATAGTTATGAATCACTGACCACTGTCTCCCTGTATTGGCGACTGATGACCCACTTGCACATCACAGCACGTGCACTGAACGAACATGTGAGATCAACATGCAGGGAATGATTACTGTACATATCGCCTGCACGTGTGCAGTTTGTTATCTGTCTAATATTCTCCCAATTCTAAATGTCTTGAGTGTTTTTATCAGTATAGATTAAGAAGCAGTGCTGGGCTGCCTTTAGCAACCTCCAGAATTAAGTTAAAACTATGAATAAGCTGAGGTAAAATGTAAAAGATCACAGACTGGAGCGATTCTTTTGTGAAAATCATATGTGCTCTTCTCCTCATATGGTCCGAAGTGAAGCGACTGTGACTTCTTGGGTATTTTGTCTGGAGGTTTCCTCTCATTGCCACTGGCTTCCTTCCTGTTGCAGTACCACTGTGTGACCAGCAGAGGGAGGTTTAGTCTTCAGGCATCAAGTCCCAAGACTTTTCTAGTTGACCAGGAGAACGTCCTCATATGTGGTGGTTCTGCAGGGTTACACCAAGACATGATTACAGCCTTCAGTTATAGTAAAAACTCAAATGTGTCATTTTTTATGCTAAATATTTTTTCCTATCACTGTTTAAGTAGTGACAGATCTTTTCTTCCGTATTGTTACTGATTATTGAAAATGTACGGCGAGGACTTCATTCTATGCATCAGTTGTTGATTGGATATTGAGATTAGGGTGTTGCACTCAAAGTACACTGAAAAGAAGATTTTTCAAATTTGTAATAAAACAAAGATTATTTTTTTTTAAAAGAAAATACCATTTCATCCTTTCAACTTCCAAATTTCATGGTTAATTTAATGTGTTACTTGCCATTTCTTTGTAATTAAAGCTATGATATGTTGAATAATATTAATTTGTTGATTTGCCTGTTTCTGATGTGCACGATGCCTCCTGCCATATAAAGGCAGGTATGTTTTTTTTTTTTTTTTTTCAAGATTAACCAAGGCATTGTTAGATAACAGTGTTTCCTGTCACAGCTATGCAAAGCATCATAGCTATTAAACTAGTTCTTGTTATGAATTCAAATCGGTATTTAACATCAGAATTGTCTCAAAGTAAAAAGAAGTACTAAAGTCTGATTTTGCGGTGGCTGTGCTTTAAAATAAATTCTTAAATTAAATGAAGGATTTTGAAAGTCTGACAGTATTCAGTGTTGAGTACTACTGTAAGGTTAATGCTGCAGCTGAAAACATTATTAATGTAATGTACATTTCTAATGAAAGTAATTGAAATAGTCACACTACTTATTTTATTTTAAATAGGGTAACTTGTAATCTGTAAAATGCATTTCGAAAGTGGATAGGGTGAATTTTCATTTCATGCTGACTTTGTGTAGTAACAACCATATAAACAGTGTGGTGCCATCAAAGAAAAATTGCAAAAACACAAGTGGAAATTATATACTTTACCTTTAAGAATTGGTATCTCTCTTAAACATCAATGCATTTTTGTGTGCAACTATTATTTTATGCAACTATAACATCAATGTTGAGTGTGCAACTGCTCTTCTCAACTGCTTTCTAATTATTTTTAATGTAACAGCAATATATTTGTGTTAATTAGTGGCGGTTAAATTTGTGACTGCTGATATTAAGAGGCATTTTCTTTGTTTCTATGCTGACACACCTGTCACAGCAGCAGAAGAAAGAGCACGGCGAGGTCTCGATGCCGCGGAACTTTCCAGAGCTGGGTGTGTCAGTGCACTCAGCGATGAACGCATGCAGATCAGTGATATGGAAAGGCTCCTGAGTTTGATGCTGAAGGGAAATGAAAGGATATCATGTTACTATAATCAAGCTGTTTGGATCATCTTACTCCACACTTTGTTTACTACCTGCCACATATAACACTTTTCTGAGTTAATCAGGGAAAAAAAATATTGATAATTTACAATAACAGGAATACAAAAATAGATAATCAAGAAAATGAAGAAGTAAAAAAAAACAGTAATAAAAAAATGCAAATTATACAAATTCTATGGTCATGAATGTTTGTATATGCATGTGTGTGTGAGAGGATATCAGGTACAAAAACATGTTTTTCATTTTTATCTCTGCATCTGCCTTGTCTTTCACTCTTACCTTGATGGTCTCGTAAGCTCCAGTGATAAGAGCGATAAAGAGAGAGAGCACCATGTAAATGAACAGAGAGATGAACGTGTAGAGGTAAACCTGTAAAGAAACAGAGTATGTTTACTGCACTGAATCCTGAAGCATTTGTGGTGTCCGCACCTGTGTGGAGGAGGACGTGAAGGTGAAACTCACCTGACTGAAGACCCAGACGAGCATGCTGCTCTCTTGCATGCCACTGAAGGTCACAAACATGTCGTCTCCATTGATCAGAGAGAACAGACACTCAGACACCAGCGAGAGAGAGCGGAACTGAGGAAACAAAACAAAAACGCCACATACCGTAATGAGAGAGAAGACACATGTATATGTGACCCTGGACCACAAAACCAGTCTTAAGTCGCTGGGGTATATTTGTAGCAATAGCCAAAAATACATTGTATGGGTCAAAATTATAGATTTTTCTTTTATGCCAAAAATCATTAGGATATTAAGTATAGATCATGTTCCATGAAGATATTTAGTAAATTTCTTACTGTAAATATATCAAAACTTCATTTTTGATTAGTAATATGCATTGCTAAGAACTTCATTTGGACAACTTTAAAAGCATTTTTCTCCATATTTTGATTTTTTTTTTTTGCACCCTCAGATTCATTATTTCAAATAGTTGTATCTCGGCCATATATTGTCCTATTGTCCTAACAAACCATACATCAATGCTTTCAGATGAAGTATAAATTTAAAAAAAAATTACACTTATGACTGGTTTTTGTTTATTTATACTGTTCAAAAGTTTAGTTTTTTTTTTTTTATGTTTTTGAAAGTCTCATATGCTCACTAAGGCTGTAGTTATTTAGTAAAAAATACAATAAAAACAGTAATATTACAGTTTAAAATGACTGTTTTCTATTTGAATATGTTTTAAAATGAAATGTAATTTATTAATGTGGTTCAAAAGGTGAATTTTCAGCATCATTACACCAGTTTTCAGTGTCTCATGATCATTCTGAAATAATTGTAATATGCCTTAATATGATTTGATATGATTTGCTGCTCAAGAAACTTTTTTTTTTTTTTTTTATATCATCAATGTTTAAAACAGTTGTGCTGCCTAATATTTTTATGGGAATTGTGATACTACTGTGAAAAGGAACAGCACCTTTTATAATATTATAAATGTCTTTACTGTCAGTGGATTAATTAAATGCATCCTTGCTGAATAAAATAATCAAATTCTTCCAAAAAAAACCTACATACATTTTTTTTCATTCTCTAAAAACATTCTCTCTTTTGGATTTCTCTGAATTTTATTACATCGCAGCATGCATGAAATTAAAATCACTTTTGTCAAAAAAAAAGTTGAAAATGACATATTGCTAAAAAAATAAAATAAAAAACTTGACAACACATTCACCTTGAGAAAGGGGAATACTTCTAATAACCAACTGGACACACTTTTTAATTCTTTTTACTTAGAACCAAATCTGCCTTTTTTTCCCCCCTTTTTTTTCTGTAAATTCAAAATTCAAATTGTACCACAGTGAATTATTTGAATTATAATTGAATTTGTGTACCTTAACATGGTAGGGTCCCAGCACAATCCACCCACAGAAGCAATAACCGAGGTAGATCACCGCCACACAGCAACAGAAACGGATCACATTAGGGAACGCAGCTCGTAAAGTGACAATGAGAATCTGAGAAAGGAAAACACCATACAGTACATAAAGTCCACATCCTAAAAAAACATCTCAGTTGTTTCACAAGCAAATCTCCACTAGAGATGTGGTGACATTTCAGGTGCATTTAATGATAGAATGTATGGCACAAAAATAAAAAAAGTACTAAAATATAGTTGTTATTTCAAGACAATACTGTTCTTCAAAGTGTAGTACATTTATTCCAAAAAAATTTCCGGCCTTTGTAATGATACATTACAAATATATTCAATATCTTAAATGCACAGTATGAATAAGGTTAGGCAGGAATTTTACGTTTATTTTCAGACGATGCCAGTGAAAATCTAGAAATGTCAGCAACATTGTTAAAAATAATTTACAAAAAAATGGCCAGTGTAACTGCATGAACACTGGTGTGTGTGTGTGTGTGTGTGTGTGTGGGTGCGGGTGTGTTTGTTTCTCACATTGTACTTCTGAAAAAAGGTGAGGTAGCGAATAACTCCAACCCAAACCAATAACGTCGAGGTGCCCAGGAGGATCCCGCACTCATCGTAGGATGAGAGGTTCTGAGGGTTGAAACAAAGTATCGTGAAATATCACTGCTGAGTGTGACGACCCAATGCAATGCCTCCATGCACATAAATGTTTCAGAATTTCCATTTTCCG
Source organism: Acrossocheilus fasciatus (assembly GCA_036784905.1). Lineage (NCBI taxonomy): Eukaryota > Metazoa > Chordata > Actinopteri > Cypriniformes > Cyprinidae > Acrossocheilus > Acrossocheilus fasciatus. Next base: position 31,110,391 of record CM071938.1, on the reverse strand, counting down.
CACTGACTGACCTTTAGCTCAATGCCAATCTTGATAATGGAGCCTGTGATAGTGAGCACGTCGCTAATGATGAGCAGAATATACCATCCGTTAATAAACTCCATTCTGTCTCCCCAACAGACATCACGCTTCAGAGAGCGCCTAAAGTACTTCACAAACTCCTGAAGAGAAAAGGCAAGAGAGAATGTTAGGACAGGATTCACTCTATAATCACGGTCACATTAATGTGGATTCGTCTGATGCAATGTCTTACATTTTGAAGAATGATTCCTCTGATGATTGAGCGACCACAGAGGAGCAGGGAGAGAATACAAACCAATATAACGGCCACATCAAACCACACACGAGCATAACTATCAGCTGGAGACAGAGAGACAGCATGAGTGCAAGCATATATAATGAATATCCACAATGTAAAAAATGATATGTGGGGTAGCTGAGTCTTACCGTGTCCAGACACATTGGGGTCTCTGCATTCCTTAATGGAGGCCTGATTATCAAGACTGATCTTAACTTTACCACTGTGGGCTTTGTTATCCAGCAGAATCTGAACACAAAACAGGGCCAGTTATATACAGTATATCAAATTATTTTGAGTGCATATTTTGTGCATAACTATCAAAAGTTGATAGTTATGCACAAAAGAAATAAATTACTTGGCCAAATAGGAAAGAGAAAATGTTGAAACGCATTGGGTCAAAACTAAAAAGACAGATATACCGTTTCCTTTTATAGGCATTTTAAATTAAATGACGTATTTTCATATTTTAGAATTATAAATAAATATAATTCAATTATTAGTTATGCACTCTAACACACTTGGCAAATTGGAAACGAAATCTAGACACTACTGAAAACTAAGGAATATAATTATATATATATATATATATATATATATATATATATATATATATATACACACATACATACATACATACATATATATATATATGAGATCTATATATGCATTTTCTCCATATACATTTCTAATTGTATAAATACAAAACTAACATTTTTAATATATAGAAATTTATAACATTACTAGTTATGCACCGAAAACAAAATTCCAAATGCTCAAATTGGAAACAGAAAATCTAGATACACTAGGCTTGAAAACTAAAAATGATTTTTCAAATGAAAAGGTATTAAAAAAAAAAAACATTTTAAATGACATTTTCTTTAAATAATTTATATATTCTTACATGCACATTGCTTTTTCACCATGTCAAATTTCCGTTAACAGAACTGTTAAACTGACAGTTTTCTTTCTTTCTTTTTTTTTGGATGAGAGTAGCATTTTATGTGGAAACTCACCGTGATAAAGAACGTGTAACAGTCAGGAATTTCATTGTGGATGATGGTCTGAAGATTTATAGCCTTCAGCTGGAACTGTATGGTGACATTAATGAGCCTGAGAGAGAGTGTGTTGAGAGCTTTAGATTATCAGTTGAAATTTCTGAGAAGAAACCTGTATTAAAAACCCTCTGTTTAACGTACTTGTGAAACTTGAGGGTGAAGTTCCTGTAATCACGGCCCAGACCTGCTGTGGGAGTGGACAAAGGGTTCACTCCAATACAGTCTACAGAGAGGAAGAGAGAAATTCAGCACCAACTGAACCAGCCGCAGTGACCGACAGGGCCCTCAGGAGGCAAGTCTGGTCAACTGCAAGACTTTTTTTAGATATATTTTTGAAAGTGATTCCTGTGGTACACACACACAGTAACAAGGAACTGCAAGTAATAACAACGTGCAAGAGAGGAAGTAACGAGATCTTTCAGTTTCATCAAGTTCATCAACTAATGAATCATGAATTTATAAGTGCAAGAAAACTAATATTTCAAGTCTTTGCCTTGATCCTAACGTCTGTTATGCTTAAAACAACGACTAAAAAAAAAAAAAAAAAAAAAAAAATCACAACTTGGGATGAAAAAGAGGCTGGGAAACTGTCACCTGTGACCACATGTGGATCGATGTTGAAGGTGTCGTTAGCTGGGTCGATCCTGCCTTTTTTATAATACTGCTGGCACAAAGACAACGCACTTCCGTTCACACCGACATTATACACATATGCATAACGGCCCACTGTCGTCTCCGGCAAAGCCAGGTACTGAAAGACAAGTGAAAATAATAGGTGTTATATAAGATGTTAAAAATAAACATGACCACGCATAACCAAACTCCAGCTGGGAAAGGCAGAATAGCTGCTTGTAGATAAAAGTATATATGCATTAACAATACACTTCAGCAGTTATACAGCCAAACAAACAAGATACTTTCAGAAGACTGAGGCTGAACGTAAGCCAACTTGTGTTATGACTACACTGCAAATATATCCCTCAAAGCATAGGAATTAGTAAACTGATACATTACCTGTTCTATTGTGTAAAACATGTGGTCATAAACATCGCTCTGTGTGTAAACAGCAAGCGCATCATTTGAATCATCGTAGTCTTTGAGAAAAAGGTGTTTAAATGAAGCTGTGTTTTCCTCTTTAAACGTCACCGCCATCTCATTGCTTAAGCCAAAAAGCACCAGCTAGACATAATGAAACAGCACAAAGAGACAGAGAGAGGAATCGTTTTTAGTAACAAGTGATCGGTGCCAAATGAGACCACACATTGGCTGTGTGTGTGTGTGTGTGTGTGTGTGTGTGTGTATGTGTATATATATATATATATATATATATATATATTCATTTTTTCTTGTGTATCAGTCAGCTGATTTTTAAATTCATGCAGATTAGCCAACCTATTAAACTCTGTGACACTTCAGAGTGCAAAACCAAAGGTTAATTTAGATTAGATAGGCCCACAGTAGGGCATATCATAGTGGTTAAAAAATAATTTGGGGGAAAACTGAGACTCTGAGCAGCAACACTGGCTTTAGCAAGCTGTGGGATGCACATATGAGGTTCAGAAATAAATTCTAAGAAAAGAGTGTAATTTAAATACCTGTACAGTTACTATAATAATCTTCAGTATTTGCAACACCAGTTTAAAAGGTTTTCGGCCTTTGGCTCGGTACTTTTCACAGGGACTCATGAAGAAATACTTTAACTTCCTGCACAATGCTTCCTCTTCTTTGTCAGCACCTATACAGCCACATGTTACCGGGGATGGCCTGGGGTTGGTATACTCATCCCCGCAGTCATTCGAACCGTAGCCCATGACCGGAAACAGTAGCCTATCCTCTTCTGAAAGAGAAAGAGAGATACAGATAGTACCAGTGGGATAAAGCACAATGTAAATAGAATCTTTGAATCTAATACCCTTTCAATTACATTCACATAAACTACCATGTTAAGGTTCAGTAAGTTTCTTGTTGTTGTTTTGAATGAAATTAATCCTTTTTTTCCTAAGGATGCATTAAATTGATCACAATTGGCCGTATGTACATTTACAATGATACAAAAGATTTCTATTTCAAATAAATGCTTCTTTTAAAGAATCCTGAAAAACATGCATTACATTTTGCACAACAATAAACAGCAACTGTTTTCAACTTGGATAATAACCAGAAATGTTTCTCAAGCATCAGATCAGCATATTACAATGATTTCTAAAGGATCATGTGACACAAGAGCAATGATGCTGAAAACTCAGCTTTGCATCACAGGAATAAATGACATTTATATTAAAATAAAAAAACAGTTATTAAATGCAGCATCGATGAGCATAAGAGACTTTTTTCAAAAATCTTACAGACCCCAAAAACGTTTAAACAGTTTACCCTAAAGTTAATAAAAACAGAACTTGTTGATTTAATTTGAATCAAAGTTCACACTAAGATCACCAGATGGGCTGAAAGACAAGATGGCCTCAACTAGAGCCTAAGGACGTGAACTTCAGTCTACTTTAGCAAGACAGAGATCGCCTATACGTGCACGACCCGAAACTTGAGATCTGATGAGTGTTCTCTTCCTTAAAGTGATGTGAGATCACTTGAGACAGGGCAGACTGTCAAAGACCTCTCGAAAAGAACATAAAATTGTCAAGGCTTCATTGCTGACCTGCAATGCAGCAAATCGTAATGCTTCACTCCATAGCAAGTCATGTGAAAGGGGCTTAAGACTGATTCGTTTGTCAAGGACACGTCTTTAATTAGCATGGCTGGTTTGTGAATGAATGCTGGGTTTTATTTCAGTCTCAAAGCTCTGCGAGTTTAACAGCTTGTCTTCATTTCTCACAATGAAAAAAGTGTCAAAGACGTCAATCCTACTTATGCGCTTCCTCTACAGCTGTTCTGTGGAACAGTCAAAATTATGCTTTGCTCCTTTCTTTCTTTCTCCACGAATCACTAAACACTTCCCAAAAGTATTTCTGAAACTACAGGAAATCTGACTTTTTAAAGTGGTGAAAGCATGTTTTTCTTGTGCAATTCTGTAAAGACCTTTTTTTTGTGCAAACCAAAACAGTAAGTGATTGATTCAGTCCTGTGTTTTTATGCAGTAGCTCTGCCACAATGACCAGTTATCTCAATTACATGACTACAGACAAAGAACTGACGAGATTATAGCAGGTATATCACTGAGTAAATTATAAAATCACACAAAGCTATAAACTCATTGATTTTTCATCAAATCGTGCAGCCCTAGTGTATAGCTTTGTGTGATTTATAATTTACTCAGTGATATACCTGCTATAATCTCGTCAGTTCTTTGTCTGTGGTCATGTAATTGAGATAACTGGTCGTTGTGGTAACACAGGACTGAATGAATGATTTAAAATTCAATTAAAAAGGTCTACTGTGTTTGTAGGGCTGGACAAAATTGGGCAAATATGTTGTGATTACATATGACTATAAAATAAAAATAAAAACAATAAATTGTATAATTTTATTACTAAATTAAATAAAATGAAACTAAAATTATTATTAATATTGCGATAATTCACAGTAAAATAAAAAAGCAAGAAAAAACCGGAAGGGTCTGTTAAATCTCGTTGATAACAGCGTGAAGTGCTTCTCATTACAAGTTAAGGGAAGATGCCATATTAATTTCTTTTTTATTGAGATTAATCATACTATACACAGCTACACGCCTATGTAACGGAAATATAGTGGAACACCATTTTTCATGCCTCATAAATCACAATCCAGAGTGACAGCGTCTAATCTAGGCTGAACGGAAAGTGAAATACAAAAGACAAAAGTAGGTGAGTCAGCCGCTTAAATGAGATTAATGATCGCAGCGTGATATATTTCACGCCGTTTTAGTACCACACAGCAGGAAGTACGGACAATAAGTGTTCCTTTAAGTTCCTGTACTGTTCACACTGAGTATCCAAGCTGATGTGATTTCCCTGATTTCTTTACTTTCTTGAACACCTGACCTGCCGATGACTGCATGATTAAGCAAAAATGGAGAGAGACTGAGAGCGTTTATGAAACTCTACCTATTGGCTCTCATTGGTCTCTCTAATCAAAACCATCATTGTTCATCTAGCAGCCTGTCTGAGCCAAGTTACTGGAATCTTGCCTTAAAGCACAATGCCTCAAATGCGCCGCATTCTTCTTACTGTATAACAGCAAGATTTTCAATGTAGTCTAGTCAAGTGATAGGAATCTTCACAGCAAAACTGCAGAGGATGTGGGTGTCTGAAGCCGCTCATGAGCGCTGGAGAATGACTACAATTGATAAGAGTCAATCGAATAAACTGATAAAATGTCATCCTTCTTGTTTTACAGGTACACATGCGTACACTGGCTCCTCACACGCTCTTGCTGTCATAATAAGTCAAGGGTTTGACTATCAGCATGTTATAATAACCCTATCACAGATCACATCAGGGTTTGTCGTTCTGCCTGAGCCACCCATGAACTCCACACACCCACACGCAAACACGACACAAGCAAATCTGTGGGTACATAAGGCCACATTATTATATTATCAAAAACTTGGCATTTCAGCAACAAAAAAAGGGCTGCAATTACTGACCAAAAGATGTTTTTGTGCACAAAATGTGGATAAACTACAACAGCTGAACTTGTAAAGCTGTGTGGACTGAACACACTTCACAGAGACCAAATATAGTGTTACAATAGCAATATGTGAAATTTGTTTGGTTGAAATAATGAGATGCGTCTCATTGCCAAAGAAATGTACTATGACTGACTGCTTTATTTTATTTTATTTTTCGCTAAATGAAAAATGTAATTTTGGTTTCAATAAAATAAATAAATTGGCGCAACACTAGAAAAAACATAAATCATGAAATATTCTCAAGATATTTTTCTTGTATGTAGAACTAGGAGACATTTATTAAAAAAAGAGATAAGTCTCGTTTAAAATGTGAGCTTCTATTAACTTGAGTGCAGCATTTTTTTTTTTCAGATACTCCAAAAGATGCAACTACAACAGCTGAACATTTCTATCTATTGTATGTTTTTCAAGGAAAAACAACTGAAAAGCTGTACATGCAAAAATGCAACTGATTTACTATTTTGTAGACAACATGAATTGGTGTGTGCAAACACAAACCATTTTACTTCCATAATTTAACATATTTTTGAGCAAAACATATTAAGAAAAAAAAAGTACTTTTCTAATCTGTTGGATGTTGATAGTGGGTATTGGAGTGGGTAGTGGAGTTAAACTGAATTAAGATTTTCTATAATAAATCCTAAATAGGTTTGGTTAACTTCATCAAATAACCAGCAGAAAGTCCTTTCAGTGGGGGAACAAGTTGCTAAAGATTATAATGACTTTTTTTTTTTTTTTAAATAACATTCTTTCACAATAAGACCAAAAAAAAAAAAAGAAAAAAGAAAAAAAAGAAAGCAAATATGAGATTTTTTCCCCCTTAATGTTTAGCTACTTAAAAACAGCCCAATTTACCATTATTAGTTTGTATATATATCTGTATTTTAGTCACAAACTTGAACTACTTTGAGGCCATGAAATTGCAGTTGCCAGCCAATATTGTGGTGGGATTTTAGAATTAAATACCATGAAAAATGTGCAATCCGTCAACAATCAGAATGAACAACAATACTGCGGGGTATACGCCTCTATACGCCTATAAAAAAAACTATACGCCTCCAATCTACAACTCAAAATATCTGAAACTGATTCACTGGCTCTTGTTGAGAAGATCAGTTTTAGATTCTCTACACATTCAGTGGTTTTATGATCATAATAAACCAAGTGAAATGAAAATAAAAACAGCCGGTAAATGTAGTTATAATTTCCAGCGACTTTTATGACTCCATAAGCATACTGTGGCGTTACTGTAGGAATAAAGTGACACAAATGAGGAAGAAAATCCGAAAACAAGCAGAAAATAAATTACATACACAGTCTATGTACAAACACAGCAGCCTCGTGATGTAATACTGAATCATCCAAACCACAAAAGCTTTCAACAAACATCAAACAGGATAAGCAAGGATGTAACCAAATATTTAGGACTGAGGGGACCAAAGGGAAGATACAAGTCATTGAAAACTCCTCACAAATCACTGATCAATGGCATCTGTTAGTTATGGCACTGAGCATAAGTGAAACATAAATGGTGACCACATGAATCTGCTCGAAATGCTCGAAACTAAATATTTCTGTGAGCTCTTTTGAGGATGTAGGAAAGACTGTTTAAGACAATTACATGAATCATCATAATAGCACTTGCAACGTAGATACAAAAACAGCTATTTATTTATTTACTCCCAGATCAACGAAATATTGCTAGACTAATAACCCAATCTGATCCTGTGCTCGTGACCAATAATACTTAAATCAGACTCTGTTTGACATTTGATATTGTTGTGCAACAATCACAATACAGAAAATAAACGCACTATTTTGTAATCCATTCCATAAAAACAGGATTTTATTTCCACTTTTGCGGTCTAACACCCCATCGACGCACTGAAAGGCTCCATAATAAACATTATAATCAGCATCTAGTTCATAATCGCCACATAATCACTCACCGGAGGAAATATGATTGACTTTATTCACGTCCACCTCGGCCATGTCAGCGGTTTACAATCACGCGCAGAGGCTGTCGGCATTAAAACCCCAGTTTAATTCACAGCCCAACGGGACCGAGTCTGTTCAACAGGCTTGTTTTGGCCCTCAGTGGTTCATTGACGGGTTCCTCTCCGGTTACCGCATGTTTACAAGCATCCAGTCGCTCGCGAGCAGCACAGTCAGGCAACTTCCGATGGGGTCACGTGACAAGACTGCATCATGTGACACACTCGAGGCTGCTGAGGTGCCATAAAACTTTCATGGCTTGTGTGGATACTGTAAACAGAGCTTGTTGTGTATTATTCACATTAAGTGATATGTGATACCATCCTTTTTTTTGTGTGTGTGGATGTATTCTCAATTCTACTTTGAAATAAATCAGATAATGCACTCTAATGTACTATTTGATTTTCTCTATTTTAAAAATAACATTACATCATCCTTCATATATTAAAACACATATTAAACTTTTATATTAAGTTTAATTTACAGCTGTCTTATTTTCATATGTTGTTTTTTCCCTTATATTTATTTAACTCTGTCACAAATTATTTAAAAAAAAAAAAAAAGATTTTTTTTTTTCCAGTAGGTCCTGTTAGTAGCAAGCAACAAAATAAAAATAAAATGACCACTGCATTTAAAATGATGCACAAAACATGGTCATGGTACAGTTTTCTGACTGTGGTGAATCAATAATGAAGCTTGAAACCATGCTAGATTTTTTAATACATACAGAATAATATATTATTTTGTATTTGTTATTTATTAGTTTTAACCCATATTGAGTGAGTGTTAGGGGAAAAAACTTTCAGAGAGAATGGAAGCAGGAACTTGCAACCAAATGTAGCTTTATAACTTTGAACATGTTTAACAGTTTTTTTTATATTTTATTATTTTGTAGCTTGTTTTTCCCAGTGCTAAAGAATCAGTGTGAGGCTAAACATGTAACTTACTGGCAATAGTTTGTGATTTTTTTAAGACATGACAGCATTACCAGGAAATCAAGACACTAAAGTCATGATTACACTTAATTACACTGAACTGCTAAATCCTGTTCCTGACTAAATTTCCCTACCATTTACTAGTTATTGTTAATGCAATAAAACTGTAACTGTAAACGTAACTGTCATTGAAAAAAAAAAAAAAAAACAATGAAGCGGAAAATATTAACATGGAACATTTTTAAGGAACAATATTTCCTCATCTCTCCTTGCAGTTTACAAAGACTTTATTATATTGTGTGATGAATCATGAAACAACATGAACAAACGAAACATATACATAACAACAATCCTCTATAATACAAAAATCAAGTCCAAATATAATAATTCAGACTGTAAATAAAACATTTCTGCTACTGTTTATGAGCATATTTATCGCTGCTAGCACTAGTTTTCATTTTGACATACGTACACTGTAAAAAAAAAAGTTGAGCAAACTTAAAAAAAAATTTTTTACCAGCTTCAGCAGAGTTTGCTCAACTCATTTTTGTGGGAGATTATCAAATTTTTGTAGTATAAACTTAAAAAGACAAGTTGAGAAAACTCAAAATCTGCTGAAGCTGGTAGCCTTAAAATTTTAAGTTGGCTCAACTTTTTTTTTTTGTCACAGTGTAGTGTCTGCACAATTTTGAGCAACTAACAGTTAAAAGGTGTATGTTAACTTTTTTCTTTTTTTCAATAACAGTGCAGTGATACTCAATTCCACTGTGATCCAAGCCTAAATTCAATACTGATTTAATTTAACATTTATTATAAATTTCTTAATATCTTGTTATGGAACATTTGTAAAGTGAACACCCAAAAATTCTCTGAAAATAACCCCTCAATGCATTAGTGTATCAGTAAAGACATAATTTTACACTGAACTGGACTAGTGAGGTGACTGTGTTGATGTGGCTCGTCCTCAGCAATATTCTGTAACATTATTAAAAAAGCGGGACAGCTAGAGACAGTCTTGAAGTTATTTTGAGATCTGTGCTAGATGCAGTGAATGTGTCAGCAAAGCTATAAAAATGAGTGGGAAAAAACAAAAAAACAATGCTGAGACTCCAGACTCAAGACTAAACTTAAGACTCGGTGTACTAAGCAATCTGCTATCTGCCATCAAGAGTTTTATCACGAGCGATGACTGCCTCGTCAAACTTGATCATCAGTGTGGTTCCCTTATGCCAGTGGACAGTGACTTTGGCTGGGAAGCCACTGTGGGTTAAAATAGCCTCCACGATGCCACCAGTGAAGGCTGCACAGTTTAATGTGCTATTTTCTTTAGGTACTGAAATGTAGGCATTGATCAAAGGCTCCTTTTCAATGATGTAGTACGTTTTGTCATCATCGTTGGCTTGCTCCAGTTTGTCTGCTTCCTTACCGAATAATGCTTTCCATACATTTACCTAGAAAGAAAGAAATAAAGAGTTAACACTATAGGCTTTAAAGGAGCAGTTCAGCCTAAAATGAAAACAGGCTGAAAATTTACTTGCTCACCATTGAATCCTCTACAGTGAATGGGTGCCGTCAGAATGAGTTCAAACAGCTGATAAAAACAATCACAATAATCCACAAATAATGTCTCCAGTCCATCAGTTAAACGGTCTAAAACAGTTCAAAAAAATAAATTGGTGGATTTTGATATGTGAGGACAAGAGGAGACTTTTTTGTCACAGGAGGAAGCAATACTATGAATAATAGACTTCTATTTTGGCCAGAAGTGATGGTTAAAACTGCTTAATAATGGATTTGTTTCTTACAAACACACATAAGACGTTACTGATGAACTGGAGTTCAGTGGCTTACTTATGGATCATTATGATGTTCATATCAGCAGTTTGGACTCCGACGGCACCCATTCACTGCAAAGGATCCATTGGTGAGCAAGTGATGCAAAATTTCCCTAAATCTAAAGAACCAAACTCATCTTTGATTCAGCAGATTTTCATTTTTAGGTGAACTGTTCCTGTAACCAAAAATTATCTACACTCTGCAAAACAAATAAACAGTGATACCTTAATAAAGAGAAGTATGTTCAAAACTTTGGTCTCTCTTTTTCCGTTTTTCTCCCTCATCACAAGAACATCCAGAAGGCTGGCTCCAACCCCTTGACCCATGTCAGCCAGCCGGGCCTGGAGCTCAGACACCGAGTACACACGGCTCTGGCAGTACTGCACCATCTCCGAGAAGAGCAGCGCGAACGCACTCACGCTCACCTCCGTTTTGGGACGCGTGAGCGAGCGCTCGAGGATCGCGGATTTGCCTCGCGTGAAGCGGACCTCCATTGCGTCCACACCGAAACTGGATCACAATCCCAATCAAAGAATCAAAGTGCCTGAGTCCTGCAATATAAACGGTTTTGAGTTATAAACCAGCATATTATAATTCGCAGAAAATGTGACAGCTGTCCTCATAATTCATTGATTTGTCATTCATTGCTGTTCTTATCATGTAGGTCTCTGATTACACGATGGGGCTGATTAAAAAGGAATTATTAATAATACGCCGAACGAGCCACCTTGTATAGAAACTAGGATATTATAAAGCAGGCATCGCAATCAAATCATATTTCACTGTGTATTAGCGTTTACCTGGTGTTTTGGGTTTCAGTTCCGGATGCGTGAAGCTACGGTTAGTGCAAACCCTTACTGTTCCCTTTTGACCGGATATTTTCAATATAAAAGTACGACGAGACATAGTAATGGTAAATGAAGCACGGTGTTTGTATTGGAGTGTAGCTTTGTAGTGTATCAGATTTAAAGTTTTGAAAATGCGTTTTTGTTTTATTTGTTTCCCGGATGCATTTTTCGGGAAATGAACATTCAGCGGCAACGACTTTTATTTTGAAATCATTTAAAAGTCACTGGATAGGCTGCGCCTTGCTCGCAGTGAGTGCTGTGCTTGTGAATGGTGAACTTCAAGAGCAGGCGATATATATATATATATATATATATATATATATATATATATATCTATATATCCCTCGACGTGAGTATAACGTAGCAACCTGTATTTCATATAGACATATTTCCTTATAATGTTCCGGGACTGTTTAGGAGCATAACATCTTCTGAAAGAAATTATTAATATGTTAAATGATTCTAGTTGCATGTCTGTTCTGCATCTGTGAAGTTAGTCAGCAAACTTTTGTGTTGGCATGTCATGATCAAATGAATAAGGTGTAAAGCTAGGGTGCCCTCCAAAATTTACAAATGTCTTTTTCAATGAAATATAAGTTTATCCTTATCTTGTAAGGGGGGTTTGACCTGCACTGCAAGGTGTGAGAATGCTGCCTGCCTTCATGAGCCTCAGACACTTTGCCACAACCACGATGAGGAGAGCAGGTGAGAAACTGTCTTTTTTTAATTGAAAATTTAGCTTTTGATAACTTTCATCATCAAAATTAACTTTTAAATGCATGTAGGGAGCACTGCTCACTAGTTTTCATATTTTATAGAATATACATGGTTATGAATTTAATTATGACTCTTCTGTATTTCGACACAGCGTCTGAGTTCAGAATGACTGTCCCATGGGGAGAGATGAGAGGTCAGGTTTGGGGTCCTTCTAATGGCCGTCCCGTGCTGTGCTTGCACGGTTGGGCTGACAACTGCGGGACGTTCAATACGCTGGTTCCATTGCTTCCTAAAGGTATAGTGTTTCCGAGTCCAGAGAGTTTATTAACATTATGAAGGTCCACATGGATAAATTCATTCTTACATACATCAATGAAGTGAAACTGGTTCCTGTTCTCTTTGTTTTTCTCCACATCTCTTCCAGACTGGAGATTCGTAGCCATTGACTTTCCAGGTCATGGTCTCTCATCTCATAGGCCCGATGGATGCTTTTACAGCTTCCCTTTGTACGTGGCAGATGTGCGGCGAGTTGTAGAAGGTTTGAAGCAACAAACATTAATGAATCGTCTTCACTACAAAAAAAGTTCTTGAAACAAGATAAATGTACGTGAGAAGCAACACTAATTAATTTAAATTGTAGTGCATTTTGGCAATTTGATTTAATTGATTTATGCCTTGGCAAGAAAAAAAAAAAACGAGGAAAAAAATCTGCTATTGTGGAAAGACAAAAATAGGCCTGCTTATATTCAAGACACAATCTATGAAAACAAGCCTTAATAGTTATGCTGTGTTGCTTAATTGATCTTGTTTACTGGAAAACAAGGCAAAAACCATTTAAAACATAGGTATGTCTATATTTGTATTTTTTTTTCTCCGTTTGTTTGCAGCTCTTCAGTGGAAACGATTCTCTATCATTGGACATAGTATGGGTGAGTCAGCTTTGTTGCCGCTGTCTTCACTCACTGACAGGTCAAAGTTTTGTGTGTGACAGGTCAGAGGATCTATGTAATCTGTAAGTTAACTGATGATAAATACCATTATTGTGAAGCTATGTTACTGTAGTGCTCTTTAAATCCTTTTGTACTTTCCTTCTATGACATAAATATATGTTAGTAGATCAGTAAGAGGGCTTTAGAAAGACACTGTGGGATGAATGCCATAACCCTGCCCTATACTATATATAGCATCACCACTTCTTTAAATGTCACGCTTATTCACGCCCAGATGATCCAGTTTGTTGAGTACCTGCAGTATTATTTTCCAGGATTTGAGCTTAAATTAATTAAAATATATTTTAAGATAGAAGATTTTAAGATTCCGCAGTAGGACATAAGTAAGTGTGTGTGTGGTTTGAGTCATAACTTTCAATAATTTAAAGGTATTTAGTTGTTGGTAAAGATATAGGAAAACAGAGACGTGAACGCATTAACACAACCTTGCACAAATCTATAAACAAAATTAATGCACAGTCTTGGAATAACATAAAATATCTTCAACATTATAATAATAATTATTAGTAGTGATTAAATATAATAAATAATGGTTACTGGATAACACTGGAATATATGTGAAATTACAATAAAAATAACTTTCACATATAAGCTGTTTTTGAACTGGGGTAATTATTTGGGTTTATTATTTGATGTTTCTTTAACAGGTGGGAATGTGGCAGGAATAGTGAGTATGCATTATAATTTTTTTCATATTTCTGTAAATGTTATAGTTGTTTAGAACAGTTTCTCAACTGGTTGACCCAGATTTAACATGAAGGGGCAACCTATCACAGTGATGCACCAAAATGATGCAGTGTAAACAAAAGTGTCTTTAAATGATTTAATATTACGGTGAGCTGTAAAGGTCCAACACTTTGCAAAATGATTAACTTTTTGCTATCTTTCTGTGCTGCCTAGCATTGTTTTTATCTGCTGTCCTTGAACGGATACATTTTTGGTTTTGCAACAACTGAGAACCAATGGAGTGTGTGATAGCAGTTCTTTCTGGTTTTCCAGTTTAGTGCCTTGTACCCAGAGATGGTTGACGCCGTAGTTCTCCTGGATACTTATGGATTCCTCCCAACACAAGTGGTAACAATAAATGGAGCATTTAGCTGTAAATCATAGAGAAGACTTCTTATTCAACATGCATGCGTGCGTCAGTGATAACAACATACATGTTTATTTGTCCTTCTTTAGACTGACATGTTTAAGAACATGAGGAAAGGGATGAATGATCAAATTCAGTATGACAACAAGACGGAGGAGAGGAAAGAGAGGGTGTACACATATGAGAAAGCTAAAGGAAGGTGAAGAATGCCTGATGTTTAGTTATAGACACGAATGTATAGCACATGAGTGTTCTGTTTTTTTTTTTTATATATCTGTTTATATTCTGTTGAGTTTTAGCCATGGTCTTTCCCACAATTTTAAGGTCTTTCTGACTTCTAAAAATAGACGATTGATGCAGTGCGATCCAAGCAGACGAAGTCTTTCAGGAATATTGCTGTTTATTATAAATGATTTATAAAAATGTCACAATAGGGAAGAAAAGGTGATTGCATTTCAATGCAACTTCAACTTTTTTAAAAAAAAATTTCTTTTCCTGAATACTTCTCTTTAACAAAATTTTTGACTTTAAGTTTTGATTTATCATTTGTCTACCTTATATTGATTGCAAAGCTGAATTTTCAGCATCATTACTCCAGTCTTCAGCGTCACATGATCCTTCAGAAATCATTCTAATATGCCGATTTAATGCTCAAGAAACATAGCTTATTGTTATGTATGTTGAAAACAGTTGTGCTGCTTAATATTTTTCTGTAAACCATGATTTATTTTTTTCAGGATTATTTGAAGAATAAACAAACACATTTGTTACTATTATTATTATTATTATTATTATTATCATCCTCTTTCAGGTTGAAGGCTGCAAACCCCTCCCTTTCCGATCAGTCGGCAGACATTCTGTTAGAGCGAGCGGTCAGAGAAGTTGAGGGAGGTAAGACATACAGCAATTGCACACTTATTCTATAGATCCAGATTTTCTCCCTTTTTCTCTAAATTACTTCCTTTCTCTTGAAGGAGTTGTATTCACCAGAGATTTCAGGATCAACCTGGTGAGCCATTTCAGTTTATTTTTTTTCATACCTTTACATTTTAGTTTATTCACGATAACAAGATTTCAGATTTAGTTTGAATGTTTGACCCATATTTATCTGTGAAAGATCTTCCAAAAACATTCATTTTTTTTGTCATGGTTTCTGCTATACAAATGTTTTGTGTTTAGGAAGGTACATACTGTATAAAAACCCACTATACACATCATGATAAATGTTCATTCTTTCATATTTAAATCTCTCTCTTGTTTTGCCAACTGGTGATATTTGGTTTTGTTTCAGAAAAACATTGTGAATAATGATATGGAACAGTGCCTCCACATGATATCAGTAGTTAAAGCCCCGGTGATGATACTGCTGTGAGTTCACACACAGACACAGTTTTCAAGTTTTTCACAGTTTTCATAGTGTTCAGGAGAAGCTCAGTGCACATTTAAGCACAATGCTGAAAATTAGAGATGCACCATTATTAAAATTCTTTATAGTACTGAAAAGAAGATAATTATTTTCATGTTATGGCCAGAAACCAACAATTGGCAGATATTAAATCCTCTGATATTATGTCTAAATAATTTCAAAATAAAACACTGAAAGTTTTAAATGCTAAAAGTCAGTTTTGGTATCATAGCCTTATAATGTATGTACAGGATGAAAAAGATTTAAAATGTACTGGCCACCAAAAGCATTAAATCAAATTTAAAATGCCTGAATGTCACTGTATTAGACAATAAGATCTATATAAACCAAGTGGCATCTGCGAACAATTGTATAAATGCGTGTTAGGTGTGACTGAAGTAAATTTTTACTCCTGTTATAAACCTATCATATTATTATCCACACATCGTTTACATACACTATCAGACTGCTCATTGTTTCAAAATCAAAAATGTGTCTTTCTTCAGGGCCAAAGACGGCCTGTTCAAAACATTTACTCTCCCGAATGGATATGTTGATAAGATTCTGAAGAGCTGGAATGATCAAAATGTGAGATGTGCACACATACACACAAACATAAGAGCAAAATGTCTGTCTGGAATGGTATTATCTAGAAATATCTTTCTCACTCTTCTCAGGCCACCATTGTTGATGTGGAAGGGGATCATCATATTCACCTCAACAAACCTGAGTCCGTGGCCTCCATAATCACTGATTTTCTTCAGTCACACAGTCCTGACAAAACAGAGAGCGAATCTAGCAATAACAAGTCTTCCAAATTATAGCACACACATGCTGATTCAAATAATGAAGTAGTCTATACTCATTCAAAATACTCATGCCATTAACCAGTTCTTGATACTGTAATATTTTAAGCATCACAAACCTAAAGTTATTATTTTTTAATATACAAAAGCTGTTTTTATTAGAAAATGTTTACAGTGTTTTGCACTATCCATTTGCCTTCCATTTTTTACAAGAGGTTTATTCCCTGCTGATGGAAATCTCCCTCACAGCATGATGCCGCCACATTCACACCTCACTGTAGGTATGCTGCTTTTTGAGATGTGGACCGTGTTATATTGGCAAAATACAAATACTGCTGACAAACACTGATCATAGTATTGAGAAAAAAGAAGATGGGTTTAGTGCCGAGTCACTGTGTGCATTACCACGTGGTTTTTGGAAACGTCTGTTAATGTTAAGTATTAACTAAAATATATCTGTTCATTTTTGCTTTTGTTGTGATGAAGCAAAACTAAAGATTAAAGTGTATAATTAAATTTGTGTAATTTGACTTTTTTTGTCAAAAAAAGGGCAGTCGTGGCTTAATGGTTAGAGAGTTGGACTCGTAAGCCAAAGGTCACGGGTTCGAGTCTCAGGTCCGGCAGGAATTGTAGGTGGGGGGAGTGAATGTACAGAGCTCTCTCCACTCTCAATACCTCGACTGAGGT
Source organism: Acrossocheilus fasciatus (assembly GCA_036784905.1). Classification (NCBI taxonomy): domain Eukaryota; kingdom Metazoa; phylum Chordata; class Actinopteri; order Cypriniformes; family Cyprinidae; genus Acrossocheilus; species Acrossocheilus fasciatus. The sequence continues at coordinate 31,093,079 of CM071938.1, read as the reverse complement.
GAGACCCTTGAGCAAGGCACCGAACCCCTAACTGCTCCCCGGGCGCCGCAGCATAAATGGCTGCCCACTGCTCCGGGTGTGCGTTCACTGTGTGTGTGTGTTCACTGCTGTGTGTGTGCACTTTGGATGGGTTAAATGCAGAGCACAAATTCTGAGTATGGGTCACCATACTTGGCCTCACGTCACTTTCACTTTTTGCCATTATTGGTGCAAATAATAGGTCTGTCACTATAAATTCCAAAGCTACAGTGGCCAAAAAAGTATTTAGACAATTAAATCAGGTTTTGAAATGAATTAATGTACAGTTCAAACTTTTATGGTCTGTAAGAATTTATGTTTTTGAAAGGTGCTTTCATGCATATAGTAACAAAACAGTAATCACAGTAGTAAAATAATAATATTGGGAAAACTCCTTTCTGTATTTTATTATATTTTAAAATGATGGCAAAGCTGAATTTTCAGTATCATTACTGCAGTCTTCTGTATCAAATTATCCCTCACAAATCATGCTCATTTGCTGCTCAAGATGCATTATTATCAATGCTGAAAACACTTTTCACTTTTTTCAGAATTATTTTATGATGAGAAAGTACAAAAGAACAGCATTAATTTAAAATTGAAATCTATTGTAACATAAATGTTTTGGCTGTCACTCTTGATTAAATGCATCCTTGCTGTATTAAAAAAAAAAAAAAAAAAACCTTACTGACCCCTAAAGTCAAGTCACCTATATTTAAATAGCGCTTTTAACAATAGAGATAGTGTCAAAGCACTTAACAGCATCAAATTGGAGGATAGAGTGTCAGTAATGTACAAGATTAAACACTCAATTTTCAGTTAAAGGCATTTCATTATTGAATTCAGAGATGTCATTGTCTAGCTCAGTTCAGTTTAAATATCTGTGAAATCAAATCGACGATAATCGCTAGAAATTAAGTGTCCCCAACTGAGCAAGCCAGAGGCGACAGCGGCAAGGAACCAAAACTCCCTCTGTGACAGAATGGAGAAAAACACCTTGGGAGAAACCAGGCTCAGTCGAGGGGCCAGACGAAACCCGCAGACAGTTCAATTCCAGCCCCAGCCATGTCAGATTGTGTAAAGGGCTTATCTGATTCCCGTGGTCTTGTCCCAATGGAGCATTTTAATTTATAATTTAATGTATTTGTTATATTTGTGTTTTATTCATTACTTGAAGTTTTTCATTTAGATGATTTATTAATTTGCTATAATTGTAATGTATAGTTTAATGCATTTATTGTTTCTAGGTCAATTTTTATAATATATATATATATATATATATATATATATATATATATATATTATTTGTTTATTATAATTTAAATTTATAGTTTCATTAATTTAATATATTTCTGTTGTGTATATATATAATTTTATTATTATTTTTTATAATATTTATTATTTTAGAATCTACTATGCTCAGTCTGTTTTCATTTATTATGAACAGACAGTAGTGCAAATTACAATTTTTTTCCATCTAGATGTGAAAATACTAAATATTATTACATGTTATATATATATATATATATATATATATATATATATATAATCTGTTGTTTTCATTGTGAGTGTACACAAATAAAAGCAGACCTTTATACAGTGATTATTAATAAGACAATATGTGTTTAAAGTTGATTCTGCTGGTATAAGGAAACAGTTGAAGTGACGCACACACACACATCAGTTCCAGCATTGCTAACTTGACAGCGCAGTTGGTACTTTATCAAAATAAAATTCATTGAGCCAAACATCAGCGCGCGCGCCTCTGTGTCACCACTGGAACGCGACTGAAGTACAAAGCCTATCATTTATATAATAAATTATAGTTTCGCATTCAGATACGTTACATCGCAAATATGGAAATATTATGCAATATCTGGATTTGTGCCGAATGAGGGAGGTAGGATACTCGAGCACAAAGCTCCATTTCGCAAACAGTTGAGTGCGCAAGCCTTTAAAGTATACTCCCTTGTCAGTCTATGTGAGAGACGCGTTCAGAATCAGCACATGGTCACTGTCTGGGGGCTTTGTTTTCAAGTGCGCACCTCATGGCATTCGCTGTTCTTCTGCTGGTGGTTATCAAACAGCGCTGCATTACTGCGGGCGCCCCCTTCTGGATTGGGGTGAATTGCCTGTATTCGTCGTGAGGCCTCATGCACCGAACCGAGACGCCCGTACCGTGACGGTTCGGGACGAATACATGTACCGTGCCACCCCTAATTTTTAGTTATTTTGTTATATCTACTATAGTTAACTGAACTACTATATCTATATTTATATATCTGTATATATATATTGTGTACTGTACTGTGTGTGTGTTTGCATTGCTGTATTTGTGCAGATTGCTGTGCATATGTGTCTGTGTGTTTGATTTCCTTCAGGCTTTGCTGAAAGCTGCACATCTTGCATTTGTCTTGCGCTCATATGTAGGTCAGTGCTGCTCAGTTTTGCCTGACATTTGAGACTATCAATAGCATGATACTGTAAAGACCAACAACTGTGTAATGGCAGCTATTGTTATGAGATTGTATTTGTGTGTGCTTGTTTATAAATATGCTTTATGTATATTCAGTCAAGCATTGATCACCTCAAGCTAGTATAAGTGTCATGTAGCAGCTCCCAAGTTTGTATGTGTATGTGTATGAGGACACAAATTTGTTTTCTGCACTGCAGAATGCATTCGTTGTAAAATTAGATTTAAAAGCTATGTTAGTATATGAACCATTTTTATGATCCTTTTTGTTATATTTACAGCATCATTGTACCAGGTCACTATTCATATGCAAAAGAACAGCATGAACATTCTGTTAAATTTCTTATTTTGTGTTCCACAGAAGAAAGTCAGTCATACAGCTTTAAAACATAAATAATGACAACTATGAACTATCCTTGATGTGTGCGATGCTGTAGGTTATTTGAACCTTTTGGGGATATAAAAACATTTATATAACACAACATTCCTCCTAAAAAGTCCCTCTAATTTCCAATGATAATTGCCATGTTCCAGTTTAACATGAAATGATTAGGAATGTGAGCGCAAGACTGAGAAGAAAGGGTTACAAAATATTACGTAACTTCTGCTCTGACCCTTTCCTCGTCAGAGATGTCTCCATGGTTACCCCCCTCCCAACAGGAATGGGATGGTACAGCTTTGACAAGGAGAGCATGAAAGCAAGGGTGCGAGAAAAGCCCTCATTCCATAGCATTGAATAAAATAAAATGTCCTTGTCCACATAGCTTCACCAGCTGCAGTTATTCAGCATTTTAATTAAGACGATTCTATCTGCTCAGCCTGGGTTTGAGACTTTAAACCCAAAACTACAGCGCCAGTTCAAAGACGATCAAGGAAAGACTGCAGGTATGTAGAGACATACGTGCATGTTTAATGGCATGCTGTAGAAGTATGATTCATTTTTAGCGTATTTCATCTTCATTCTTCATTGTACTTCATTGACAGAATGCTGCACTGTTAAGTATGAGTGACAGTACCGTCATATTTTGATATGGATCATGCAGCATTTCATATACTGCAGTGCACAGGTGTGTTCTCATTTAGAGAATAATATAATTGTCTCTCTGTTTCTCTCTTTCTGTACTTTTGAGATAACGCAATGCCCTGGATGTTTTTGGACTGGTTCGTCCCTGTCTATCTGCTGGTCTCGGTCCTGGTCCTGGCTGGTTTTGGAGCATGTCTGTATTTTCTGGAGCCGGGTCTTCAGGATGCCCACAAGTGGAGCAACAAGTCCCTGAGGCACCAGCCACTGACTCCCATAAGGCAAACACACTGCAGAGATGACGACAGCAACGCCTTGTTATGATGGGACATGTGTGGACGTTTGTGCCAAATCATAAATTGATGCAACTTTATCAAAATCCATGGTCTTTAACAGGGTCTCTGCAATTGGATTACAAGCCAAAACAGCATAAAACACTGTAGAACTCAATTCATTTATACTTACAAAGATTATTTTGTAATCTCAACAAAATTGGATGTATTCCCTGTACTACTTCAGGACTAACCGTGAAAACTGCCTCTACTGGTTCTCAACTAGGGCCCCAGAATCCACTAGTGGACTTAAAATGACTTAAATTAATATATTATTATCAATACAATTAATAGTGATGCATTAAAATACCATCGAATTACTACAATTAAAGTATTCATTTAACAAAAAAGTATTAATATTACTATTAATTAATCTAACTTTTCAAAAATATGTATAACTATTGTTTCTGGTTGTTTCCTAGATTCGGTTTATAAAAAAAAGATTAAAGAACATAAATATTGTCATAATTATCACAGAAATACTGGAAGAATTATCTTACTTTCCTTGCTTTGAAAGTTGTGTTGGACAATGGGGGTCATTTGTGTCTAAAACTTGAGAACTGGGATCATAGCATCATATGAAACCGTTGTCCAGTGATGCTTCCCACACAAGTCAGCGTCAAAGTAAATTTTGGTGACATTTGGCCAAACTGGAGGAACAACCTTGACTTCTATGTGAAGGGGGTATTGTGTGAAAACACATTACATACAGCGAGCAAACAAGAGGGAATGTTTCCAGGTCATGACGGTCATGTTCTGGGTGGCATTTTAGAACATGCCTGAAAAATCTGGAAAACCCATGTCCCAAGATACATACAGTATATACTGTGAATTAAAAAGTAAAGTAGGGAACTCAAACTACTCAGCATGCTATTTGTCATTATTCATCAAATAGAAATGGTAGAAAGGGCCATATTTCAAAAGTATGTTCAAGACCTTTTATGAATACCGACTGGATTTTAGTTGTATCATCTGCTGTAGATGTTTTAACTTTCACAATGTCCTTAAGATACTAAAAAAACACACTGTTCAAATTAGTTTTGGCTCAACTCAAAGTAGCTTTAGTAGTTATTTTCATGTGCCAGTAGATTTGTCATTTTGGTCTGATTCACCAATTTCATCAACAAAAAAACTGCAATTGTCCCTTTAAATTTTGGTTGAATTTAAAGCTGTTGGTTATAAACATACTTTGGACAATCATATATAATAATGGCATTTGTAATAAAGTGTCTAATTGTATAATCAGTTGTAGCATGTTTTTTCCCCTCTTGGAAAGAATTAACATCATATTAAACACAAACTGGTCAAGAAATACTTCTCTTCTGCATGTTTTCACTTGATTTTGGAGTTTCACAAATTCTTCCATTTAGCGAGTATGATGTGAAGAGAGTGGGTGAATGAGACAGTGGAGCTTCAGATGAGAAGAATGGAGGGAATGTAAGTCTAGTTCCCACCATTTCCTGACGCACTCTTCCCCCTTCATTCTCTCGCTTCTCTCTTCCAGTAAACAGACCAGAGGATCACAGGTCAGTCATATTACATATCATTTTCAGAATCTGAAGTACTCACTATATGCCTTAGTAGAATAATCAACCCCTTTTTATGTGTATTCAGTGAAATATTTGACTTTAGGCCTATGTATTCAGTCTATGGTCTTTTCATTTACAGTGAAATCTCAAACTTTTTTATGAATTTCTATAGGCTGTGTTATATACTGCAATGAACCCAAGGGACCTAGATCAAACTGGAAACACGTTACCCATTGAATCTCCCCTCAACTCCCCTTCTCTGTCCTCAGCAAGACTCTCCCCATGTCTTATCCCTCTTTTTCCTTCCCCTTCCCGTCTCTCACCGTGTCCCGTTACCTCAGGCTCTTCTCCCTCCCGTCTCTCACCTTTATCCACTTCTCCTTCTCGTCTCAGTCCATCTTCTCACTTTATTTCGTCTTACTCTCCTGTTCGTCTGTCTCCCTGTCCCACATGTGACCAATCTACCTCACCCACTAGAGTGTCCCCCTGTCCCGTGCCTCTTTCCCCCTCTGTTGTCTTAAAAAAGCCTATCCGTATTTCCTCCTTCAGTCAAATCGGGCAAAGCTTGGAACAACAAAACCAGATTGATAGTTCTCCTCAGAGGTATGTTTCTCTCAGTACAAACATTTTAGTGCTGTCAAACGATTAATCGCATACAGAATAAAAGTTTTTGTTTGCATAATATATGTGAGTGTTCTGTGTTTATTATGTATATATAAATACACACTCATAAAGTATATATTTTGAAAATATTTACTATATTGATATTCATATCATTTATATTATAAATAAATATATTTAATATATAAACATAACATTTTTCTGAAATATATACATCCATGTGTGTATAACCTCCTGAACCTCCTTCCTAAATTATAAAGACTAATTTATTCTGTGCGAGAAAAAATGTGATACTATAAACTAAGCATTGCTTTTTGTACATTTAAATACTATTATACAATAATACATAGTATGTAATATAATAAACTAAATATTAAAGATGGTAATTTCTACAAAAACAAATGATAAACATGTTGTCTGACAAATATTTACTTAATACTAATGGATCCCTACCCCCCAGTTTGAGAACCCCTGTATATACCACATTATCATGTGTCATTTCAAAATATAACAAAATGGCTAATGTCTTTAATTTTGCGATATTTTACATTGTTGAAAATTTTGGCTATTGAAAACATTTATTCATCATCCATCATGCTTATCCATTTTGATTGTTCTGTGTCCTACAGCATCATCAATACAGTGGATACATCCCTAAATTCACCACAACTGAAGTCAGTCAATACCATTTCTGTATTAGAGACGTCAATTAGAGTGCTACCAACAGACGAAAACAAACCATTACATTCTGCTGATATGCATAGTAAAACATGGCCAGTAGAAAGCAAAATGTCTAGATTCAAGCCTGTTTCATTTAATGAGAGAAGTGTAAGATCAATCCCCATAACCAACACGAGGGGTCAAAAAAAGCAAACTGGCCAACAACAAGAGTCATTCAGACCTCCACAGCAAGATAAACTAAAGCAAAATTCGAACAAATGCGCTACCAAGCCTTCAGCATTTGAAAGCTTAAGCCTAAAAAACCTCAGACATGTTGAAAAAAGTGCGTATAGACCACAAAATTTGGCTAGCTATCAAAAGAAGCGCCAATCTCAAGACCCTACTCTAGTTCGAATCCGGCTTGGATTGATTAAAACAGGCAGGATTATTAACTCTGGTGCCCAGTTTTCCAATCTGGAGAAGATCAAGGGAAGCAGTGAAGAGAACAACCCAAAAATTCAGAGCGATGGGCATCCTGCTGTTTCAGAAAAGTTAAAACCGCCTGTTCGTTCAAAGACAATGTTAGGAGCAGCCAAGCGGATAATAAGACCCACTATGATGTGTGAGAGGAGCTGTAGGACACCTCAAAACCAACCACAAGCTTCAGCTGAAGGAACAAGACAGTTCTCCAAACAGTCAGCACTTACAAATCCAGTCCCATCACCTAAAGCTACCACAGACCAAAAGGATATTTTTCAAGAACTGAATAATGCAAGTTCTCTAAAGGAATACAGTGAACTGGTTTCATCCAACTCAGAGCTTCAAGACAGAGCTTCAGAGGACTGTAACGCCACCAATGATAGTTCTCATAAAAGTAATAGGATGATGAGCTCCTCCCAACACAATCAAACCAGTGCTAATGACAGCCAAGTGTCTAAACCAAAGATCAGTCCTCAGTCTGCAGCTTCCGAGACAGACAGCGCCGTCATCAGATACAGTAATGCATCAGATCAGTGCAGCCGGATGAGCTGCTTCCACTTCCCTTTGAAGAGTCACAGATCAGACACTGAATGCGGTCAGCTGAGCCGAATCTGTAGACCTGTGATCAAAAGAACATCTGACAGTAGACCTGCATACTTCAAAACTCCTCAGGCATGGAGAAGATGTTCCTCAAACCAAACAGGGAACACAAGAAGGGATGTCAGCAATTCATCCCAAAATAAATGCAGCCTTTCGGATTCAGATTCTTCTAAATCCTCTTCAAGCGAAGCGAACTTGCATGAAGATTACAGATTTGCAAGAAGACACAGAGGCTTGCAGTCACACAAAAAGTGTGTTACTAGTTGTCCAACTAAATTTGTTGGAGAGGAACGTGATTCAGCCATTCACCCGGACCTCTTGGACAGCCCAAACACACGCACAGACTCTGAAATGCTGAAATATCCCTTGGCTGGATGGATGCCACAGTGTCCGTTCACTCTAGATCAACAACAAGAGTCCAAACACACACTTCATTCTACAGATTGTGACAGATTTCAAGACATGAACTCCTCGCGGTTAACAGAGCGTGAAGACCCCCTACCATTACAGCCATCTGTAGTTGCAGACACGAGGAGCGGAGTTGACTCCTGTCCTGAAGAATGTGGGTCTACAGGTGCGTGCAAAGATAAATGACTGGAATTACATTAAGAGGACTATATATAAAGGTACTTAAAGACATGAGACATCCTAAATAGGCCTAATGTATATACATAGGGGCATTATTTAAATTTAGTATATAAACAGCCTAAGCATTCAGGGAGGAAAACTTTAATTTGTCATTAGTAGTGAACGTTTGGGAGAGAATCACAGTTTTATATTTAGGGTTAGAGATTTAAAACAGTACTTAAGTCTAATAAATATTTTACTTGGGTGTACAATATGACATTTCAATTTGATACCTCAAATCATGTGGTTAAGGAAAGCAACCACCCTCAACATCGTAGCAACCACAAGCAATGCACAAAATCACTCAGAACACACAACCACTTAACATGCTAAAATGAATTAAAACATCATAACCACATAACAGCCTGCTAAGATCTCTCAGAACACCCTAGAAACTGCTAAAAATCATGCAGAACATCTTTGAAAGCTTAGGAACTTAAAAATGACAGCAAACACTTTAGCAACATGCTAAAAGTCACTTAGAACAACTACATAGCAATGTGGTATAAATCACTTTGCATACACAGCAATGTGCTAAAAATAACTCTGAGCATTTTATCAAATGTTAGCAAATATGCTAAAATCACACAGAGCACTTTAGCAACTACGTGACAATTTAAAAAAAAAAACACTTTGAACACAGAATGTGCATAGCAATGTGCAAAAAATCACTCAGAACACTTAAGCAACTACATAAAATTAGCTGAAAATCACTCGGACCTCTGTAGCAACTACATAGCAATATGCTAAAGATCGCTCAAAACACTTTATCAGGTGTATAGCACAGTGCTAAAAATCTCTCCGAACACCTTAACAATTGCAAAACAACAAGCTAATCACTCAGAACAGCTTAGCAACTAAATCGCATTGACCTGGCACAAGTGAGCGCCACTTTCATTTTCACTGGAAAATATAACCATATATAAAACTAAGGTTGTGGTAGGTCAGTGTTTCAAAATACTCAATATGTATCTACAGATACGAACCCTAGAAATTCTAATATGCGAGTGTTTTCTGAATATAAGCCAGTCTATATAGACATAGGACAAACTGTAAATGGTATAGCGTGCAAAATAGGGCCTTATCATCAAGCACAGGCCTGTCTAAACACAGTGAGATAAACCGGTTATGAGGTAAAAGACACACTGAAGCTCAACGGCACTTCAGTGGCCACTGTTTACGCCACAAACACTTCACATGTGAACAGAGCACATGAGACAGGCAGGCGCGGGACTACAAGGCCGTGAAATGTGAGTGGTTTTGATGACACAAAATGTGCAGTGCGAAATTAATCTTTTATTTTGTACCGTTCTGTGGTATTGTGCGTTTAAGTTATTTGCAAAATACGATGTATTTCAGGATATTCAATGAGGACAAAATGGAACAAGTCAAATGGAGCAAGGGGGTCGGGAAATAAAAGGACTTGATGACGTCAGCAGAACGGGATCGTTGTCAGTTGATAGCTACTGTTTCTTTTTACTCTTATTATTTTGATCCGTAAAAATTAAGTGTTTAAGAAATTATATATTATTTTGATCAGCATATGTGACCCTGGACCACAAAACCAGTCTTTAAGTTGCTGGGGTACATTTGTAGCAATAGCCAAAAATACATTGTATGAGTCAAAATTAAAGATTTTTAAAGATCATGTTCCATGAAGATATTTTGTACATTTCTTACCGTAAATGTATCAAAACTTAATTTTTGATTGGTAATATGCATTGCTAAGAACTTCATTTGGACAACTTTAAAGGCAATTTTCGCAATATTTTGATTTTTTTTGCATCCTCAGATTCCAGATTTTCAAATAGTTGTATCTCAGCCAAATATTGTCCGATCCTAACAAACCATCCATCAATGGAAAACTTATTTATTATTCAGCTTTCAGATGATGTATAAATCTCAATTTTGACAAAGTGACACTTAAGACTGGTTTTGTGGTCCAGGGTCACATATATTTTGGAACCAAAAAACAAACAAACAAAAAAACGTCTTCATTTTTCGTGTCGTTGTGATCCACATGTCCCTGTTTTACATTAGTCACCAGTCCTGTAATGAATCATAAGCCACAGTAATAGCATGATACAACAAGCATAGCAAATGTAGCCTACCAAAACAAATACAGGCAAACGGCTAAGATTTAAATCGCCTAGCACAGTGCCAAAAATCACCTAGAAACCCGAATCCCTAATTTCAGCACTGCGCATGCGCGCTGCATCACCCAGTCTCCCGTTAGTTTCCTTGGAAACGAGAAAAGGGTGGAGGAAGGAATGAGGTGCATCGAGCTGCGAATAGAAAGGCGAGAGACGGAGTGGAAGAAAGAGGCACCTGAACACATGATCACTCCCTAACGGCTGTTCAACCTCTGCCTTAGCCTACTTATACTTCAACAGACTGTAAAACAGCGAGAGGCGGAAAAAGGACGAAAAATAAAACACATCCTGCGACCGCTGCAAAAACACGGATCGGTGAGTGGGAAGAGTGTTTCCCTCTGATTACTCGTTATTATACCAATCTTTTTGAGGTAAAAAAATCAATAAATGGAGCATATGGGGGGTAGACGCGTACATTCATCCATCAGTGTTTATGTTTGGTTTTCCGCCTTTAAAAACAGTAACGTTTAAAATGGCAATGATCCTAATATTGTTCTCTAAATGAAAGGCGCGCATCATTGTCGCTTGTGTAGGACAACATCTCATGTTATGGCGTTTAAAAGGCGACTCGGTGCGTGGGAAAGGTCCAGCCGTGGGTGATTAATCCGATAAAGAGATTTGTTGAGTGGCTTCTGTAATGATTTATTGTTTGTTGCTTATTTTGGGTGGCATATGGTGCTTATATAGGCCGACAACTCAGTGGAGCATTTAAAGTGGAGTAGGCTGGGAAATGGGACCACTGGGACATAATAGCATACATAGGTTTTATAAGACAAATTGTTTCCTCAGTTAATAAACAACGGCATATTGTACATGCAAAACAATGTAGGTTGGAAGGTAAGCTGTGCCACTTTTTACTTATGTTGTCCTATAGGCAAAAAGAAATGTGAAATAAAGGGATAGTTCACCTAAAGATGAATATTCAGTCATGATGTACTCACCATCCGCTTCCAAACCTGTATGAGTTTTTTCCTATGCTGAACACAAACGAAGATATTCTGAAAAATGTTGGTAAACTAACATTTGACGGTAGTCATTGACCTCTATAGTATTTTTTTCTGTACTATGGAAGTCAGTGGTTACTGTCAACTGTTCGGTTACCACTATTCGTCAGAATATATTCTTTTTTGTTCAACAGCTTTGGAACTACTTGAGGGTGAGTAAACGATGACAGATATAACAGATTGTGTAACACAGAGTCATAGATATTCTCCACAACACAAAATAAAATGTGACCTACATTAGGTTAGTTGGCATGTTAGAGAGTAAATTGGAAATTACATTTAAATATTAATACAAATAAAATATTATTTGCAGAAGCTTCATATTTAGAATATGTGAATGTAGTTGTATAGAACTTATTTAAAATTATATTATCATAACTAATATTCCTATAAACAATTATTGCATGTTGTATTTTGCTGCAAGTTTATTTGCATTTTAAAGTTTAATATACAGAATGTTTGAATGTAGTTGTACACTGACGTAAAATAAAATAAATAATAAAAATAATAGTCACTTGTAGCACCTTAAATATATAATCACATGACAAAATCTTGTTTGCTAGATTTAAATCTAGGTTACTATATTTAAGGGTGGCATTTATAGTGAAATAACATCTAGCCTGATTAAATGTATTGATTGTTTATCATTTACTCTTTCACACAGACATGTCAGAAATCGTGCCCCCTGAAGTGAGACCTAAACCTGCCGTCCCAGCTAAGCCCTCTCATGTGGTCCCGCCTTCTAGTGGTCCCTTTGTGCCTTCACCCCAAGGAACAGGGGGCGAAGGTCAAGGGTCAGGTCGAGGATCTGCATTGCTTGGATACATCGGAATAGACACCATCATCGAGCAGATGCGGAAGAAGACAATGAAAACAGGCTTTGACTTCAACATCATGGTGGTTGGTGGGTGGGAGAGCAGTTTGTTCACATTTCCTTTTTCCTTTTTTCACTTTCTTACCATTTCCCCTCTTTTTCTCTCTCTCTAACTTCAGGTCAGAGTGGTCTTGGGAAGTCTACTTTAGTGAATACTCTCTTTAAGTCACAGGTGAGCAGGAGGAGCACAGGCTGGAGTCGTGATGAGAAGATCCCAAAGACTGTTGAGATTAAATGCGTATCTCATGGTAAGAGCATACTGATCATGTGTCTCATTTAGTCAAGGATTCACAACTGCATCTATTGCTTGTTCAAGGAAAGCTTCTAAGCACTGGTTGCTAAAGGACAGACCTTTCACTAGACAGAAATAGACATCATGAGCTAATTAAGAAAGACTCATTTAGTGTCGGCTGATGTAATCAATACACCAGGACCTGTAGCACAGAGGCGGCCTAAAGCATATGTGCTTGTGAGTAAGATGTATCTAGACTGGCATGTGTTGTGCCCAGGGCAAGTTAGGAGGCCAGCTGTTGGTGAATCCCCTATAGGTAAGTGAACAGCTGGCAAACTAAATGATATCATATATATCCAAATGCTGTTCAGAAAAGGCTGGATATTTATTTATTGTTGACCTTGTGTGATGGTGTTGCAAATGTAGTGTGAAATAGGTGTCAGGTGGAAAATATTTTAAACCATCATGACGTTGTGTCAGGATGAACATGTCTGACTTAAAGGAATAGTTAACCCAAAAAAGAGAACACTGTCATCATTTACTCCCCCTCATGTCATTCCAAACCTGCACTTTTTAAAAGTTCTGCCATTTTCTGCCATTACTCTCGTAACCTTTTGTTGTTAAACCCATAAGACTTTGGTTGAACGTCAAAATACAAATTAAGATATTTATATCATACTTCCTTTGAAAATCCAGGTCACCAAATTTAAAAGATCCAAGACTTGGATTAAACTGCTTGATTTCATATGGATTCATTTTACAATGCCTTTATGACCTTTTTGAATCTTCTAAATTTTGGTTACTTGGACTTTCAGTTGATGGATAGAAACCGCTCAAGTTTCTCTAGAAATATCTTAATTTTATGGCTGCAAAACGATTAATCGCGATTAGTCGCATTCAAAATAAAAGTGTATGTTTACATACTATATGTGTGTGTACTGTTTATATTTATTATGTATATATAAATACACACACATATATGTATATATTTTAAAAATGTAATTTGTATGTATATGTATATATATATATATATATATATATATATATATATATATATATATATATATATATATTTATACTTGTATATAATTTATAATATAAATAAATATTTTATATATAAATCTAGCATATTTTCCCTTAATATTTACATGTATATGTGTGTATTTATATATACATAATAAATATACACAATGTACACACACATAGTATGTATACTTAATTTTACAACATTATTTTGATTGCAATTAATTGTTTTGCAGCCCTGCTTAATTTGTGTTAGAAGATTAACCAAAGTCTTATGGTTTGGAACGACATGAAATGATGACAGAATTTTCATTTTTCAGTGAACTGTCCCTTTAAGAATGTTTTACTGTTTTTGACCATATAATGGAAGTCCTGTTCATTATATGGACAAAAATGGTGTTATCTTATGAGATTGAACCACTGTATTCTGTCTCAAAAACAATCACAGTTATCTAAAATGCTTTATTTGTATATAAATAAATGCTGTGATAAATGTTGATTTTGCAGTGATTGAGGAAGGAGGGGTGAAGATGAAGTTAACAGTCGTTGACACACCAGGTTTTGGGGACCAAATCAACAATGAAAATTGGTGAGTATTGTGTGATTTCTCTGTTAAAGCCAGAGGACTGGCAGCTGTTTTTTAACCGATTTAGTTTTTGCAAATGATCCAAAATGCCACTGCATCTAGGAAACTGAGGACATGCATTTGTGTCAGCTGAAATAAATGGGGTCAGTTGTGTGCTTAATTTCTGCTGCTACTAACTGGCATTAAAAACGTGTTCCAAGTGTGAGGGACAGTGTTTTGACTTCCAGATTTGCACTTAATTTGCACAGACAAGAATCAGATTGCTGGTAGGGATGCCAATTGTGAGTGTGGTTTGGCAGCTCGCCCTCAGTGGTCACATCCAAGGACCTCAGTTAAAGGGACACAGCGTTTTTCCTTTGTCATTCAAATGCCAAAATAGTGCTGCACTGGCTGTTGGGTGCTGATGCTGACAACAAAAAAAAACTGCCTTTTATGCAGCTTTTTATTTATACAGAATCAAAGCTTAAAACCTACATTTCTTTTTTTAATTTGTTGCTTGTGGCAAAAATAAGTTAGAAATATGTGAGCAGTGGTATGCTGTTTGTAAATATCCTGACGCTATCCATGCTGCTGAGAGAGGCATTTAGATGAATATGTAAATATGTTCTGTACACTTTCCTCTCAATAACAAAATAAACACACAGCAAAAATTTTAACAGTGAGAAAACAGAAGTTGATCTGATCATAGCGATGTGGATATGTTTGCAAAAGCTCTGCAGTTTGGCACTCCAGTCACATCACGTCATGTTTATTTATGTAGAACTTTATACAATAGATTACTTTAAAGCAAGCAGCTTTATTGTATGAAACATGTAAAAAAACAGCGTCAGTGGTTTTTCATTTGCTGTTTCAAAGTTTCATGTGCTCTAACATAGCTCTCAACATGCAACACTGTTGATTTTTTCCCCCTCTGTGTTCCTAGCTGGGAGCCCATATCCAAATACATCAATGAACAATATGAAAAATTTTTGAAGGAAGAAGTCAACATTGCTCGCAAGAAACGCATCCCTGATACCAGAGTGCACTGCTGCTTGTACTTCATATCTCCAACTGGACACTCGTGAGTTTGAATTATATAGTAATATTTTACTTTAAAGGGGTCATCGGATGCAAAATTCACTTTTACATGTTGTTTGAACATAAATGTGTGTTGGCAGTGTGTGTACACATCCACCCTTTAATAATAATAATAATAATAATAATAACCCCTTCCTTAAATCAAGCAGTTCTCAGATGCTTGGCTGTGTGTCGTCACACAGACCCAGGCCCCTCCCACGATTATTGATTGACAGTAGCGTTTCAGCACAGACTGGACAGGTGTCTTACCTTAGACCCGCCCTGAGTGAGCTGTCAACAGTCTGCCATTGTATTGATGTCGGAGCAGGAGTTGACAAGAATGGCTCCTAAGTGATTGAGGTGTTTTGTTATTTGATGTAATAATGAACATTGCAGTCGTCATTTACTCCCGAATCTGAACCGCTGAAGATGCAGTGGATTACTTTTGTTTTTGAAGTGAGGGCGCCCCCCGATCTACCTAAATGTGTTTATGTTCGCGCAAATCATTCGTGATCCAGCCTCACCTCCAGAAGGAGTGAGTATAAGGGTTTTTTAAATGAATCTTTGCAAATCACCTTTCCTAATAACGTGTTAGTTGGCAAGTTTTGCGGCTAAAGTAAACAGTACAGCTACTCACCCCACAGAAGAGAGGGGCGGGGTCAGCAGAGCTCATTAGCATTTAAAGGAACATGCAACAAACTGGGTTGCTGGGAAAAGAGCTGTTTTTGACAAGGTAAAAGGGTGTTGTTTTACACTACCATTGATAAATTTTAACCAAAGTTATAGACTGTTTATGTTTTTCTGTTTATGTTTCTAGACTTTTCTTTAAGACCCTGAAGAATCATATCAACTTCATCTGATGACCCCTATAACTCATGTACCATGTTCTCTGTTGAGAACAGCAATAACATAATGGATTTCTGTGTGCTTCTCTAGAGAGAAGCACACAGAATTCACATTCACATCTTTGACATTTCTTTTTATTATTATTGTAGTTGCAGCTTTGTTAATTAAAAGCTAAAATACACTACACATTTTTTAAGTTTTTAAAACCTGTCGATGTTATAAATGGTTACAGAGGAAAAACAGGGCATCTGAGGATCATACACTACAAGACTTTCATGTCATTCCGAAGACACAAACACTAGACAAACGAAAACAAAATGTGTTCAAAAATTGGGTCAAAATATCTAACATGTTTGATATCTTCGAACTGCACAGAATCATAGACCGTAGTTAACAATTAAAGTCTGTGATCATAATGCGCTACACGATTTTCTGTGGAATCTCTCATCTCAAATTTGACTTTAACAGCTAGCATTGACTCGTCCAGAATGCAAATCGGAGCAAAAATCTGGGCAAAATTCATGTAGTGTACTCAGGCAGCCGTGTTGATTTAAGACCGTGTTCATTCAGCCAGCAATGCTTGACTGAGCTGCATTAGGCAAACTGTGAACCTCAGAAAGGCCAGTGGTCCTGTAATAAAATCTGCTTCTATCAGTCTATTAATTATATCTCTTTCCCCTTTCTCAGGCTTCGCCAGTTGGATATTGAGTTCATGAAACATCTGAGTCGTGTGGTCAACATCATTCCTGTCATTGCCAAGTCGGACACACTCACTCCTGATGAGAAAACTGAATTTAAACAGAGGGTGTGAATGAAGACAGATTCACAAGGTGATTCAATATCAAGTTAGTTTTCTGGCACCGATTAACTACAGTTCACCATATTCCCTTGCAGGTGAGGAAGGAGCTGGAAGCGTGTGGGATTGAGTGTTATCCACAGAAGGAGTTTGATGAAGACATGGAGGATAAGAGTGATAATGATAAGATCAGGGTAAGAGGAACTTTGCACATCTTGCATGCTGCTCTTTTTTTTTCAACATCTCTTATCTCATTTTTCATCCCTCATCTGTTGGTCTGTGTGTTTTCACATTATGTTTGTCCCATTAAATCTGTGCATTACAGGAGGCAATGCCCTTTGCAGTGGTAGGAAGTGATAAAGAGTACCAGGTCAATGGAAAACGGGTTTTGGGCAGGAAGACAGCCTGGGGAGTGGTGGAGGGTGAGTGGGCAGAAGCGTTTGCCGTGTCATTTCACATCTTTTTATGCAGATTTCTTAAATAAAAAATGGTATTCTGTTTATTTCACTGTGCCAGTTGTGATTAAAATATTTATGTTCTTTTAGGTGGTTCTGTTATTATAACAAAGTAGAAACTGTAGTGATTTCTTGGGCAGGACAAGCCAAATCCTGGAGTAATTTTCCGCAGCTGGCTAACAAACCTATAATATTTGGGTCATTTTCTATATTGGGTGCATTTTCTGTCCCTGCAGAAAATCATCTTATGTTGCATTTAAAACATGGACTGAAATTGCTTCCAAGAGGATTATGTGTTAGATTTATACAGTGCCGTGAAAAGGTTTTTGCCCCCTTCCGTTTTTTTTATTTTACATTTTTTTGCATATTTGTAACACTTAAAAGATTCAGATCATCAAACAAATTTTAATATTACACAAAGATAACCCAAGTAAATACAAAATGCAGTTTTGAAATGATAATTTCATTTATTAAGGGAAAAAAGCTGTCCAAACCTGCCTGGCACTATTTGAAAAAGTCATTGCCCCTAAAATCTATTAACTGGTTGTGCCACCCTTTGCAGCAACAACTGCAATCAAGCATTTGCGATAACTGGCAATGAGTCTTTCACATCGCTGTGGAGGAATTTTGGCCCACTCTTCTTTGCAGAATTGTTTTAATTAAGCCACATTGGAGGGTTTTTGAGCATGAATGCACTGTTTAAGGTCATGCCACAGCATCTCAATCGGATTTAAGCCCGGACTTTGACTTGGCCACTCCAAAACCTTCATTTAGTTTTTCTTGAGACATTCAGAGGTGGACTTGTTGCTGTGTTTGGGATAATTGTCCTGCTGCATAACCCAAAAAAATGCTTGAGCTTGAGGTCACAAACTGATGGCCGGACATTCTCCTTCAGGATTTTCTGATAAAGTGCAGAATTCATGGTTCCATCAGTTATGGCAAATCGTCCAGGTCCTGAATCTGCAAAGCAGCCCCAGACCATCACACTACCACCACCATGTGTTGACTGCTGGTATGATATTTTTTTTTTATGAAATCCTGTGTTGGTTTTACGCCAGATGTAACAGGACACACACCTTCCAAAAAGTTCAACTTTTGTTGCATCAGTCCACAGAATATTTTCCCAAAAGTCTTGGGGATAATCAGGATATTTTTTGGCAAATGTCTGACGAGCCTTTGTGTTCTTTTTGGTCAGCAGTGACTTTTGCCTTGGAGCTCTCCCGTGGATGCCGTTTTTGCGCAGTCTCTTTCTTATTGTTGAATCATGAACACTGACCTTAATTGAGGCAAGTGAGGCCTGCAGTTCTTTAGATGTTGTTCTGGGTTCTTTTATGACCACCTGGATGAGTCGTCTTTGTGCTCTTGGAGTAATTTTGGTAGGCCGGCCGCTCCTGGGAAAGGTTCACCACTGTTCCAAGTTTTCTCCATTTGTGGATAATGGCTCTGACCATGGTTTGCTGGAGTCCAAAAGCCTTAGAAATGGCTTTATTACCCTTTCCAGACTGATGCGTGTCAATATTTTGTTTCTCATCTGTTCTTGAATTTCTTTAGATCGCGGAATGATGTGTTGCTCTTTAAACATGCTTCACTTTGTCAGACAGGTTCTATTTAAGTGATTTCTTGATTCAACAGGTCTGGCAGTAATCAGGCCTGGCTTTGGCTAGTGAAATTTAACTCTAAAATAATATGGTTAATCACAGTTCTTTCATGATTTAATAGGAGGGGGCAATTCATTTTTCACGTAGGGCCAGGTAGGTTTGGACAGTCTTTTTCCCTTAATAAATGAAATCATCATTTAAAAACTGCATTTTGTATTTACTTGCATTATCTTTGTGTAATATTAAAATTTGTTTGATGATCTGAATCGTTTAAGTGTGACAAATGTGCAAAAAATAAAAAAAACAGGGAGAGGGCAAAAACCTTTTCATGGCACTGTATGTATGTTTGCACAAAGTAATACAAATATGTGAACATAAGGCATTTTAATCACTTTTTCAATCTAATGATGTTCTCCAGTTTTCTCAGAAGCTATTAGTCACCATTTGACATTTTACAATCTCAAAATGTTACAAAAACAAACTTGTTTTCTGCATGTATTCCACCGTATTAGTATATACTTAGGGCAGCTGTAACAATTTAACTTAACCACCAATGTCAATTTCCTAATAACCACATTTCAGGGTAACTTTTTGAAGCATTAAGTATAAGGAATGTATTTGTGTTTGTGTACAGTATATTGTGGTGATACATATTTTCTGACAAAACATGTTTTTTAATCCCTCTAGTTGAAAACCCAAATCACTGCGAATTCTCCTTACTTCGTGATTTCATGATTAGGTAATGTATAAAACTTTATTTGATCTCCTAATCTTAATTTTATTGTATTCACTACTGTTTGGTGTCAGAAAGATTTTTTGAAAGAGTACTCAGCAAGGAAAATGACAATACATTTACATTTACATTTAGTCATTTTGCAGACGCTTTTATCCAAAGCGACTTACAATTGGGAATACATAAAGCGATTCACTTTAAAGAGGCAAACAGACAGAGGAAGTGCTCATAATACCAAGTCTCAGGCATTGTTCAAATGAGTACAAGCTAGCAAGTGAAGGAATAAATAAAGTGAAGGATGTGTCAAAAGAAATTAGTTTTCAGTTGTTGCTTGAAGGTTGACAGGGATCCAGCACTCCGGATAGGGGTGGGAAGATCATACCACCAGTCAGGAATGGTGAACGAGAATGTTCTGGAGAGTGATTTTTTAGCCTCTGTGTGATGGTACCACGAGGCGTCGCTCACTAGCAGATCTCAGACTTCTGGAGGGGATGTAGATTTGTAATAGTGAGTGGAAGTAGGCGGGTGCTGAGCCTGTGGCTGTTCTACATGCAAGCACCAATGACTTGAACTTGATGCGAGCTGCAGCCGGTAGCCAGTGCAAGGAGATAAAGAGAGGTGTAACATGGGCTCTTTTGGGCTCATTGAAGACCAGTCATGCTGCTGCATTCTGAATCATTTGTAGAGGTTTGATTGTGATTGATAGAAGTCCAGCCAGAAGAGCATTGCAGTAGTCCAGCCTAGAAATGACAAGGGGCTGGACAAGAAGTTGTGCAGCATGCTAAGTCAGAAAGGGCCTGATATGAAGGTAAAGGGACGTCAAAAAGATTTGCATGTGCAGGGTAAGATTTGTGAAAGTGTACATAAGATAGCAAGGGTAAATTAATTTTGCATTCGCAATAAGTTGTAAGAGTTGTAAAAGCGCAAATTGCATTTCAAGCGTAAGAAAAAAAGATTTGCAGCCTTTTACTGTTTTTTGTAAGTGTATATCATTGTATTGTGAAACTGCAACTTCATGCTAAGGCACAATAAATATGATCTGTATTCTTCTGACTTTCATTTTTCCGCGCTTACACTTTTGGCACTGTTGTTTCGCCCAAATACAGCCAAAAGTATTGCAAGCCTGTGCCCAGTGTTTTGCAAGTGAAAACAACTGTATCAAGAACTGCAAAACGGATTGACTGCGTAAAACCAATATATGTGTGTAGAAAAAAAAATCGTTGCAACTGTCTAAATGACTTCTTGCGTGCATAGAGCAAAATGTTCCCCAAATAACCCGCTATGCATGTCCGTGTCTTTGTGCTTGCAGTGTTGCCACGATTCTCTCACTGATTTCAGATTTGCAAGCGTGTGTGGAAAGCGGGACCTTCTTCTTGCAGCCAATCAAATGAGGCTTTCACTGACTCTCGATTTACTCTTATCTGATTGGTTCAATAAACACTCCAGACATGAGAACACATCTTTATCTTAATTTGACTCGGCATCATTCTAATTGTGGGGATGATATTTTTAATGCACAGATAAATCAATTAATAATTAATAATACAATAAAATGAAATAAAACAAAAAAGCATGATCCTTTATAAGCTGTGTAGGCTACCATTAGACTGACTGCCATGTGTTCATTCTGAATTTTGAGCTAATATAAGGAAATTACATTTCTGTGTATTCACTCTATTTATCCTAATCATCCTCCTCCTCTTCAGCAGACCATATATTAGTTTGTAATCTTGATGCTACTGAAAGTATCTGCACTACTATGCATAATTTCACCATGTCTCCTGATCAGGGTTGATTGCAGATTTTTTCCCCCCTTTAACATGTATTTAAATTTTTATTTAAATTTTACTGTACTAAATATTTACCCCTAAATTATGCATTTACCATCTGTAATGCCATGTGAAACCACTAGATGGATGTATAACCATATAAAAATATCACCATTACTGTGTATTTCATGGTTTCTGGGAATATTTGATTCAGACATAGTTACTTTGCATTTGGTTTTTCATTTAGATGCATATATTTAGACATTATTAAAGACTATATTTTGTCAAAGTAGTTGTAGTTTTTTAAATGTTGATTTGGTTTGAAATGTCAGTGTTTGCATTACAGTCAAATCTGGAGACAAATCGCTATTAAACATTTTGATTGTAAAGTTTAACATCATTTCATTGGTGTTGGCAGGTTATCTAAAATCTTAAATTTCAATGCAATGTTGAACCAATCCAATAATGTTCACTCTAGCTTGAAAATCAGACATGGTAGTCAGCCTAATGGTACACAGCTTCTAAGGATCATGCTTTTTAAAATTAATTTTAAAATTACGCTTGCTATCTTATGTACACTTTCACAAATCTTACCCTGCGCATGCAGATCTTTTTTGACGTCATTTTACCTTCATAGCCTGATCTTTCTGATGTGAAGTGCAAACCTGCAAGATCGAGCAGTCTTTGCAATGTGCTCTTTGAAGGTCAGCTGGTCATCAAAGATTACACCAAGATTTCTGACCGAAGTTGATGGAGTAATTGTAGAAGTACCTAGCTGGATGGTGAAATCATGCTAAAGAGCTGGAGTGACAGGGAAGACAAGAAGCTCAGTCTTTGCCAGGTTGAGCTGTAGGTGATGTTCTTTCATCCACGCCGATATATCCGCCAGGCAGCCTGAGATCCGTGCAGCTACCACTGAATCATCTGTAGAGCAGTAAACACATGATAATGTTACAAAATTCTGCTTTAGTAATTCTTACTGTTTTTACAGTATTTTTAAACAAATAAATACACGTTTGACGAGCATGAGTCTTCATTCCAAAACATTTAGAAATCTTACTGTCCCCAAATGTTTGAACCTGTATAAAAGTATTTATTCACTCATTTGTTAATATTTATTCACATATGTTTCATTGTTTATTGCTCTCTTAATATTAAAATGTATTTTATATAGTCGAATTTGCAGGCTTTATGAAATATTTCCAAACGTGACCAGTGACTCAACACAAATAATAATGTTATCATGTACTCAGGTCTCACCTCCAGGACCTGAAGGAGGTCACTCATAACATCCACTACGAGACGTACCGTGCCAAGAGGCTCAACGATAACGGAGGTCTGCATCCCATCTCCTCCTCTGGCCAAGACACACAAGAAAGCAACCTGTGAGGAAACAAATGAGCGGCATAGTAAGGATGTGAGAGAAGACTAGGATTCATCTTGTAGTAATTCAGCTGTGCATGCTCAGATGATTTCATCGCCGTGGAGGTTTTGTCCTTATGCTCCTTTTAACCCTTTGTGGAACTTGTCGTCATCTCTTGTCGCACAACCTTTGAAAATTAGAAAAAGCCTTCCCCAGTTGCTCGCTCTGCTGACTTTAGTGAGCAAGTTTGCTCGTGATAATCTTGTTCAGGTCTACTATGATGGTACATAGTCATTTATGATTGGAAATTGCCCGGTGTTGGCATATCACTCGCTCTGTCCTCTACTGGAACCTCTGTTAGACACATTTGAGCAGTTTTATATTGTTAGAAGGAGGATTGCACTGCCACTGCAGTCTGCAGATCAATGGGCCTTATTTATTAAAACATTTAGCACACTTTTAGTACCTATGCCAATTAAACATACTCAAGTTATGAGTGAGCCTACTTAATTTTAACATGCAAGTGTTTTAATAAGTATTTCATCTCTTTGGCCCTACAAGGGTACAGCAGTGTTTCTCTAAGTACGTTAGATTCTGTAGTACTAACGTCTTTTTACCTTTGCTGTGTAACTCTGCCAAAGCAAGTCTCAGAGGACTCTGAAGTGACCACTGAAGTATATTCCTACAGATCATTCCAAACAAGTACAACAGTTTAAATGCATGCCAGGATTTACAGTGGCTAATGTGTTTAAATAGCTTTCCAGCAGCCAATTAAACTTCAGGAGGAAACCGAAAGAACACTGATTAAAAATGATCAGTGCCTTTAACAAATCAAGAGTTTTAGTTTTGAGGTTTTTCTTCAGCACATTTTGTATGGACACACCCCATGTTTGTGTGAATGAGTATAAAAATTACAACGTAACAGTGATTTCTGTCTGGTAATGTGATGGAATTTTGATTTTCATCTCCTATGTGTGCCAACATTTCCAAATGTGTGTTTATGTGTAATTCATCTCACAATATCACTTCACAGACTGATACGTTATGTATGTAGGAATTGTGTACATACTGATCCTAAATCAGTTCTCCAATCATTCATATCACGTTTAATTAATGCTGGTGTGGAATAATAAAACACATTTGAACAATAATTACGAAACATTATTTATATTGTATTTATGTTTTATTTATTATGATACTTATGTTTTAATTTAATAAACATGTTTGCCATAATTGCCTTGACTTTTTTCGCGTCCAAACACAACACCTGGTCTTTTCTAACAGTTCAGTTTCAGTTTTACTGTATAAAACAATAACACAGAGACTGTCATCTCCGCATTTCCCACGTTTTGCCTGTAGATGGAGTGGTACGACTAAAGACTGAACCGAGTCGGTATTGACAGAGTCCAGTAAGTGGCGCGATTCTGAATCGTTGCAGCACCACAACAGTCCACTCTGTTCGGTTCACACCGCGTTTACTAGTCCATCCGAATTGTCTTGTGTCATATATGTGTCGCTCCTGCCATCGTATTTCAGACGCTGTAACATGGCTTTGACTTGATGAAAACCTTTTTATAAGTGTAGTCAGTCTATTTAGATCCTTTAATCCTTTAAACTCCCCCTCATTTATCATGTACCAGGGCTATATATCTTTGAGTGTGTTCTTTGCAAAATGCGCCTGGCGCGCTGACATTTTAACACACTCTGGCTGTGAGGTAATTGATTTTAAGTTGGTTCTCATTTGGACAACGTTATTAATCGTGGCGTTTTAGACGATACAGCAATACCGTCGTCTTTGTCTCCCCGCGTGTCGTTTCGGGTTATTTATGGCTGGCTTGGAAAAGGAGGCGGAGCCAAATGCTCTCCCTGCTCTGTTATCTGAGAGAAGTACTTCTGTTAGTGAGTGTTGTTTAGGTTAGTCTAGTCTACTAATTGTAGTGTGCTTACAGACCACATTTTACTCTTTGGAACTTGATTGAATCTATGTTATTGATCCAGTGGAATCCTCTGAAACACTGTTTGGAGCTTTAGGTGGAGGAGGAGAACTAACTAATTAGGTCTACATATATAATTTATTCCTTTAATAATGTTTAATTAAGGCAAAGTTGTGTAAGTTACGCAAACATAGACCTTATCCAGTGAAGTTTTATGTTGGTTACATAAACGTTTCTCTCATCTTTGTGAGCTCCCCAACAGCTCGCAGGCGGTACTGCAGTTAGTAGACATTTCAAAAAGAGAAATCCACATGCTGCAATTCATGACAACAAAATGGCTGACCTTCACGAGAACAAAACACTCTCTATACATAGTAACCGCAATTTTCACTAGAGTTGTTTGCTATAAAAAAATAAACATTTTTACATGTGAATCAAGTTAAAATACATTATTAATTTTGCCAACATATGAAATGTGTTAGGTGTGTGCTCTTTATATGCATTTAGAAATCATAGCTTTATTTTTTTTTAACCTTACTTCTGTTTATCATGTTGGTTATGGAAAAAAACATGCATAAGAGCAGACAAAAGTCCTCCCATGGGTCAAAGCTCACATCCCCCTCACATTAAGTCTCCCTCCCCCTCCGCCACGGTATCCTTCTCCGTTAATATTTAGTAGCTGTTCACAAAATAAAGGGCATAAGTAAAAACGACTCTCATGATGTTCTAACGGTCCCCTAACATAGTATTTCCTTCACTACTATTCAGCAATGCGACCGGTACTTCGATTCACGAATGATTCTTTTGAATCGGTTCTTATTTTAGAACCGAATCAAAATATATAGCACAAGGTAGTCCGATAATTGGCGACCGAATGACTCTAATGAACCGGTCCGGAATAAAAAACACGCATTGAGCAGTAACTAATTGAAATATCTCACACACATTTTGTTCAAATTAAGATTCGAAATGAACCAAAAACTACTTGTAGCCCACTCAGGACTTGTTGTTCACATGACAACGCTTAATGCGCATTATGAGCTTTGGTGTATCGTGGCAACTCATATTTATATTTAGAAGGGTGGTGCTATGTAGCAGCTCAGAAGGGATTGAAAACTGAGGACATGGTTGTCAGGGTTTGTGAACGATGGAAACATAAAGTTGTTTATTAAGGCTCTATAACGGTAGGCACATACTATATAAATAAAAAATTACAGATAAATAAATAATTGTTGATCATTGATACTATATCAAACCCAAACAATATTCAACTTGAACCAGAGGGAAATTGAGTCTGACTGTAATCACTGCTGATGGATTTTAGAAACTACGTTAAATTTATTAACGGACATTTTGAGTGAAGCTTGAGCAGCGAGCACGCTTTTGCTGGTAGGAGGTGCTTAATTTTCGATTCTCCTGCTGTCCCGCGAAACGCGAGTCTCCGCCCCCTGTTGTTGTACCGTTGGAGAGGAGAAGAGAGCGCGAATCACCAAGCAAACTACACCGTCTGTGGTAGAGTTGCTGTCGCTCTCACTGTAGCCTACAGTCAGTCACCTTGTGCAGCTGTCTGTACGACTGTATGTGATTCCGTTGCGTGACGATAAAGACGTTACCAACAGAATCCGCGTTTGCTAATGTGCCGTTTTTAAATTTATACAATACAAAACAGAGACCGTCTAGTAACGCATTTTGGAGATACCGGTTGTAAGGCTCTCCGACTGACCAAAACACTGGGTGAGTTTTCACACTTCTGAAAAATCAGTTGTCTACTTTTTTTCGTCTGAGAATATTTCTAAATTTAATATACATTGTATTGTAATTAATGTGTTGTTTATAAAAATGTTGAATTAGGGCTATGTTTTTATTTAAAATGTAACGTGATTTACCTGTCACATAATCAGGTGCAAACTCGTTTACAAACTTTATATAGGCTATAGAAATACATTTCTATGTATACTGTCTATGCTATTTATGCTGAATTTATATTAGGTGAAATTTAACTTGGGTGTAATTTTTTTGAGGGTTTGGTTTTCCAAAGTGATAACTACAGTGTAATTCCTATCAAACCTGGAAAAATTACTTCTATTTACAAATACAAAAAAAATAGAAAATAAAAAAAGTCTGCATGTGTTGATTTATGTAATATATATATATATATATATTTTTTTTTTATGTTGGCTGGCTGATATTGATGTGAATGTAGCATTGTTTGCAGTGTTGTCATTGATGTCACTGAAGAAATCTACTAATTTGTCAGCCATGATTCATTATTCCATTAACAGAGGTGTCCAATAACACTTACCTGTGGTCATGTGATCTCAAGATGATGGCCCCACTGAGTGACCCATTCCACTTAAAGTAAAATAGCTCCAATTAAACCATGGATATTTTTTTCTGAAGTCTTCATGTGTAAATACTGTTAAACATATATTTATATATTAATGTACTAATAATTTTTAATGCTTAAATCTTTTTAATGGGGAAAACTTACTGAGACAGAGAAATATCTTAAAATTACTACAAAAATGACCTTTAGGCCTAATTAAAATTGGATTATTTTTGTGCCTCTACTACTTTCACAAAAAAAAAAAAAAAATGTTTTCAAACAGGTTTCCCTCAATACTCCCTCAGGACTGCCATTTATCAGTAAACAGCTCCACCCCACACTTATGGCTTTGGTTGAGCCAGTGTTGCTATGTCAGGCTGGTTGGTATTCTCAAAACAGTGCATTTTCTGTAGTACTTCATCTTTAATGATTCAGTCAATCATGCCTCAACAAGGCCTCTATTGCAGTATTCCAAGTACTGCAGTTCACCATTATTTTATTTAGCTTGCAGTCATTAAGCCTAAATATAATATTTATAGCAAATAGCTTGTTTCATATTACTTGCTAAAACAGAACTGCATGATGCTAGCAATGCCAAGATCGTTTGTCAGATGGGAATGCATGAACTGATAAAAATGGATAACCTGGATGCAGGTCACTTTGAGTTAAAGTGTTTACCAAATTAGGTCAGAGGCCATTAAATTGGGTAAATTAGGCCAGGGGCCTTTAAATGGTAATAAGGGAATTATGTTAATCAAACAACAACATGACAAAATTTTGACAAAAAAAAAAGTCACACCACACAAATGACCCTTTCTGTACAAAGCAAACTTATTAAATATGAAAAACAAATGGTGTCCCTTCTTTATTTTAATTAAACACCCAAAATTGCTCTATGAAAATGACCTTGGCTTCTTTTGAAACCGTATATGAATAGAAGATTTGATTTACCGTATGCGCATACTGTACTTGCACAGACGATTTTTGCCTACTGTACACGCAGTTCTTGCATGCACCTCGATTTGTTTTGTGCGTTAATAGTTTGTCCACAAGGTGGAAACACTTCCCCAAGCCGTTGTTTCACACGAATTTATGAGGGAGTCGCTTATAACTTTTGGAGAGAAATTGCGCAGACATTGGACAGGGATGAAAATTTCTAATGTATGTGTTGGCTGCCTATTTTTGCACATGCTATCAGATGGAGTATACCTTAAAAGGCTATGCATTTGTACTGCTTCATAAAAAGATTTCTTTGAAGATAAAGTAAAGGAAACTGATATGCTGTGGCTGGTTTTGGCTTGTGCATAGCTCAAGAACACTATGCACTTTTCTCTTAAATTTCCTTGATGTAGTAGAGTGTGGGATTTGGAAGCCGGTGACAAATATTATCCCATTATTAACACTACATCACTTGGCTGGAAGCATTCTGTGGACTAGTGAACATCGACATTTGAAGATGGGTATAATGGTCTGCTGAATCATGTTACCAGGGATTAGAGTAGACGGCAGTAAATACATCTTGTTAGACTGGAATAGATCCATTCTAAGAGATTGTAGAAAAATCTTTGCTAACCATCAACAACCATTTATAACTATCCTCAGATAGCCCAGGCCTAGTTGAAGGTGCATTCACTTCACAGCTGAAGAACCCTGCGGTTCTGAACATCAAGATATAGATGAACAGTCAAGTTGAGCTGGCGATTCACCACCAGAGAATAAGACTGAGTTATGGACCGCTATTGAAAATGCATGATCTTCAATAACTATAATATGTTTTGCGCATCATGTGGATTGTCCTACTTCTTTTGCCTGTCTACTTATTCCACAGCTTTAATGGTTGCTTTTGTTTTTTAATAATATAGCAATATATTATTTTTCCCTTGACTGGGGAAAAAGTCTGTGCTTATAATACATTATTAAACTTTTACATTATTAAAGTTTTTTTTAGTTCGACCCCTAAAGATCTCTTAAATGGTACGGCCCTTTCTGTCAGTAATTTTCCACTCACCCATTGACATTCACTGTGGGGGAGGGGAATGACTGTGCTAGTCTCGGGTCACAGGGTAGCTGTGCTGTTGTGCGATGTATTTCCTGGTATGTTTTTACTTCTGTGCTGCATGACAGTCGTACACATTTGTTCACAAGTGTCAAGTCTGAGTGTACTTGATTAAAATGCAATTAAAGATGCAAGCTGTGCAGTGGCAAGTAGCTTATGATTGTGGTTCCAAGAGTACATGGTTCAGTCCTCCCTTCCCTTATAAGCACTGCTAATGTGTTCTGTTATATCACATGTCCTGGTTTCGCCATAATTTATCCACCACCACCACCACCACCACCAAAAAAAAAAAAAAGTTATATGTTATAAATATGTTATTAGTTTTCGTCCATAATTTTTTGTCATAAATAATGTAATGACTTGAAAGCGCAAACTGTAATCTTAAAGGAAAATGTGCCTCTTGTAACATGTATTCTTATAAAAACAAACTCAAAAATGGAAAAATGAAAGGAAGGAGTAAGAGAGCCTATCATATCCTGAGTGAAGAAACTAGGACAGAACTGGCTGAAACCGGTTTACTTCCTGAGCACACAGTGGCACTGTGAACAACAGCTGTGTCGCTAGCTATTACTGCCATGTAAATCTTATGTTACTGTTTTTATAAGAGTCGAACTGTACAAACTATTTTGTGCATTAAGCGATTACAGAAATTTAGGATGTTTCACGATTCTTAAGACTGTCGTTGACTATTAATAATTAAAAAAAAAACGTTTTAGTTTAAAGACTGATATTTACTTTCCACAAAATGTGAATCTTTTAAGATACCTCAAAATTCTCGCATCGCAATAAAACAATAGGACAAGGGGTGGAAGGAGAGCTTCTCACGTTCTGAGTGTAGAGTATAGGACAGAACTGGCTGAAACCGGTTGTGGTATCACAGCTTTACTTCCTGAATGCACAGCAGCACTATGAACAATTAAGATTTCAGGTCACTAGCTATTTGTGCCGTATGGATAATGTGTTATCATTAATTTGACAAATTTCGAACAATTCTGTGTTTTAGGTGATTTCACGATTC
The DNA here is from genome assembly GCA_036784905.1 of Acrossocheilus fasciatus. Classification (NCBI taxonomy): domain Eukaryota; kingdom Metazoa; phylum Chordata; class Actinopteri; order Cypriniformes; family Cyprinidae; genus Acrossocheilus; species Acrossocheilus fasciatus. The sequence goes on along the minus strand of CM071938.1, from coordinate 31,062,896 downwards.
TTGATGCTGTGTTGTTTAATGACAGGGGAATTTAAGCAATGTTTTAGGTTTTAAAGGTTATAGTTAACAATATCCCAACAAAGAAAAGAGATTAATTTTGAATGAGTAAAAATAAATTACAAATTGAATTTCTTCAGTAAGTCTACCTTCCAAAAGATCTCAGGTTAGCTGAAGAAGATGAATATTGCATCTCTGTAAACCAAATAGCAATCTGTGTTCTTGGTGTCATATCGAGAAGGCATGATTTAATACTTTTTAATCTTAATATAATGTTTGTTGTATATGGTTGTTTGTATGTGCATGTAGTAGGTCAGGGTGAATTTAAAGTGGCCACACATTAGAGAGTGTGAGTAAATGATGACAAAAATTTTGGGGTGGACTATTATTTCTTTAATTTCACATGATAAGAAAAATACAAGCATCATCATCATCTCAGTGTTCTGCTCATACTATAGTGCTGCTCATAGTAGTTGCCTCAACACCAAATATTGGCTTCAGTATGATAACCAGCCACTGGTATCTCCACAGAAATCGATCCAAACAGACAGTATGCAGGCATGTAACAGGAACGTTAGCTAAACTAATAATTTAAATACACATAGTATCAATCATTTAAAGGAAGGTTCCATGAAGGCCAGATAAAATGATGATCAGTTGTGTTTCTAAATATATTTTCCAATTATTCAAAAAGAAAAAATACATCATAATTGAGCAGGAAAATAATAATTAAATGACTTTAATAATATGAATATGATAATTGACACAAATATGAATAATGGGACAAAAAGTGTAACATTCTTATTTAAAGTGTACTCCTTTTCCTCAGTCTTGCATACTTAACACCTGTTGCAAGAATGTGCACGTAATCTGATATGGCCTTTGTAACAGATTGGCCATTGTGTTTACAAAAATCTGTAATCGATGCATAATTTAAGAGTAAAAATTTCAAGCGAGAAAGTCTATTGCGCTAACAAATGTGGCATGATGAACCTGTGCATCGATTACTGACAACGTTATCAGCAGTTAGACAACACCTAAAATCTCCTGCAAAGCACATGGTACAGCCCCATTTCTGCCACCCCTCCCCCATGCTTATATATCATGTGCTGCCTTATGATTGACTTCTCCTGGTTTTCTTAAGTAAAATGGCATATATGTAAACATGTTACAAGATTGGTAGTATTGCGTAAAAATCATTAGGATTTAAAATTATCAACAGCACAGAAATTGGTTCAAAATGTTGCAGCTTTTTGTTGTTCTCATTAACATGTGCTGTGGCACTCCCCTATGCACAACTGCATAATGGTATAGTCCATCCTTTCCTTTTGTTTTTCCACTTTATCTCTTTTTCCTTATGAGGGGTGCTGTTTACTATTAATGTATTTAACAACTAATGAGCTTTTTGCTAATTAATATTACCTGAAGGTTTTAGGTGGGAAACATTTTACTTTCTTTATTGACAATGGGTTTTCATGTGTCTGATCTTATCTGTGCGGATTTTGTTCTGACTGTTTGTTTTATGGTTGCTGACCTAATTAAGCCCTGGTTAATATATTTAATCATACTTAATGTCTCTCTACAGTGCTTGGCTGATTTCCAGAGCTCATCTGCGTATTTGCATGCATGTGACCTTAGCAGTTTAGCACCATGCTATGCTAGTTATGCTACAGGAAGTATGCAGCAGTGTCATATGCACATTTTTCCGTCATTTATATTGCAAGTGTTTGGTGGAACAAATGGTTTGTTTCTTGCCATCTGTTTTTCCAACCAGGCTATGTGCTAACAAATAATTTAAGATCCCATTTCTAATGTATAATGGTACCTACAGACTTATTAGCTTTTTCTGGAAACCAATAGAGTACAATAATAATGTTACAGGTTTCTTTAAAGTTTTCAACGTATTCAAACTGAGGCTTCCAAGACAATTGGAATGGTGTGAAGGTATTATGCTTGTTCATCCGTGCCTCTGCTTGCACATCTGTAAGTCTGTGTACATTTGATGTAGTTTATGTGAACCCACTACACACACACACACAAATTGTACTGACCTCACAGCATGAATCCAATTGTGGTCTCATAGGGTAAGTGACAAATCGGTCAAATGCGCAATGTGTCATTTTTCCGCAAGCAGTGGCACCAAATGGAATTGCCAAAATAATGACAAAATGACTTTGCCAATTTTTTTTTTTTACCACCCTTTCTGCCTTACTTCCTGTGATAATTTTTGAAAACAGGTAGTATAATATTTTTCTTTTTACCTCATTCATTGTTTGTGGATTTGTTCTAATTACTAGCATACTTGAATAGCGGGGCTTCTTTTCCTCTCGCATTATGTCCTCTGAGAACAAAGATATCAGATTCCTGTTACTTTGCCTATCTTCTGTCTTCATGCTACATCCTAGCTTAAAAATAAACAACTAATCTACAAAAATTGGGCTAAATTGTCAGCTCTTCATTTCTTAATCCTATTTCTTCATTCACTCTTCAAACTCAGAACTGTATATTATAAGAACAGGAACACTTTCCTCAATGGTAGCACTTTTCACTTCACGTGTTATCAAACAACATTGCATTACTTAACAGTCGCAGATATTACATAGAAAAACTTTATTCATATCGTTGCTTGGCTATTAGTTGCCCGTTCTGCTGGAACTACAGGACAAGGTAAGGGAGTAGATACAGTCATTACCCTTCCCAATCAATGAAAAGTGCAGACTGCCATTTAATGCTGTTTCCTGCACCTGGCTTCCTCTGCCGATACTAGTTAGATTGTCTCCCCCTCTCGCTCCTTATAATGGTATGATCCAAACTCTCCCAGTAATTTTCCGTTGTCTGCACTGCTGAATTACTTGGTTACAAGAGGGTGGAGCTACACTGCAGTGTGACTGTGCTCTAGAACTAGGCTAATTTCAGCTATGTCGTGTTGTCCAACTACAATATTTTCACACAGTTATCTATTTTTAACACTTTTTCAAAGCATGTCCACATTAAAGTTTATGCTAAGAGAAAGAAAAACATTTTCAGTTAGGCTAATTCAAAGAAAAAAAACAATATCGTTATGTGTAATTATATACACAGTACTGCTTTTTTTCATTTTGAAGTATATTAGTGTCTTTGTTGATTTAACTATTAATAGTAATATCCTTTCAAAATCAATGGTACATTCCTGCCCAAGCCCCTCCCCCGCCCATCCCCCAGCCTGCTCAATTTAGTGCTAGACTTTTGATTTAAGGCTAGAGAAGGCTTGCAGGTTTTGCCTCCAAGCAGAAGGTGGCCTGCATTTGATGATAGCAGTGTAAGCTCCCAGTTCTTTGTCTTTCTGTAAAAAGTTGTGTCTGTGTTATGATTAGAATCTTTGAGTTAATGTATGGTTCGAATCGTTACTTTAGTACTAATCGTAATGTTCTGTGTGTGACTTGTAGCATTTGGTAAAGAACATGTATTCACCTAGGTGTAAGGTTGGTTGGTTTTTAACCAGTTTATTTTGGCAGATATATTGTGGTTTGGGTGTGCTCAATCCTGATCATGGAGAACTTGGTTCAAGAATCATTTAGGTAATTTATTTCTTCTCTTGGAAATTTTTGTAAGGGGTCATTTTACTATAAACCGTGAAATTACAGAACTTCCTTGTCGTCCAAGTAGCATTTAGGTGTTTCACACTGCAGTAATGACTCGTTTTGAAAAAGGCCACAATGTGAGGTCAGGATGCTGGATTCATTTGAATATCCCCACCCCTGCAACATGCATAATTGTCTTGGTGAATTGATAAAGAGAGAGCGGCTGAGGTACTCCATCACTGGAAAGGTTACTATTGTTACTGTTTAAAAAAAGTGACAAATTAAGATGTCGGGTAAGGTCCGCAAACAGTTTGTTCATGGTTGTAGAAAAACATCATCTTTACATGCCCTTCCAAAGGTTCCAAACATAGGTGGCTGAACTTTTATTGGTAACATTGTGCCTGATTGTGTGAATGTGGGATCATTTGTTTGTTTGGCACATTTTACCATTGATTCACAAGTTCAGCTGTGATGCAGGTAAGTAAACAATTTAAATCTAATATTTCAATTTGTTATTGTTTGTTTGATCAGCAAAGTGCAATGTAATGCTAAGCATGCGTTATTTGTAATACTCATGTGTTTATCATATGAATTGATGATAAATCTGTCTCCAGATACCAGTTTAACTCCTTGTTTGTCAGTAATGTTAAGCCAGGTACACACTGTACGACTTCGGCTATTTTAGGATTTTGCGAATCCTAAAAGATTAATCTGATCCTACGCCAAAATCAGCAGTCTTTGATCGCTAGTTTGACATGTTCGCCAACAGCTGATTAATGACCATTGTGATCAAATTTTATCCCTGAAGAAATTATGCCAGTATTTTATAAAGCATAGTCCCGCAGTGAGGTTTCTCCTACAATGACTGCCAAATCAAAAACATATTGGGAGCTAAAAACCTTATGACCCAATTTGTGCGACGACAACACGCATTGGGCCTCATTTATGAAACATTCGTAAACATATGAGTAAATTCTGAGTAATTTGCTCGTAAAACGGACCTTCCCGAAAACTCTCCTCCGGATTCACAAAACTTCGTAAACTTCTGATTTGATAGTTAAACATGCGTATATTAATGAATTCCAATCATTCGTAAATAGTGCACTCCTTCACAATTGGCATAATCCCCGCCTATGAATTACAGCAACGCAAATTGCGTGTCCACAAACGCCAGTAGTTCCATATCCGGTTTTGAAAAGTCTGCGTACTTGTGGAAGAGCAACATGTTTTGGGTTTCCAGTAAATAACATCATCACTTTAATAATCTGATACTGCTTGACTTGAATGAATCTTTAAAAGGTTCAGTACTCAGTTAAAGTCTACAGACATTACTTAGCTGTCACTCATCAAGCACAAGGTGTCAATTGTGAACACTGCCTGTGCGGATTGAAGAAAAGGCCACATACGTACTGTACACGTAAATTCAGATGTGAATGCTTGGTCAACGCATTGCAAGTGCATGAAATTCTTGTGGTGTTGTGATCGTTATCAGAGCTCAGTAATTAAGGCAGCAAGACCTGGTTACCTTCAAATGACTGTGCCATTAACTGGATCTATTTTCAGATTTAGTTAGCTATTAACAGGTGAACTTTAACTTACTTGCTCAGCAAGGTTCTCTTCACACTTATCATGATCGTAATTATCCTCATAGATAAAAATGGTGAGCAGGTGTTTACACCAGTGCTGAAATGAATAGTCGACATTATCAACAAACACTGACAACAAAATTTTTTTTGTTGTTGTTGAATATTTGTTGATTTCAAGTGACCTAATGTAAAGGCCTGCAAAAACATGGTTTGAGCAGTGTGGCGCTGTAGCGCAAGAGATTCCAGCTGAAGTTCAATAGAAGAAAACACACTTTTGAGAAACACAAACAAAACCGAACCAGTAGAATGTGGGAAAGTTTTACAAAACTATGAACAAAAAGAATGCTGTCTAACGTAAAGGCCCTGATACTAATACTGTTAGCGAACATCCTGCTTTCCTCTCAATGAAAAAATACACACAACAAACAGAATTACAACTTCATTTTAAAGTAGCTCTATACATATGCGAATGTGTTTAGAATCTGTATAATTTAAAAATTGCAAAAGCTGAATAATAGATCAGCCTACCGATTAATCGATGATTAGTAGAGGTCGACCAATTGATTGGTCGGCCGATTAATTGGGCCAATTTTTGCATAATTTTTAAAAAATTAATATGCATTAATTAGGCCAATTTATAGGGCAGCTAAGCATTGTTGCTGAACGCCGTACCGGAGAATCTCTCTCCCTCTGAGGCTGCGTGAGACGAAGCAACTCCCACTCTCCTGCTGTGCCTTGTCCACACATAGCTTCAGCTAACAATGCCAGCGCAAAAAATTGGCCAAACATATTGGCCAAAAAACCGGCGTCATATATCAGCCATCAACTGCCCTGATTTCTAAATATCATCATCGGCCAGCGAAAAACCCATATCGGTCGACTTCTAATGATTAGCCGATTAATCGGTCTAATACTCGTTAGATTAATCGATTACCAAAATAATTGTTTGTGGCAACACTAAATGCAATGCGTACTTGCGCAACATTTTTGCTCTGCAACAACTTACAAAATGCAGTTGCATCTTAATTCAGTCTTTTATGATTATATTTTTGTCCTTATTTTGGTGAGCTTCATGTTAAATCGCTGTCTGAATGAGGCTTTGGAATACAAGACGGAAAAGAAGAGGCAGTTGAATCTGTCAAGCAGTTTTCATTCTTAATTAGTGAGCAAGCTTTGAGCAACAACAGTCAGTAGTTCTTTAGAAGATGAAGAAGCAGGAAAAAACCCATCAGATTAGGTTGTGAGATGACCCAGCTTCAGTGTTTAAAAAACACTGTGCTTTGTCTTGAAGTGGTGTAACCTTGATGGTGGAACAGTATTCATTTTTTATTTATTTTTTTGAAAAGAAACAAAAAGCCCACAGATGACCTTGACCTGAGGATAAAGAAATATGCTAGATTAATTCAGTCTGTGGACTAAATTAGACAATCTTTGAGATCAAGACACTCTGTATGTTTTGTTTCTTCACTCTTAATTCACATGAATGCTGCAGTTGCTACTGTTGGCCTTGCTAGAAGCCGAGCTGGTGGCCATTTTGTGTTATTGCAGTGCAAAGTCTGAAATGGCAGAATGGGGGAGGGGCTCTTAAAGAGACTTTGCTAAAGTCTGGCTCTCCATGGTAGCTGCAGTGTGCATGCTTCACTGCCGTTGTGCCGTGTTTGGTTCTAGTCATTCTATAGGAATTTTAAGATCTAAATTAAATATGTTCCATTTCATGCACCTGTTTTACAATTTTGTGGGTTTTCACAGTAATAGCATGTTATTGCTCAGAAAATGAGAAGAACTGATCATTGTAAAATTTGTCACATTTTATAATTACTTTTTAATATGGTAGATCAGATAGTGAGTTAGTTTTTATATATTTTACCAGAAACCTTCAAACTCTGGCCGATACATGAGGGCTCAGTGACAGCCAGTAACTGAACTAGTCTAAACTGGTTTCAGCCAGTTTCTGCCAGTCATATCTGTGAGTAGCTGACTGAGCATACAGTAGCTTTGAAAAATGATAGCTGTTTTTTTTGCACATTGTTGATGTGCTTTTTATTTTTTTTAGATTGTAAAGTATTTAACCAACAATTCTCTGTTTTAATATCTTGGATTTTATTTTTGTTGTGGATTAGCTCCAGATGCTTCTGCTCCCCTGAAATGTAGAAAATGGTATATTCCACTTCCAGGCATGTATGTTTCTTCTTAGTCGTCTTTGGTCTCAGTCAGGACTGGGGTGGGGGTTTGGTTGTTAGCAGCAGATTTATTTGCAGCTATGTCTCTAGGCAATTTTTATTATATGCAGTTTTAGAAATCTGTATTGAATCTTAAGCTTTTAAGACTCAAAATTAACAATGGCATTTTTTTTTTGTAATGCACTAGGAAATATCAAAGCACTTCCATTGCATGTATATTTATTAATTTAGCACGTACTTTTATTGAGAGCAGCTTATATAAATAACCAAATTTAAAAAACAGACTTAATCTATAATCTTAATCTATATTTAAAGAATAGTATACAGGTACGACAATATTAAACATATGACGCTAAAGCTAGTGCACGGGGAATAGAGAGCAGTAGATATTAATATTCTCCATAACCTAAAAAACATTATAATTGCGGCACCAGGCTTCATAGTTGTTTCCTCACTTAGCAGCAGCTTTGATCTTTTAAGTGTATGCAATTTCATTTTACACCCTGATGATATGCAACATTTTATTAATTGTTGCTTATCATAACTGCAATATATTAAGTGCATGTTTTATTAAATTTTCAAGTGACAAAGGCACTCGTTACAACTAACTTAAAGTAATAGCGGCTGTTATTTAACCTCAAATATAGAAATGATAAAATAACACCTTTTTAAATAATTATTTAATCAGCAATGTTTGGTCATGCAGTTCTATGTAAAATGAGGAGTGCCTATGCATATTTTTTTTTTCCTCTGTCATCATTCAGTTTAGACTGCAAGCACATAGCTAGGTAAAAAAGTTCCTTTATCGTGCTGTAGATTCAGCAGAGGTGCATTGTTGTTTCTAATTAGCAGTGCAGAAAACACTGTGGCTACCTGTGCCGGGTAAAACATGCATGTGAGCATTCATCCACAAAGGTAGCCAAAAATATCAAACTGATGGATGCATTGCATGTTGCATGGAGAATTGCTTTGCTAGTGTATTAGCATTTGGGAATTGGCATTTTTGCGTAGTCTGTCTGAGTTAAGAGAATGTTTATATTGACAGTATGATTTTATAGCGTTCCAATGGCCTGGATGCTAATGGCGGAGACTTTAAATAGCTGTCATGTTCTTTCTTCCATTTAAATGAAGGTTTGTGTCACCATACCCCTTTTTAAATAATAGTACAATCCGTGCTCATTCTGCAGCAGTGGGGGAGGGGTGAGTGTTCTCACTTCCATGAGTTTTACCCTCACTAATATTTAAGTACTTATTTCTGTTTCTCATCTTATACTTAATTTGTATATTTGTACTTGGAAACACAGCAGTTTGTTTAAACATGTAGAGGTGTTGCAGGCTATTCTGATCACTGAGGACAGTTTATGTCAGTCTGGTTTTGCAGGATACAGTAGGGGTCCCGAGGATATTGTTTATTGTTGAAGGCAACACGTTTTAAAGATGCCTCTGCAAACATGGTAGAGTCCAAGCTATGCTCCCCTCCCCCTTCCACGTACTCTTTGTGTGCTCCTAAAGGTAGACATGCTTGAGTTCTCTCACGACTAATCATGAGCTACGCTTGAGAACCGCTGCATTACTGACTCATTTCCACAGTTAATTGTATTTTTAGATCAACAAATCTTTGTGTGCGCTTATTCGTTAAAGGTGAGGGGCACTAATTAGAGAAGATGCTGATCATCTCAATGTTAATTGGCGGATATGTCGGACTTCTGAGTATTTGGACCCCAGATGGAAATGACAAGTAGTTGACACCTGTTTGGAACTCAGGCAGTTGCAACATCCAAGTTAGCAGTGTCTGCCCCTCTCAGTGCTTATAATGGTATGATCCAAACTCTCCCAGTAATCTTCCATTGTCTGCTCTGCTGAGTAGCAAGAGGGTGGAGCTACACTGCAGTGTGACTGTGCTCTAGAACTAATTTCAGCTGGTTTGATATTTTGAGACCTGATTTATATTGGAACAGTTCTCAGTTTCAATTCTGTTTCACAGCAGGTCACCTGTAAAGTAAATTTGGTAAGGAAAAAATTAGAATCTGAATAAACTAATGAATTAAAGTTTTTGTTTTCTTTGTAACACTTGTTTCTTTTATCTCTTGCAGTTAGGTTAATGCACATAGTACTACTTGTTTATCAGTGCAAAGTATGCCAGTGTATTTATTGATAGAAATTAGTAGAATTAAATAGTAGCACCCCTGTAAAGTCCATGGTACAGCCCTAGCCCTGCCCCTCCCCCACATCTGCTCAGTTTTACTGCTAGACTCTTGATCGCACGGAGGCTAGTCACGCTTGCAGATTTCTCCTCCAAGCAGAAGGTGGCCTGCATTTGAGAATAGCAGTGTAAGCTCCCAGCTCTCTGTCTTCCTGTCCATGTTTGTTTGTCTTCTTATTAGTTTCTTTCTTTGAAAGTATTTATATAACAATACAAAATAAATTAAATGGACTAAATGTAATATTAACGCAGTGAGTGGGGTGCTTGCGATTTACTTGGCATTAGCGTGAAAGTGTTAGCCATGTTTAGCTATGTTATGTCTTTGCTAGCATGCACTGAAAGCAGTAGATTGGTTTTTAATCAGTTGATTTTGGAAGATGTGTTTCAGGTGTAAATCTTAATTCTGGAGACTTTAATTTCAGCAGCGGTTTGGTCCAACCCCCCTTAGCACACCTGCTGGTAATTTACAAGATCCTGAGGACCTTGATTAGCTGCCTAGTGTGCTTGTTTAGGGGCCGTAATAAACCCTAGTTTACACAAAGGACTGAGTGAAATTGAGCACCCCTGTATTACAGCTTTTCTGTACTGAAAGCGGTAAAGCTGCACATGACTTTAAAATTATATGAATTATTATATTATTACTAACTATGGATCAATTAGCTGTGAACTCAGAACTAGTTTTTAGTAAAGTAACAACAATAAAAAAAAAAAAAACTTGCAATGATAACCACAGATATAAAATTTGATCTGGGTTATTTTTAAATGGTGAAAAAAATGACACATTGTTAGTGTTGTTTGAGCTGTATATATATATATATAGTGAGGGGGAAAAAAAGAGAAAAGACTAGAAAATTGAACCCAGCAAGGTTCAGACCATATTTAAATATTAAAATGCAATTCATATTAATGAATAAAATCATCTTATTTAGGACGGACATGGGAACAAGTGGTCGGAGGAGCTGTAGCGCAGCATACATAAAAATGAAGAAAAATGGTGTTTTCGATAACTGAAGGCATCATGTGCTTCCACTGTAGACTGCTTTGTTGATTATAACGAGAGTGATTAAGTTTTGATGCGACATGCCGCTTGTAAGTGGTGTAGTCAATGTGTTAGGATGTGGCTTTTTCAGATATTATAAGAGTATTTTTGATGCTGCATGACCAACAGAGCAATTAATGTCCAGAGACATTGCTGCTGCTCCATAACTGTCACTCGCTGAGCACAAGGTGTTGGATTGAAGAGACAACCCTTTAAAAGTGCTCCAACGCAGAAGGATGAAGCAAAGCCTGAAGACTTAAATATGATCTGAAGAATCCCAGGAGCAGCCCACACCTGACGCGTCAATGGAAACCATCTTTGTTATCCAGAAGACAAAAGACCACCTCTATCATGTCATGTCATTTGGTGGGATGACAAGGCTTGAATGACTGAACACACTGTGTTCTCTCTGTACAACCTTGATAATCCAGTGCGACTGAATTTCAATTCAATTTTAAAAGCAAGAAATTCAGCTCCTATGTGGACAAACTGCTGGACATATCTTGTTGCGGGGAACCAGAAAAGTCAGATGTGAAGAAACATCCTACATGCAAGCTAAACACTACATCAAGCAGCCCTGAACCTGAGCCGCTTTTTAAATTTTGAAACTTCTTCCTGTGATTTGTGCAACTTCAGTTGCTTATCTTGACAGCAGCTGAGCTGGTGGCCATGTTGTGTTATTGCAGTGCAGAGCTGCGAGTGTAAAATGGCAGAATGGGGGAAGGGCTCTTAAAGAGACCTCGCTGTTAGTCTAGTCTGGCTCTGAGTGGTAGCTGCAGTGTGCACGGTTTACTGTTGTTGTGCCGTGTTTGGTTCCAGTCATTCTAGAAGGATTTTAAGCATTAATCCATTAAATGTTGTATGATAATTCTGTTTTTAAAAGTAGTAATACATTACACAACAAGGAGATTCTAGATTAGTTCAGTATAAAATTAAATCCGGTAGCTTGATCCTGTAGTTAGTTACCATGTTACCATAAACCCAGTTTAGACCGACACACGAGAGAACTATGACATACAACCCACAGCTAAGCCAGTCTGAACCGGTTTCAGCTAGTTTCTGCAGGTCGCGTCTGTGATTAGCTGGCTGTGCATACAGTAGCATTACAAGAGCAAAGCTGTTTTTTTTCCCCCTAAAGGAAAAATGTTTGTATGTTTGTACCCATTTCACAAGCAACCCTCTCTAATACTACTTTGCATTTGCATTTTATTTTTGGCATGGATTAGCTCCTCTTAATATGCATGTTTCCCTGTAATTAAAAAATGGTATATTCCACCGGGTATCTAAGTATTTTGCTTAGGTGTCTTCTTTCTCAGTCAGGGTTGGGGGAGGATCTTAGCAAATCTAGTTTTTTATGTTGACAGCAAATAATTTTGCAGCTGTGTCTCAGCTGTCATTGTTTATACAGTTTTAGGATTCGGTTTTAAAATGCACTTAAGAATTTGTAATATGTTTTTACTATTAAATGCAAATGCTTAAGGAACCCCAAAAAATATTAGCAGTCCCTCAATACCAAATTTCAAAACTAAATATAAATTAAATATTTAGGTTTTTTGTGTTGCTTATTTCAGCAGTGTATTATGTCTGTGCTTTGTTATGCCCAAGTGACAAATAAGAGAGAGAAAGAAAGAAGAAAAAAACACATATATATATTTAATCTAATGTTTTTGTGTAGCTAGATCAGCAGTTTTCAGATTATTCATGGTTACTGTCAACATACAATGTGGATTCTTAGGACAAATATAATCCCAACAGCAATGATGAATATACTTTAAAAATCAAATTCCACTGGCCACTTTTCAAAGGCAAAGATTTTGATAGTTATGTTTTGAATTTAAAAATTGTGAACCGTAATCACCTGGCTAATGTACGATTCTAGTGAGTGAGTGAATGAGCTGGCATCTGCTCCAGTAACATTTACTAATGAGATGTCTTATTATTGTATGTTATGTGAAGTCTAAGTCAATTATATTTTCTGTTAATTCTGAGTTGGACATGACTAAAATGACAGTGAGTCAGATGTTAATTCATCGAGTGAGTCATTAGACTGATTCAACACGATAATTCAAGTTTGAAACAAAAATGTTTGATTCACTACAAAGAACCAGCACATAGTCATTTGTTCACAAATGCCACTGCAATGTTTCCCGTGCAGTCAGCGGGAACCATGCAGTAGAAAGATGTTTATTTGTTTCGCAGTTCTTGGTCTTTCTCATGACATTCAGTTCAGATTGTGAGCTCAACTATATTTTTTCCCTGCTGTAGATTCAGCAGCAGCAACGTGTCGCTGCCTCTGATTAGCGGTGCAGAAAAATCTGTGGCTACTTATGCAGGGTAAAATAAGCATGTGGGGCTTCATCCAGAGAAATCAGAAAACACCAAGCCTTTGGTTACACTGTGTCCTAAACTTGTATGAAGAACAAAATGCTGAAATGAATAAGCATTTAGGCAGAAATTTACTGAGGTTTTAAATGAATACCTTTTGCCTTTTGTAAATTTGTACTACTGAAATGGCTATAAAGGCTCAGAACTCGCTGCTAAAGCTGGATTCTGATTTTTTTAAACCAATGTGGTGACCAATCCGAATAGCAGTTCTGACAGCTAGTGCTACGCAGGAATTGCCAAATTCCAAGTTGTTGAGATGAAGGTTGGCATATGCCTCCACTCAGATATAATCTGTGAGTGCAGTGACCCACTATAATTTAATTGTGATTGTATTTAAATTTAGGCAGATTTAGCATGTTCTTCCTTGTACGCAAAGGATCATGAATTTTCACACCCCTCTGTTTAGAAATAGTACATTCCTTGCCTATTACTTTCTACAGTTCTGACTGCATGTTATGCAGCAGTGGGGGAGGGTAGTGTTCTCTCACTTCCATGATTTTTATCCCCACTAAAATTTGACAGCTTTTTTTTTTTATGGCTCTATACATTTACTTTTTTTTTTGACAATGCGTAATTTAATAGAAAGCCTGCTGTTGTTCTGTCGAGTGTGTCTTGGCTTGTTCAATCATGTCAAGGTCTTGCAGACTGTTCTGGTCACTGAGGACAGTTTTGTTTCATGTTGTTTCTCAGATATAATGGCTAGGGTTTAGTAAATGTAGTAATGTTGTTTTTCTAGTGTAGAAGATAAAGTATTTAAAAAAAATAAATAAATAAATGACAAGCACAAAAATGGTAGAGTCCAACCAATGCTCCCCTTCCCCCTCCATGTACTCTTTGTGTGCTCTTTGAGGTAAGGTGCCTAGATGTGCTTGAGTCACGACTAATCATGGGCTGCACTTGAGAACCGCTGCATTATAGACTCATATTCCAAATTATTTGAATTTTTATTTTATTGAAAATAAAAAATTTACAGTGTAAATATTTTCGCTCTGATTGGAACGCCTCACTGCTGATTGGCAGACACAAAAACCCTCTGATTAGTTGGACCTCAGATGGAAATGACCTGTAGTTAGTGTCTGTTTGGAACTCGGACAGTTGCATCGTCCAAGTTAGCAGTGTTTCCCCCTCTCAGTCCTTACAATGGTATGGTCCGTACTCTCCAGTAATTTTCCATTGTGTGCTCTGCCTTGTTACTTTGCACGAAGAGGGTGGAGCTTCTCTGCAGTGTGACTGTGCTCTACAACTAACTTCAGCTAGTTTTGATGTTTCTGCTAATGTATGTTTAAACAGTTTTCAGTGTCAGCCGTTTCAAAACAAGTCAAAACATTTGTCCAAGCTAATTTAGAAATGAAAATCTAAAAGTAAACCCAGAGTAAAAAAAAAAGAGTTGCTAAGAGAACTCTATGATTCAGCCCTTAGTGTATACATAGTACAGCTCATTAGTCAGTGTCAAACACTGTAGTAGTGTATCTAATATTTATTAACATAAATCAAAGTAGCACCCCTGTAAAATCCATGGTTCAGCCCTAGCCCTGCCCCTCCCCCACATCTGCTCAGTTTTACTGCTAGGCTTTTGATAGCACGGAGGCTAGTCACGCTTGCAGATTTCTCCTCCAAGCAGAAGGTGGCCTGCATTTGAGGATAGCAGTGTAAGCTCCCAGCTCTCTGTCTTCCTGTCTTTTTGTTTCTTTTCATTAGAATCTTTGTGTGAATGTGTGGTTTGTTTTACTAGATTGCTCTAAATGTATGATTTATCGCAGTGAGATGTGTGTTTGCGATTTTTATTTTCAGTAGCGGAAAAGTGCTAGCAATTTAATTTTTTTTTTTTTTTTAAAGAGAATGCATATTTGGCTACATAACATGATATTGCTGAGTGTCTAACATTATTTCTTAAGTGTATGTTGGTTGTCAACCAGTTTATTTGGGAAGAGATAATGTGGTTCAGGGGTACTCAGTCCTAAGATTTTCCTTTAGGTCTCTTTTAACGCACCTGTGGTAATTTACAGGTGACCCTGAGGAGCATGATTAGCTGGTTCAGGTCCTTTTTTGGAACCAATCAGAATCTTCAAAACCAAATCTGCACAAAGGTAAATCTTCAGTAGGATTGAGCACCCTTGTGGTAGAGCTAACATACTTAGGCCTTTTCTGTTTCTGTCAAAGTTTTTATAATCTAACACTTCTGAAATATAACTTTCTAGATAGTAATTATGCATGGGTAGGCTAATCTATTATATCTAGAGATGTTGCTGCTGTCCTATAACTGACTGTCAAGCACAAGGTGTTGAAGACGAAGAATACCTGACCTGCGTGGATTGAAGAGTACCTATAAAAGCGAAGAACTCCGGTGCACCAGAATGAAGCAGAAGGCATCTTTAGGCCCCGATCACACCGAACGCGTTTTTTAGGTCCTTTTTTTTGGTGACACTTATAAAAGAGCAGTGCGCTGCAACCACCAAATCAGCTCTCTTGTCAGTCTAATCAAAGGATTATAGCGCAAGCTAATCTTTTTGGTAAACTGTCATATTAGCAGAAACCTAAAAAAAAAAAAAATACAGCTCCGGGTGACCCGTGACAGACACCAAAATTTTCTCCTCCATCATTGCAGTCTCCGGACTTTCTAAGCAACGGTAAACTTTCGTCACCACAACGGAAGGCCTGCCTCTCCATTCATTCGATTGGACATTGGAAAAAAAACGCGAATGACATCAGGCACGAGTTGCTTTTTTTTCAACTTCAGGCACTTGGAGCGCTCCTCCAAAAATCGCGAGGCGCCAACGGCACCTAAACAGTGCGCAAAGCACTCACTGCCAATAGAAAACAATTTAAAAAAAAAGGCGCTTCTCACTGCAAAAACAAAAACACTTTCTGTCTGATCGGGGCCTTGAACTTCCCAGAAGACAGAAGTCAAGGCCACCTCTGTGTTATCACATCAGGTTACTTTGTGGAATCCAAATCCTTGGTTGACAGAAGACACCCTGATGAAATTTCACAACCTTCATGAGAATGAATTGAAAGCTGGCTTTTCTAGGAAGAAAAAAAAATAAAATCAGCTGCTGGAAGCAACTTCAATGTTAGGAACCAGAGAGAGTCAAACGCATGTTCTGTGCAAGCTGGCTAAATGAGACAATCAAGCCACTTCATTTAAATTTTATCGCCTATTCTGGTTTCATGGATAAGTGCAGCTTCAGTTTTTTTAGCTTGCCAGCAGCTGAGCTGGTGGCCATTTTGTGTTACTGCAGTGCAGGGCTATGAGTGTAAAATGGCAGTGTGGAGGAGGGGCTCTTAAAGCAATCTCGCTGTAAGTCTAGCTGCAGTGTGTGCACGCTCTCCTGCTGTCGTGCCGCGTTTAGTTCCTCTCTTTCTAGAGGACTTTAAGCTCCATTGCCTGAAATATTTTCTATTACACACACATGAACGACAATTTTTGTAGGGTTTTCAAAGTGTTGTTGAGCAAAGTTTAAATAGGAAACAGAAAAACCAGTTCATTTATAAAAGTAAAATTGGCCACTTAATCTGCTGATTAGAGTTTAATTGCTTTACCCGAAACCTCCAAGTGTTTTTACACACATGAGAGAGAGATCTATGAGGTGTAAACTTGTCTCAACTGGTTTCAGCCTGTTGCTGCCGGTCGTGTCTGTTATTAGCTGGCTGTGCATTAAATTAGTTGCTAGAGGAAGCTGTTTTTATACAAACACTTGTTGTGACTGAGGGTTTTAAGATGGATTCAGTTGTTGTTATTTCACCAGTGGCACTGTAAATATTCCGTTGCGGGTCGTCTGCACTACATTCTCATAGGAACGGGGGAACCTACTTAGGAATTCGCTATTAAGTGATTTTGTCCAGAATAAATTCCCCTTTCACTAGTGAAGGGAGTTTATTTGCTGCTAATATAGCATAATAAAGAGCAAATGATGAACATTAGGTGTGTGCCTAATGCTTCATGAAATGTAGTTGGGTCTCCTCATTAAAACAGATGTTTCATAAAGCTGTATGGATGATTTTTCAACGACAGATGTTAGGGTCTTGTGAACAAAATTATTTTTAACTGGAATAAAAAAAAAAATATAGGTATTAAAATAGCTTATGCTAAGACATTTAATTAGAATAAAACACAAGCTAATATACGTCATATGTACCCAACAATATTAGCAGTGCTGTAACAAGACATTCAAAATAGCAGAGAAGTTACAGCAGTTTACAATATGTAGTACTGAAGTAGCTACAGCTTGTGCAAAACCATAGAGAGCAATGACAACAATAGAGAGAATAAATCTCGTTTTACACCCCGATAGCACACAGTTTCTTTATTGTTCTCATCATAGCTCCAATTGCAGTATTATGGGTTTTTTTTAATTTCCATGTGACAATTTATAAAAAGGCACCACATTTCTTCCATATGAAAATGTAGAGCTTCAAATTTTCAGATTAAAATCTTGGTGTTCAGCCGCATTCAAGGCCTTTGTCAGACATTAGGAACATCGGTATAATATTACCTGGATTTCTTTTAAATGAATTTCTTGGATTATTTTAAGCAGTTACAGACTTCCTGGTATTCAAAGTTCTGCATCTTCACAACCATTTTAGTTATCGTACGATCCGTGTCTGTCACCTTTTACTGTTTTGACTGCACATTCTTCAGCAGTGGGGGAGAGTTGAGTGTTCTCACTGCGTGGGTTTTACCCCCAGTAAAATTTAAGCACTTCTTTCCCTTTCCCATTATACACTTTGAGTGCGTGTTTGACTTCTCTCAGTAGTTTAATGGAATGTGTTTGTAGTGGTCTTCCAAAGTTTAAAAACAGAAGGACACTGTTTTCTGCTGTAGAGCAACCCTTTCCTTTCATTCTCACTTGGGGTGTTCCTTGAGGTGAGACGACTAGACATGCTTGCGTTCTCTCACAATCATAGGATGAAACTGAGAAATATTAGGTTCATTGTGTGTGTGTATCCATTCACTTTTATTGATTGTGGATGGGGCCAAGTATGTTGGCACAAAAGGGACATTGACAAGCTCTGTGCAGGAGACACGTATCTGGTGTTCACAACTAGATTTCAACGCCAAACGATCGTTCGGTCCACTCTGAAAGGAAAAACGTTGCGATGCAACAAAATTACATCTAATCAGATTAGTATGTGCTTTTATCGGTTTGCACATTCTCTCGACCTTGCGACATATTTGCACAATACTCCTGAATGTCATGACTTTTAAGAACACAAACCTTGTGTTTTTAAGACTTCCATGCTGCTTTTCCAGACAGCATCATTTTTCTTAATATCCTTGTGGATCTTGAGGGATTTGTCATATCAGATGTTTCTGAAAATGGGTGGAGCTACCCGATGATACGTATAAAAATGGATACCAAGAGGCAGGCGAAATGCAGTGTTGCCTGTCATGGCTTGGACAGAAGCGCAGATTAATGTGGAAGAGCGCTTTGGTCGTGTTGCGTCTGGTTGGGAAACTGTGTCAGACCTCTGAGTATGTGGAAACCCGTCAATATTTACTGTCTGTTAGGAATTCAGTCAGTTGTAACAAATGTCATAAGGGTTTTACGAGATCTGTGTTTTTCTTTTTTAATTTAGGACATAGAATTAATTTGTTTAGATAAGGAAGGTCCTCTGCTTTGTTCTCATGGACTGGATGTAGGCTTTTTTTAATGCCCTTGTCACTTTTATTTATAGGCACAGTAGAGAGATGACAGGAAAGGATGGGGAAAACAGGAGATCGAAAAATGTCATGAGCCGGATTAGAATGTGCATCGCCGCATAAACACTAGAGTTAAATGTGTTGGAGTACATACAGCTATGTCTAATAAAATGTAGTTAGGGGACATTTTAGTCTGGTTTTCAGGATAGTTTTTCAAATGACCCTTTACTAGGAAAACAATGAATAGAACATTAGGGATTTGTTCCCATTTAATCACCTTGCCTTTGGGAATAACTCTCTAGAAAATCCAAAATTGAGGCAGAATAAATGACGCGCTTTTGTCATTTATTAGATTTGATTTTACATAGCTCATGACTATTTCACATCGTTGTGTAGAAATTTGAACTGAGACTGATTCAATGCGACTCGCCTCTTTTTGTAAAGAAGGAAAAGTCCGAAGTGATCAGATAAGCTGATCATGCTTAATTGTCTGTCATTGTACATTAAAATGGTGACCATAGCTCATTTTGTTGTCATGTGACAGCATTTTGACCTTTCACTTCATTATAATCCTGTTCTGTGCAGTAGCAAAGCTACTGCCAAAAGATGTTTGTGCTGTATAGAGATTCATGCTCATTGAAAAATATGGACTGCATATAGGCAAATTGTCACTTGGTGTATTTAAAAAAAAATAAAGAGCAGATTCAGTTTTGCTCTGCGCCCTCTTGTGTTGACACGTAGCGGTGCATGTGTGACACCCCTCTTCTGTTATAATGGTACGATCCACATCGCAGTAATTTTCCACCCTGTTTTCTCTGTGCCTGCAGCAGTGGGGGAGGGGGCCGTTTTTGCTTTTCAGCACATGACAGTTTTTCTTTCTTGCTGCTGAGGTTTTTGTTCTTTATTCTTTATTTTCCTCTGATTTCTAAAGTTGTTTTTGGTTGAATGTCATATTTTGGAACACTTTCTTCAATCGCAGGTTTTAGAATACCGCTGGTGGATCAGTGAGCTTATAAGAGGTGATGAATCATCTCACAGTCTCATGAGTCAAAAAAGTGGCCTTTTGTTTCATATGACGGTGTACTGTTGGTTGTAACGCTACAATTGTGTGTAGCTACACTGTTTTTTTTAAATTCTGGTTACAGCCAACACCTTACAAAGAATGTGCTCCGCCTCTCCACACGAGATCCCTTCCCCCTCCCGTTCTCTCTGTCTCTCTCTGTTCCTCTTTTCTGTGTTGTGTGCGCTTTGAGCTAGTTGGGAACTAGGCATGCTCCTGTTTTTGCGCTTGCTACTAATCAAGGCCTACTCCTGAAGACTACACCTCAAGGTTGTTATCGAGCTGTTTCGGTTCTTGAAGACTACCTTTTTTTAATTTACCTTCATATTTAGTAGGGTTTACTCAAGATTAATTACCTTTTTTAGTGGATGGTGGTTTTTTTTTTTGTTTTGTTTTTTCTTTTAACACTAATTCTAGCCAGTATTTTCGTGGATGTTGACATTTTTACGATTTTTTTTAATTTTAAATTTTTTTTGGGGGGGCTGTTAGTAAGAATTTTTGCAATTCTGACGTGATTTGGATCGTCTATTTTACATTCGACTAGGAAATTTGGTTAATGCTTTGGGTTTTCGCATTCGGAAGTGCTGATTGCGTGTAATTCGTAAACGAGCGTGATTCTTTGCGATCTTTTCATATTTAATGCTTTTTGCTTGGAACTTTTATGATTTACTTATTTTAGATTTAAAGCTTGCTTATTTTAATCACTTTTGTTCGCTTATCAAAATTATTTCAGGTATCAGGCAGGTATCGACCCTGTACCCTGTCAAAACGCAGTACCATGTTTCTGATATTTTGCGAACATTTCTATATTAGCAATCCGCAAGAGGTTATGTTTCTGAAACCAGCTTTCGTTGAAAGTCAGTACAGGTTCTATGCATTCAGGTCTGAGCTTCAGGAGGAGGAGTATTGTAGACCTGAGCCTGGCTTTCCACCGCAGCTCTGGCGACCATTTCGGAATGAGCGGCAACCTCAGCGTCTATGTTTACAGATGGGGTGGGGGAGGGCCACAGTGAGCCTGTGCATGGTGATCAACATTAGAAGAACAAGCTTTTCAGAAGCTAGCAGCCATTTTTATGAAATGAATGTCCTTTTAATGGACATAAAACTGAAGAGATGGAGGAATACAGAGATGCATTTTATTACTGTTTAGTTTTTGTCATACATTTGTCTCTTTCTTTCGGGTTGATGACATGTTGGAATATGAAAACTTGATGCTGGCTTTTGTGTCTTGTACAATCTAGTCACCTGTCTTGCTCCTGACTGAGAAGATTGTGGTGTTTAGGATAGCAAATTAGTGAAAAGCTATAAAATCTTCAACTGAATTACTTAAGTCTTTTTCGTGGTTGTCATGGGTACCAGACCTCAAAGGGAATGGATGTTGACAGGAAGTTAAAGGTGTTGCCAATGGTCCAGGAGGACGAGATTTTGGTATATATAGAAGCCACGTCATTCACACCTGCCAGGATGATTGTTAATGTAGCAGTGCAGCAGCAATGCGGCGTGCTGTGGATTTATGCTTGCAGCTCTATATTTTTATTGGATGTGTAGTAAAACTAAGAGGATGAGATGAGAATAACTAAAGTAGAGTTGCATTAGCAGTGCAGCATTAGAATGAAATCAAGACAGATTAATTGTTTGGATCCAGGAAGGTGCTTTGCTAATAGCAAGTTAAATTCAATGCTAGCAACTCTTATTCATGGGAGTGCTGAGGAATATAGGATACTGCTTATTGTAAATATTTAGTTTAGCTTTGATTTATATCTGTGTGGTCTTGTCTGAGAGGTGTCATTTTCAGAACAGTTTTAGCATTTGATGCTAAAGTACCACTAGTTTCAGACTTAATTTTTTTTTTGTGTATCAGATAATGAGTTTATAATTAAGAACTATGCCAGGTGGCTATTCTTTGCGTACAGTTTTAGCTTTGAGAGTCTCTTAATGAGCACTGAAAGAGAACACTACCATACCGTAATTTACTTTTAAATACCTGTCCTGTAAAAAAAAAAAAGGTCTTTTTAGATTACAAATAGGTTTTAATATTCCCTTGACTTAACACCGTCACAAAGCGCAATGCACTTCTTTGATTTGTTTCTGAAATAAATAATATTATCTACTTGTATTTACAGGATGGCATCAGCTTTGAGGTTTCTTTAGCTGTTTGCTCAGATTCTGTTTCTCTAAAGACGATATAAAATATTATTTTTACACCGTTTGCAATGAGTTTATTATGTGATCTTTATCATAACATCTGACTGCAGATTCAGCATGGATTGTAAGCCATACACGTAGAACTAAGGAAGTATGTCGATTGCATTACTAGATAACCAAGAATATGCCAGCGCTCGTGTTACGATAAAACTACTGGGTTATGATTATACAACTTTTTGAGAACAACTGATTAATTAAAACATGAGTGAGCTGTACTAAAAAGGAACTGAAGGATCGGGTTTTGAGTTGAAGATCGAATTCATGTAGCAGAAATGAGTGCAAATGAATTTCTAACTACATTTCAAACCTAATATTTCAATTTTTATTTATTTTTCTTAGGATCCTCAAGCGACTGGCTGCCAAATCCATGAACAGGAAAATACGAGACCTCACAGAAGCCTGGTAAGACAAACTAATGTCTCATTGTGATTAACACTGAGACAGAAGTACTAGTCTAGTTTAAGTACGATAGTAGCTTTGAAAATCTGCATTATATAATGAACTCCTCTTGTCGCTAGCAGATTCTGTAGAGTGCAGCTCATAATTGGCTAAGAATTGCACCAATCAGCTTGAAGGGGAGGACACAAAGTCTGCTCTCCCTCTCTGTATTCTGAAATCACATGCACTGCTGACTGTTACGGCCCTACCAACTCACTAGTTATGTCAATTGAACTGAGGAAGGTTATTGGTTTTCGTTTGGTTCAACTACTTTCACAGCAGATGCAAGGTGGTTTGTGGACTTGTTAATCAGAGAGGTGCTCAACTCAGACTTAAAGTGTGGGTATCTAAACAGATCAGTTTAGTACTTCTACTTTGGCATTCTTTTTTAGATGGAATTTAAGCCAAAGTCTTAGTCCAGGGTTTTGGTTACGGTTTTGTTCCAGTTAAAGAAAAGGTACTGTGATCGAGGCCAAGAGAAAATTCTAGAACAGCAGGAAGTGGTGTTTAGATGAGTGACAGTGACCCCTTGTGGTCACACTTCAGTAAAGGCACTTGTACTTGGTCAGATTAATCAGATGTGTTGAGTACTGGATGGAGTTTAGCGAACTAGCCTGTTTAGGATATATAACATTTGTTTGACCATATCCTCCCACTGTTTTTCCGCAGGTGAAAATGGAAGTAGCTGTACCAGAGGAACCTCAGAAGAAAATCTTTCGTGCACGGAAAACGATGAAGATGAGCGATCGGCAGCAACTGGAAGCTCTGCACAACACCTTGGCAGCCGCCACCTCCAGCTCCGCCTCTTACTCATCTTCCTCCTCGCCACCTCAGACACCACTGGTCAATGGCACCCACAACGAAAAGGAGAAAGAGAAGGTCAAGGAGAAAGACTCGAATCATAAAGAGGCCGACTTGATGCCACCTGCCCCTGATTCAGCTCACTGTTCCCCTTCTCCGTCTTTCACCCTCTCTCGATCTCCCTCTCCACCCAACACACAAACTACCTCACCTTCCATGGATATTGACGACCCCCTTGTGGCCGCAGAAGAGAAAAAGGAGACAAGCAATAAAAGTTCCTCCTCTTCTCTTTCTGCTTCCCCCTCTGGGTTGCACTGTGATCCAGAGGTGAAAGAAGGATTTCTGTGCTTGAGCGAAGAGGATGAAATCCAAGCAGACAAAGATGAAAAGAAAGACAATAGTGGGGAGAAGATGAATGTAGATGACGAGAAAGAGGACCAAAAAGACGAAAAAGGCACTTCTGAGAATGCAGGAGGTGAGAATGTCTAGAAACTCAACCTGCCATCAAACTACTGGTCAGTCTATAACTTCAGGGAGGCCAGATATTAAATTTCTCCCTTGCATGCCTGTACAACGTGTTTGCGGAGACTGTAAAAATGCTATTCTGTAAATACTTAATTACTATGCCTTTAAACTTACTCTATAGACTCGAAATGGTTTGATCATTTTGAGACACAAAATCTACAATTTATTTGTAATAGTTAGTAGTAGTATTGACATGAAGTTTAGCATTTGAGCTAACATTACTGGCGCTAGTAGCTCTGAACCCTTCCTCTGCTTCTACTCAACAGCAGACAACAGTGCCTCTGCTGGTACAAAGAGATCGTTGTCTGAGGAGAAAGATGAAGATGACAAAGAAATCAAGGACGAGAGAGACGGAAAACGAGCAAGGCTGGACGGTGAAGAGCTGGAGGCTCAGCTAGAGCTGAAAATCACAGCCAATGCTGGGAGCCGGCATAAACTGGAGAAGGTTTGTTATCTTATTTGTTTTTTTTCTAAATCATACCTATATACAGCATTTAGTCGCTTACCCTATACAATGGCACATTTTCATGTAACTGAAAGGGATACAGAGATATGCGATTACAGTAAATGAATCTTAAAGGGATAGTTCACCAAAACATTCACATTCTGTCATTTACTCAGACTTTTGTTCGTCTTTGAAACACAAATGATGAAGAGGGTGTTCTGAAGAGACACTATTGCTTTAATTTAGGCTGTTATATACATAGAAACATTGATAACACACATACATAGAGCCCATGAAATATGGTAAACTGAAGCTCAACTGTACCTGTTTCACACCAGAGCAAAACACATTGGTTCTCACTTGCCTGAACTTTCTTTTTTGAGTTTTGTGGAGAATTTTCATCATTTTCTGTAATGATGGATATTGGTAGATAACATTCATGATAGACATCAGAATGTCTTCTGTAACAAAGCTCAGATATAAAACATTTATTTATTCTTTTTCTCTCCCTCTTCTTATTAGATGGTACAGCAGTTAGTCGAGGAACGGTTACGGGTGCTGCAGTTGACTGTATTTGACCGAAGCATAAAAGAGCTGAAAGAGCGAGTGGAGAAGATTGACAACGCAACCAAACAACAGAATACAATGCAGCATATTAACACACTACAGGTGAGTTTTGACGTTTTCAAATACATCTACAATAATTAATAGAATGGGACTGTGAAACTTGACACTTAACATCAACAAAACTCTGTTTTCATTTTAGGCTAAGATTTCCCGGCTGGCCAAAAAGTTTGGTGCTGCTAATCAGGCCTCGGAGAACTCAAAGAGAACTCAAGAGGTAAGACTATGAATCACTGGAAAAACAATTCAGTTATTGTGTGATTTTGGTCAAATTGGTTTATGGAATTAAGATACAAGCCATTAATGATCTTGATCCATAAATACAATACACATTTTAGAGATTGATTGCAAGCAAAATGTGCTTTTGAATGTTTCATTAAAATGCACTTTGTTTCCTGTTAATCAGGCTCACGCCGCGGCCGCCGCTGCTCAGGCCAACAATGCAACCAACATGACTACACCGCAACGGTAAATATATCTGACACATCAACCTGCATCCTCACAAGATCATGCTGCTCCTCTATTGCAAGACATTACAATCTTTGCAATTCAAAAAGCTTTAGTGAATAATATTTGAAATGCTTGTGCTATTGCCATAATTGTAATGCTTCCCTACCATTTCTGTTCTTTTACAGTACTGTTAAAACCACAATGGATCCCAAACTGTCCAGTCCAGCCACTGGTTCTAATTCAACTGGTGAGCTTTTTATGAATTTAATTCTCATTTATATTAATTCTAGTTCTCGTTTGAACTCAAACATTCTTTTTCTTTCTTCTCCCCTCAGCAATCCCAGCCCAGCCCAAACCTCTGTCCACACCGACTACGCCAACCTCCTCCGCGCTAGCTTCTCCTGCACCCATTCTACAGATCATTACCACAACAACAAGCTCCACTCCCTCATCCACCTCTTTGCCTGGCCAGTCTCAGACAGGCACCCTACTACTAAAGACTGGACCCAGTACAGGGGTCATGACTAACACCCCAGCAACTTCAGGGGGTCAGTCAGTGTCCATTCAGCCTCTTTTGATTCAGCTGCCTTTAGCGATGGCGAATGGGCAAAGTGGAGCATTGGTTAATACTGCCAGTGGTGTCGGTTTAATACCGGTGTCGTCATTATCTACGGTTAGTAGCAACAATAAGGCAAAGACGACTACACCTGCTACCACCTTCATCCTTCAAAAGGCAGCAGGCAGTGTTGTTTCGTCTTCCTCGACCTCAACAGCTCCGGCGGTGTCGTTAGCGAGAGCCGTGTATCCGGGTGGCACAGGGATTGTTAGTTCACCCAGCACAGGGATATCTGTGACTACAGCCCGGACACCTACGCAGTGTGCTGCTGTTGTGGGAGTGTCTACAGCGGCCTCTTCTCCAGGAACCACGGGACCTGCGGCGACAGGATCAGCGGCAGCTGCAGCTGGTCCACCATCAGCTTCCGCGCTGGCCTCAAAGACAGGTATAAGAGAGTGTCTATCATGCGCCTATTTTTTAAAATTTATTTATTTATTTTTTTATAATGTCTGCTAAATGGAAAGTGCATTGTTTTGTTTTTTAATTTTGTTGGGTTTTTTCCTATTGAGGGATATAACACCAAATGAATGAATATTTAAAGCGTAGAGTAATACCGTATTAATTAAACATTGAAATGAAAATTTTGGGTGTAGGATAGTTCACCCAAAAATGTAAAATTCTGTCATTAATGACTTAGCCTCGTGTCATACCAAACCCATAAGATCTTCTTTTATCTTGGCAACACAAAAAATATTTTTGATGAAAGCTTTCTGACCCTTCATAGACATCAGCGCAACTTTTTATGGCCCAGAAAGATAATAAGGATGTCAATAAAATAGCTCCTGTGAAAACAGTGGTGCAACTTTTTCAATCTTTATGCATGAAAAGTATTCTTGTAGCTTCATAACATTACGGTTGAACCACTGATGTCACATGGGCTATTTTAATGATGTCCTTATTATCTTTCTGGGCCTTGAACGTGGCAGTTACACTGCTGTCTATGCAAGCTCTCGGATTTCATCAAAAACATCTTAATTTGTGTTCCGAAGATGAACGAAGGTCTTGTGGGTTTGGAACGACATGAGGGTGAGTAATTAATGACAGAATTTTCCGTTTAAATGTAGCAGTATGTTTTCATTTATTTTAGTTTTAGAGAATTCTGAGCATCTTGATTAGTATTGTGACTATAAAACTTTTGCGGTTTCGCTCTATGTATTTATAAATTAATTATTTAAATTTTTTTTTTTGCATGATTCTTCTCACATTGCTTTTACTTATTATATAGTATTATGTAATGCATATTTGAAAATTGTATGGGCTGTTTCATAATGTAATGTCATTAATCTCTCATTTTAAACAGATAATCAGGCCTCAACACCGAAAACACCCTCTCAGGTAAGCAATGTCTCATTGTATAATAATCTAATGTTTCAAATGTAATTGCAAATACCACTTTTGTCAAAAAAGTGCAGTTTTGTACTAAATTTTACTTTTCTCTCTACAGCCCGGGCGACCCAAAGGTTCTGTGATAGATCTGACTGAAGATGATGATGATGTTCAAGGTAAAACACAGCTGCTCTTTAGTGCTCCGTCTTAAGGTGCCAGTCACATTTAAAATTCATAGGTAAAAAAGGGTCTATTGTTTGTTGTTAATAGTCTAGCGATGTATGAAGAGGAGCAGGTCACACAACTCACTTTAGAGCTTTAGAAGGGAATGTTTTTTTTTATATAACAGTTAGTTATATATTCTAATACTTTTTTCTGTGTTATCCAGTGACAGGAGTCCAGAAGGCCACTGTTTCCCCCATCACTACCCAGCGTGCATCTGGGCCACCTCCTTTAGTCAGCTCTACCACTAATGCTGGTGAGTGAAAAGTAGACTTTTTTTCTTCTTCTTTTTTTTCCCCTACTCTCCTTTTATTCTACTTTTTGCCTGTAGTTATAAAATTCAGAGCTGTATACTGAGATGTTTTATATTTTCCCTGGTTCAGGAGCTCGATCTGCACAACGGTCCTCTGTGGTGAGTGTGCCGCCATAAAAATATTAAAGAAGATACTTAACATTTTATATTTTTAACACAGCGCCTCCTATAATCTTTCTTACCTTCACTCCTTGTTCTCTCAGGATTCTCCATCTCAATCCCGTCCAAGCTCCTCTTCCTCCACCACTCTTCCTCCATTACCACTGGCACCATCGCCACCGGCACGTCTCCCCCCGGAGGCCGCCCACACGTCCCCTCCACAGCAGCCCCAGCTCAAACTGGCCCGCGTCCAGAGCCAAAACGGGATCGTCCTGTCCTGGTGTGTTGCAGAAACTGACCGCAACTGCGCCGCTGTAGATACCTATCACCTGTACGCCTATCACCAGGACCACCAGGGGGCAGCATCGGGTGCTTCGGCTCAGTCACTGTGGAAGAAGATCGGGGAAGTGAAGGCGCTGCCGCTGCCCATGGCATGCACCTTGACACAGTTTGTGTCCGGGTCGACATATTATTTTGCCGTCAGGGCCAAAGATGTGTACGGCCGCTTCGGTCCTTTCTGTGAACCGCAGTGCACTGACGTCATTAACCCAGCATCCTCTCCATCATCCTAAAATAATTCCAGATAAGGGTGGGGTGGTACAAAAGGATGTGGCCGACGGAAGTATGACGGGAGATTTGTAATTGTTAACTATGCGCAGACCACTGGTTTAGTCTTGCCCTTTGTGTTAGGAATTGTAGGGAATTCAAATAGGTTGTCTTAATGCAAATGGAAATACAAATAATCATCAGTGCATACAGACACACACACACTATTTGTTTCAACTTTATTTTACAATAAGGAGGGAACTATCAGAATTAAATTGTGCTTGAAATTGTATTTTCCGTGTGCAGAATGTTCAGAGTTAAGTATTGTTTTTCAATTTCTTTCTCTCTTTTTTTATTATTTTTTAATAAAAATATTCAGTACATTGCACAGATGTTCCATTATAGGTCCCGGTCATTAGCTACAGGACAGGAAAGCTGGGGTGTTAAAGGTTTTGTAATGTTTTTTGTCTGGTACCCAGACACTGCAAAATGACACTCAATAAAAGTATTGATATATTTAAAAAGGTTTCTTTTCATTTGTTGAAACTACAGAATGAATTATTAAATGACATGACCCTGTTAGAAATAATTCAAACTGTTCATGCATGGATCTAATGCGCTTGTTTCCTTACCTTTTGATTTATCACGGACTTTGAATTATGTTGTTTTCTAATTTCAGAATGGAAGGGTAAGTCACAAGAAAAGTAAAAGCTATCCGTTAAAGTTCCCGTTCACCTTAATGGCAGTTCCTCTGCTCTCTGGAAGTATTGGATGCGAGTTCTGCCACATGGCTATTTGCAACATGACTAATGAATCCCTGAGTTCCAGGAAAATTGAGAATGCTGTTGGCACCACAACAATGCCACAGTCTCAAGGCCTTTATTAGCAACTGTCCCAAGATGTGATGTGGAAGGCAACATACTGGAAAAAAATATAGTCTTATTTCATCCTTCAAAACAAAGGGGCACTGGTAAGACATATATTATAAAAGAAAGAAATATTAGTGATATGTTGCTTTTCTCTCTCTCTCTATAATATTTTACACAAATTTTGAAGGACCATCACTGGAGCAATAAAACAAAGGTCTTTATTAGTTAATGTTGCTTAGAACACACTAATGCACAGTTTGTGGGAGACAACTTAATCACAGTGTTTCCAATTATTGTTGAGCCCTCAAAGGTTGCATGGTCTGCATATGTTAGAAAACCCAGAAAAAGACGAGATTAATCAGGTATTTGTTTGGCGCAGTGACTAGATTAACAAGAAAACAAAATCTGATGAAGCCTTGTGGCTATATACTGTTATAGTGTAGTAGCTATGGAATTTCCTCTCAGACAAAAAAGAAATCCAGAACAGGAGAAAGAAACTTGGAAATGTGTAGTCAGCTGCCTCAGCTTCTTGGACGACATCCAGGAGAAGCTTCAGATCATTTACTGATACAGGGCGGAATTCACAAAACGCATCGCAGCTTTAAAACTTTTACTTGGATGTTTGATGGTCTTTTGAGTGGATCAAAGATTCAGTGTGGACCAGACTTCATGCCATTAGTCGAGTCTGGATATTCAAGACTACATTTCTAATATCCACCTCAGAAATACTAAAAAGCTTGCATAATATTCTCTATGCATGTTGGAGGAATGTTTGTTCATGCCTTCATAACTTTACAACTTGCTTATTGTAATGTGCTGTTTCCGTGAACACGTTTATTCACAGTTTATTCAGTTCAACCAGATCTAAAATAATAATAATACAATGAACCAATCTTATAATTCACCAGTGCATTTCATTTACCAACGCATTAATTTGTCAATATTAAGCATTTATTTGCCTACCAGAAGAGGCTGCTGTTATGATCTAAGGCACTAAAGCTCTCTTAGAACAATATGTATTCTACACAATAGAATTAAGCTGAATGAAAATTTAATTAAACAAAACTGTGATCTCTAGACGAGGAGAATAAGCAGAACAGCACTATGCAGGTTTGACCTACATGTTCTTCCTAGACTAGCCACAAGGGGGCAGTCAAAGACGAGCAATTTCTGCTCAACATGCGGCGCAGACTTCAGATTCATTCAGTCAGTCACATACTCATAACAAAATTGTAGTAGGTCTATATTTGATACATCTCAGCAAAATTACATTCTTTATTTAGTAAGTTTTAGAGATCATATAAAGAGTTTCAATTTAACTATCAGTTTTAAAAAGAGTTTCTGTTAGTGTTTTAAGTACAATAATACAAGAACACAACAGTTTCGTAAGAAAGACTAAGGGCCTGTTTACACGTGTTCTCTGATCGGATATCTATCTGATTTGTTAAAAAGTTTCCATTTACACTTGGCCACATAAATCTGTTTTCACAAAACGGATTTAAATCCGTTGTTCAACGTAATCGTGACGTCGGCACAAAAAGGGTCTATTTTATAGTAGTTGTAGTAGTATTTGAACGTTAAGGTGAAAGTGTATATTTCAAAGTATATAATTATTCATTCAGTACAAATTTAACCAGTAGCCTAACTTTAGTTTTGTTTCTAAACAACATTTTATTTTCGTTCTAAATTCAAGTTGAAGCAGCGTCAGAGAATTTGTCGTTAGATTCCAGTCTGAACTGTGATTGGTCGGAAGAACCGCGAAGAACAGAAATACACATTATTCGCCCTCCGAACGATTTCATCCAATCGCTGCCACAGCGTTCCACAGGTGTGACGACGGAAATGACGTTGAGAGCGTCCTTTTTGGACCGCTATCATACACGGACCAAGTAAGTTTACAATGTTTATTAGTTTTTTGGACATATGTCACCTACCCGCTACCTCAAGCAAGAGCTATCGTTTGACTGAACATATTCAACTTTTATTTATTTGTATAGCACATTTTAACGCAATTTTGTTGCCCAAAGTGCTTCACAATTTAAAAGAAAGCATATAGAAAGATTAAAAACAATAACATCTAACATAATTAGTAAGAATAAACCACTTGATGAACCAACCCACAGATGACAAATACCCTTTATCAGGTTATTACACATCGGGGTTGTTCCTTTACGAAAGATCTCTACGAAGGTCTTTCCTCTACGAAAGCTAATGTAAAAAGATGAGTTTTCAGCTGAGACTTAAAAACTTCTAAGGATGGAGCCTGCCGAATATGAAGTGGAGGACTATTCCACAATTTGGGAGCCACAACTATATAAATGCTCTATCACCTTTAGACTTTTTTTAGAACGAGGAACTGCCAGTAACAGTTTGTCTGCTGATCTCAGTGTCCTAGCCGACGTATGGTACTCTAAAAGATTGGTGATATATAGCTGTTATATTCAATAACAGCTTCTTCAAATTAGGCCTGTTTATGCACATTAGTCCTGTAATTGCAAGCATTTAGTCACTTTGACAGTAGTTTCTTTAAAAACCTTGATGTGAAATTTTTAAATCATTTCAATCAACAGATATTCAGTGGAGTGTAAAAGTCTGAGAATATTGTTTCTTAAACACTGGAAATTAAAAGTTGTACTTGGGAGCTGGTGTTATTAAAGCAAGAAAAAAAAAACAGATATTCTCTAACAAATATGAAGAAATTCTCAAATATTTTTCAGATCAATCTTTCACTCAAAATATAGTTTGTTTACTTAATTATTAAAGAAAAATATTGCATTAAATGAGATCAAATATTTGCATTTGTGGTCTCAGACGTTTGCACCCTACTGTACTTTTAAATCTACATTAAATCATGAAATCTGTTTAGTCACACAGACAAAAAGATTATAACAAAGACGCAAGTAAGGCAAAATGTAAGGAAGCCTATATATGGAATTTGCTTAGTAAGTGGTTGTTCTAATGTAAAGAAACACCAAGGTCACATTTTACCTGATATTTGTCTTGTTATCCAAGAATCTATCCACTCAAAATATCCAGAGAGCAACAGTGGAATGATAAAGATATCATATGTGACCCTGGACCACACACTCTAAAAAATAATTCAGTGGATCTGTTGCCACTACTTAATTTAATGCATTTTTGCAAGTTAAAAATTCCAATTTATTGATTTAATTAAACATTTTAAGTTTTTAACAGTTTTTAATGAGTTGTCCTGACATCTTAATGTTGATAATTACATCAACGTAATATTGTGTGTAACTTCAACTTAAATATCTGTGTTAGTTTGTTTAAAACATTATTTAAGTTGTACTAACTCAATGTAATTAGCTCCATAACTTCAGGTTCCCAGCATGCTTTGCATGTGACTGAATAATGAGCGGTAATGTAGAAATCAACTTATATTTTATGCATTTCTATTCAAGATCAGAACAGGAGAAGATTTATTAATGTTCAGTGTTCTGTTCTTTTGGTATTTAAAAGTGTTTCTGTTATGTTGGTGGTTTTTAAGAGATTACCATTGTGCTGAAGAGTAGAGCATTTGCTTGGGTTGAGAACTGGGCATTGTCTTACATGCTGTTTCACTCAGAAGGCATTTAGGTGAAAATGCTAAAAGATTGGTTTCTCGACAGCATTAAATATTGTTTCATCAAAATAGAATACTTTAGTAGTTTTTGTAACCAGTGTCCATGATTGAATCAAATTTAAAACAATGTGAAAAAACAAGTTAAAACAACTTAATTTTTATGAGTATTCAACTTAATAATTGTTAGTTTTAACACAATTTTCTAAGTGTATATATAGCAAAATATAGTTTATTGGTTGAATTTAATTTCAGTAGAAGTTGCCTTAACTCAAAAAAATAGATGCAAACTGTTGCGTTAATTTTTTTTGTTGCGTCCAAACAATATTTTTTAGAGTGCAAAACCAGTCTTAAGTGGCAATTTTTTATAATTGAAAGCTGAATAATAAGCTTTCTATTGATGTATAGTTTGTTAGGATCGGACAATATTTGGCTGAGATACAACAATTTGAAAATCTGAAATCTGAGGATGCTAAAAAATCTAAATATCGAGAAAATCGCCTTTAAATTTGTTCAAATGAAGTTCTTAGCAATGCATATTACTAATCAAAAATGAAGTTTTGATATATTTATGGTAAGAAATTTACAAAATATCTTCATGGAGACATGATCTTTACTTAATATCCTAATGATTTTTGGCATAAAAGAAAAATCGATAATTTTGACCCATACAATGTATTTTTGGCTATTGCTACAAATATACCCCAGCGACTCAAGACTGGTTTTGTGGTCCAGGGTCACATATAATATACAAGTCAAAAGTTAATTTGAACACTTGAGCTGTCAAACAGTTGCGCTGCGCAATTTTACATGCAAAAAGGTCAACTATCTATTGTGAAATAGCATAAAGATGAAGCTCTGTACAGAAGTTCGCACGATTTGCACGATCAATTTGAACATAACTGAAATCTGCATGATGAACCCTTACACCTTTACTCGTGGAACTCCAGATCAAGCAGATTCCTACTGAAATGACTGGATTTTGTTCTCAGAATTTAGAGAGAATTTTATGTACAGAAACAGATATTATGTAAATGATTTATCACCATAAAAGTTAATGTCAAAATAGCTTTAACATAATAGTTAATGTTAAAGCTGATTTCTCAGATATTATTGCTTATAGCAAATCACCCCATTTGTTTTATGCATCTAACATTCAAACTGGTCACGGCAGAGGAGTTATAAAAATGACTAAGACAGCACATTATTCACAATCTGCTATATGGCTGGTGATCTTGTTCTCTCACATTACCCTTCTTCTCATGGGAACTGCACAAGTCCCATTGGTAAGCAACAGCCATTTCCCATCACTCACCGTCAAATAACACATTCAATTAATGCTCATATCTCTCTCTTCTCCATCTGTTTGGCAACATGATGACTATATGTGTGCCAAAATTGCTGTCAAACTCATACAGAATACAGCTGCTAACTTAGCTGATCTAACAAAGTCTCCCTAATCAAAACAGTACAGTGGTAGAGGGTCAAAAATATTACTTCTGCTTACTCTCTGCTTTTGTTTTGTGGACAGTCCTAGAGCATGATATATGTATTCTCTGTACTAAGGGGGAGAAGGAACTAATTCCTATATAAGCTTCCATATATTTTGTCTTATTTGTTGTCTGTTTGTCTAAATACATTTTGTAATTTAAAGATGTATTTTGATATCATTTTGAATATAATACATAATCTATTTTTCCCAGTATTTATTCATCTTTACATTAATTTGCAATGTAATTTACAATTTTGCATTAGTTGAGAAGATGCAGTGAGTTAATTTGGTTCATACAGTAAGTCTGTGTGTTTCTGTTGAAATATAGGGATAAATAGTGAAACTGGTTTGACTTCATTTATCAGTTATTGCTGCTGCAAACAGTGTGGATGAAATCACCCATGACAAAAATGGTGTGGACACATCCGTGCCATCCTCAATGTAAATGACGCCAATAATGCTGCCAGTATTGATTCAGTTATATTCAAATTGTACGTAGTATACATGAATTCCAAACAGGGTTTAAAGTAGCTTTTATAGTGCTTTAGGGTTAGTATTTAGGAATCTGTCATTGACGTGCAGATAGTCCTCCAGTATCTGTTTATCTCAGTTATGACAGTGGTACTTCAAGCCTGAGATGGTAAACTGTATTTCTTAACCTTTTCAGTTGAAATGATAAACAATCCTAAAACCTTTATGCACAAATTGCACCATTTCCATGGTCCTTCTGTAACTCACCTTTTATTTTTGTCTATTTCCGAATGATCAACAGACAGCAACAGGCAGACAGACTGTGAGTTTTAAAAAAGGAGTGGAAGACAGGTGCCAAGAAACGGAGGATCAAAAGCACAAGTGATCAGTAGCTCAAGCCAAGAATCCAGAGAAAGAGAGAGTGAGCCCTTGAGAGAGCAGACATCTGAGAACCAGACATTCACATCTACACAGAAAACTCCGACTCATGACAGATGACAGATGGAGTGCTAGTGCACAGGTACAGAATCAGTATCTGAGCAGGACTGGGCAATATTCAGAATTAAGAATTGGCTGCATTTCAATTAATGAGCTTGAATTTTAATTTAATTGCCTGCCCGCATACCACAGGATGATAAAGAGGAATTAGCGTTTTTTCGGAAATTCAATATAGTCACAAAACAAAGAGATTTCATTTCTATTTTGAATAAAACATAAATAATCTGATAATTCAGATCACAAATAGAGTATATTTAGTATAACTCTTCAGTATAATAATTATTATTAGTGGTAGATTTTATATACTTATTTAGCTTACATCAAAGAATGATAAGAAAAATGTATCATGGTTTTTTATAATGTTAGACAACTGTTTTCAACATTGATTATATGCGAATCAGCATATTAGAATGATTTCTGATCATGTGACACTAAAGACTGAAGTAATGATTGCTGAAAATTCATCTTTGCAGTTGCAGGAATAAATAACATTTTTAAATAAAAAACAGTTATTTTAAATTGTAATAATATTTTACAATATTACTCTTTTTATCGTATTTTTGATCAAATAAATGCAGCCTTTTCAAGCATAAGAGATTTTTTTCCAACCAAAAATAAAAATATCTGTCTGTCTGTCTGTCTGTCTGTCTGTCTGTCTGTCTGTCTGTCTATCTATCTATCTATCTCTATCTATATCTACACTGTAAAAAAAAATGCAGTGAAATTTTTACGGTAAAAAACCGGCAGCTGTGGTATTCTGGAATTCTACCGCAAAATATACGGTAGCAACGTTTTAGGTTTTAACTTCAATTTACAGTTAAATACCGTAATTTCATTAACTGATATAATGTTAATTTAATATACCAACCTATTGAAGTACTGAAATCTGTTTTGTACCTTTGAAATACACTGATAACCACCAAATACAGAAGGTGATGAGAAAGTCACATGATGAACCAAAGCCCATCACAAGCAACTTTTAAACAATAACATATATAGAAGGTGCACAGTGTCATTCACACAAGCACTAAACACCATCATGGTGAAACTCATTACTAAACTCATTATAAACATTAATTTAACAACATTAGATGCAACATACAACCCTAATAAACATAACTGATAAGAAAAACTAAGAAAAAAACATTTTTTCATCTTTATTTCAAAGAAAAAACATCAGATTCAAACAAAATTTGAAATGCAACGCAGGGAATTCTGGGAACGTCAATTTACCTTTTTTCCCTGTAAATTTCACATTCTTTTTCACTTCCAAAAGCGGTATTTCACTGTAAAATTGTCTGAAATATCTATTACAGTTTTTCACCATATATATTAGGGGAACTTACCATTAACCATTTAACAGGTTTTTACCGTAGCTTTTTCACAGTTTTTTACCATTAAAATCACGGTCATTTTTTACAGTGATATAGATAGATAGATAGATAGATAGTACTTAACTACATATTAAACTGCACAGAAATGTATCTATAGGTACAGCCATGCATTCTCAAATTCAAATTTACAACTTTGCATCCTGTTTACCGCCTCATTCATATTTAGTTAGACTGAACTGGAATTGAGAAGACATTCTTTTTCTCACTCAGTTATCCTGTAGAGGGCTCCCTCTCATTCTCCTTTCTCTGCCTCACTCCTACTCTACAGCGCTCCATCCGTAAGGGAGGGGAGAGAGAGAGAGGGAGAGAGAGAGAGAGAGAGAGAGAGAGAGAGAGAGAGAGAGAGAGAGAGAGAGAGAGAGAGAGCTCAGTCTCGATGTGTGGAATTCTTGGGCAGACATTGCAACCATTACACCTCTTTCTACTGTTCTGCCTCAGTCACTGTCTGTGGAAAAGGGCTATTACTTACTGCAAACGGAGGACTCCTTCTACAGAAGCCAAGAGAAAGAAAGAGAGGAAAAAAGAGTGAGAGAGAAAGAAAGACATGAACTA
Organism: Acrossocheilus fasciatus; assembly: GCA_036784905.1. Classification (NCBI taxonomy): domain Eukaryota; kingdom Metazoa; phylum Chordata; class Actinopteri; order Cypriniformes; family Cyprinidae; genus Acrossocheilus; species Acrossocheilus fasciatus. Next base: position 31,025,779 of record CM071938.1, on the reverse strand, counting down.
AAGCAACAACTGGATGACAGGAACAAACTGACTGCATTTCCCTGTTTAAAAGAAAAGAAGAAAAACGGAAGGCACTGGAGTATTTGTTTTTTTCTTTCGTTTTGTTTTTTTCTTCTTTCTCATCGTGGTGCTGGGAGGCACATCATCTTTTCATTTATTCGCTCTCTCCATCATTTGCCTCCTGATCTATTTCTCCATCTATATGGTGTATAATTTTGTCTATTTATGACGAGACAGGAGAGAAGAGAAAGAAGGGGCAAGTTTGTTTGTTTTTGTTTTTTACTCTACCACTCATTTTTTACTATTTATGACCCCCTTCATTCCTTCACCTGTCCCTCCTTGCCATCTCTCTCCTCTGATCATCCCCTCTTCCTTCCATCCCTCCCTCCATCCCAAAAGTGTGATGCTCCCTGAATGAAAGTTGGTTAGAATTGTGAAAGAGACTCACAAACCATCTCCACATCTCCTAATCAGTTTTTTAATTCTTTTTCTTTCTCTCTTTTTTTAAACAGTTCTTTTAGTCCTCCACCATCTACCCTCACGTATCACTCTTTTTTTCCCTGGATGCTTTAATATTCTTCTAGGTAGGTTTAACGGCTCGTTTAGTGTCTGTCCGTTCTGTTTGTCTGTGTGTGTGTACTTGTGTGTTTCTTTTTTACACGCACATAAAACACACATTGACACACACATACACACATACACACACACACACACACACACACACACACACACACACACACACACACACACACACACACACACACACACACACACACACACACACACACACACACACACACACATGCATTAAACTAATGCACAGCCAGGTGTCAGGAATTACATATCATTTCTCCATGCCCATTTTTACCCTTCTCCAACTCTGTCCATTTTACTTATGAACAGCAAGACATTTGTTTCCCATCATTCTTTCTTTTGTAACACACACATTTAAAACACACTTACACACATCTGGTCTTGGGCTGCCCGGTCTGAAATATCCTCCATTCATCTCCAGTGTCCAGTGCAAGCATCAGTGTCCTTTATTTTGGTTGAGAAATCGTTGCAGACACATTTCAGATGAGCTTCTGCTTTGACTGAGATGGGTGAGGTTGGCGTGACTGCTTAATTTGCGGTTCTTGGACACATTTTGAACTTGTGATTTGTGTTGTTGGCAGCTTCCTCTGAGCTGGTGAAACATGAAATCTGAATTGTGAATAATAGACTGGCATTTGCTCCAAATATTGATTAGTTTTTTTTTTTTTTTCTTGTCTCACCTGCTTGCGAGCTCGAGACCATTTGAGCTGTTATGTTCACTCCTTCATTTTATAGAGTGTTTAATTTTCTGCTGGCGCTCACCAGCTTTTTCTCTCATTTTATCCATCCATCTAACACCTTTCGGACAGGCCGTCACCTCCTCTTATCACAACCTCTTGATTTTCTTTGTACTTTTTGAGGGTCCCTGTTTTTATCTGTCGTGCATGACCACTGTATGACCGTTAGCTCATTAGAGAATGAAAACTTTTCACTCCCCACTGTAAGTTATTTATATCCCCTAATTTACCCTCCTTGAATGAACCTTTTGCACTTCATTTTGTACATCATTTTAATTCAGAACTGCCTTCTTTGATTTAAGATTCTCTATTAGTATTTTCATTTTATAGAATGTAGTGTATACTTACCTCTGAATATAAAAAAAGAGTCAAGAGTTTTATTTTTCCTTGGATTTCAGTTGATTTCAAATGAATCTAAGAAAGGGATGGTGATCCAAAAAGTGCCATTGTGACGCAACTTATGATGGAAGGAAATCTGAACATCTCCTTTTTCCATTCATACTGATATTTTATTTTCTATGCATTGTATTTAGTTTATATGCTTGTGCTTTCTTCTTGGTGACTGGTTAGAAATGTCAATTCAAACATTTAGCTTTAGTTGATTTTTTTTTTTAAATAGGAGTTTCCGTAGACATCCCGACTTCATCATCTTCATCACAATTTTTCTTATATATGGACTGTATGAAACCAAAAACAATGAACTTGCCTATTATTGGGCGAAATGGACATATCAAAGGAAGGCGACCATCTTGTCTTATGTTTTTGAATGCTTGCACTCGCCCTCTGTCTTGTGTATCACATTTTTGTAAACATTATCCAAATATTAATGATGAAATGCCACAGGACAGTTAGACTGGTAAGTAACACGATAAAAATATCACACATAAATGTATTTGTATGCATTTGTAAGCGTGTTACTGTGTGTTTGTGAAACATGCCTGTCCCTTCTATGGCTCTAAATAGACTAAACTTCATCTATTACATAACAATTAAGCAATTAGTGTTGAGCACTCTATATTAGATCAACTGAAAAAATAACAAAAAGAAAAAATTCAGTCAGTTTTCCAAAGCCATCTTCAAATTTGACATTTTTTCATCATCATTTGCCAGAAAACATGTGCTGAAGATACTGTTCTCTTCTTTTCCAATAGTGTCATGAGAAGGACCCAGCAAAGGACGTACATGGATACCTGAACCAATGACGATTTAAGACCAGACGTCGCTGCTTCAGCTCTTTCACTACCAGGCAGCAAGCAGCTCCAGAGTTTGTGGACTTGTTCACAGATGAAAATGGACTTTTAGACTCATCAAGAAAAATCTTTTTCTTTTCACCTTTTTTTTCAATTTCTATCACATTTTGTAGTCAATGTAGGCTTTGTCCTAGACTTTGTCCTGGTTCATTTTCAATTTTAAGTACATTTCTTAGATTTGATATAAGACTTTTAACTTTTCTTGAGTGATTGAACATAATTTTCATAGCTCATACATTCAAAATCTTACTTGTCTTTTATTTTGTCTTCATTTGTGAGCCAGGCGTCTTTCTTACTTTTCTTGAGTGAATTTACTTGATAGTTTTGATTCAATAGACAATACCTGTGCTCAGTCATCCAGCCTGGATTTACAGTAGGGGCCAACACTTTCATCCACGGTCTCTACACCAGTCCTACTTTTTCTTCCCAATCTCTCAAACTACTTCAACGGTCAGTCACTCCTCCATCCAGGGCTATGAGAGGAAGAGACAAGACCCAGCTCACATCAACATGCAAGAGTTGAGGAGAGAGAATGGGAGTTGGGCTGGCAATGTTCAAGGTAAGGGAAGAACTCTGTTTTCTTTTCCTCTCTGATGTTTTGTGGTACTTAATGAATAATGTACGCTACCATTCAAAAGTTTGGGATCTGTAAGATTTTTGGATTTTTTTTGGGAGATAAAATATTAAGCAGCACAATTGTTTTCTACACAGTTAATAATAAGAAATGTTTCTTGAGCAGCAAATCAGCATATTAGAATGATTTCTGAAGGATCATGTGACACTGAAGAGTGGAGCTGAAAATTCAGCTTACCCATAAATTACACTTTCAAATATATTAAAATAGCTAAATATTATTTTAAATTTGAATAATATTTCACAATATTACTTCAGAGTAAGAAACCGTTCTGTAAAAATATGGCACAATGTACTGGATTAATATTAAGGAATTTTCCATATTGATTTTTACAGGCGTTTTACCTGTAATTCAAATTTTGCGCGGCATTGCGTTGTGTTTTAGGGTAATTGGAAGTGTCCATAAAATTAATGGATAATGTCCTGGCAGAAAATTACAAGTACAATTTCATTTTTTGTGTTTTTTAAAAAGTGTGTTTTTACTGTATTTAAATTTTTTTTTTTTTTTACTGTTTTATCAAATAAATGCAGCTTTTACTTCCATTGAACGACCATCAAAAGAGAAAATGCTTTTTGCCCACAGTATGGTGCTAATGGTCCTAAACGGACCCAGCCAAATCACTTAGTTTAACTTATCAACTGGCATCCAGTTAACATCTTGGTTAACTGCTTTTTTAAAAATCGATTTGGTGCAAAAGTGTTACACAAATTGGCAGTTCAATCAAATAATGAGTCATGAAAAAGATGTTAAATAATTTTACGTTAATTTATCACAGTGGACATGAAGTACAATTGTATGCTGCCCATTTTGACAAATGTAGCAGGTTATACTCAACATATACAGGAAATTTGCATGGAATGCATACTGTAACAATTTTAAAACTAGTAATGGTAGAATAATATTCTGAACATTGCCAACCATTCGTTATCTTTGATGTGCACTTTTAAGCATGCACGTTCACTCTCTCTCATCTCCATTTTATCTTCTGTCACTTACTCGAAGGCCTTAACGACATGCCTGTTTTTCCTTCCAGGGCTGTAATTTTCTGTTGCCTCAAGGAATGTGTGTGTGTGTGTTTGTGATCCTCAGTGTGCCATTGTCTTATTTTCGTGCAGGCGTTCGCCCAAATTACTCTTGGTCTTGCTGCCTTCTATCCAGTCTGAGTAATGTGCCTGTGGTCTGGGTCAGACATGGTAGCTAAGTGGGTTAATGAAAGCAAGAGCAGGAGCGATAAATACTGAGAAAGAGAGAGGGGGTAAGAAAATAGGGTGAGAAACAGACGGAGAGGTCGAGCTGCCTTTCACTCTCCTGCTCTCTTTTCTCAAGCTGCTCCAGAGATGCTCCTGATCGCCGTTAGGCTCCTTCTTGGGAAAACACGAAAGTAGTTAACGGATCTGAAAACGTCTGATGACGCTTCCCCCCGTATCGTCCTCTTAAGATGCGCCGCTTCTGATTAACGTGAGGTGACAGCGTTTTTTACCCACGTCAGTGGGGTCGAAGCAGCTGTCAATCAAGCTTGACGTTGATTGACGGGGACCAGAGGGATGAGGACAGTGTGGAATGTCTTTCAGAGTGAAGCATCACTCAGAGATTCTGTTGGTGTGGTAACGGAGCTTCTGTTGGCATGGCAACCGAACATAGGGACACGAGGGCATTCTAGACTTTCAATGATATAACTGCTACACAGAGATGGTGCAAATCTGATTTCGTGTCAGCTGTTGTTTCATAAATAATGATACTTACGCTGTAGACACCTTGCTTGTGTATACAAATTGGCTGACGATGTACTGCTCGACATTGCACTGGTGTATGTGTGTACCGAATGAGCAAACAATGGGCTATCTATCATCCTGAAAACTGGGGGAATTTGACTTGTATAAATGTTAGTTTTCGAACAACAAGGATAATAGTCAATAAAAGCCTCTCAGGGATGCAGGGATGGATGATGAAACATGTTAGATGTGTAGTGTTGTTTTTGGTGCTTATTTGCTTTATACTTTTGCGGTGAAGATAAAGTAAAAGTGAATCTGGGGGGCTAGTATGTTGCGTACTTTCCAGTAAAGATCTTTTAATTTATTATTATTATTATTATTATTATTATTAATAATAATTATTAATAAAAAAAAATGTAATAATATAACCAAACCTGGCTCTCGCAATGAACATAGCCATAGAAGCTGACATGGCATGAAAAAAGGAAAGAAAAAATTTAATGATTATCATTAGTAAAAATAAAATGTATTAATAATGTAATAAAATATGATTAAGAAGAATTGTATTATTATTAATACAAATAACAATAATACAAATAATTATAATACTTTATGAAAAATGCATAATAACATTTTTGAAATCCAATGTATCCAATCCAGTTATACAAGGAAATAAAAAAAAAAAAAATTCTACTACAATTTGGAAAGACCCTAATGCGATAATTTCCAATGTGATTCCAACAAAAAATTGTTTAGTTATTTATTTATTTAAACAGGATTCATATTTGACTTGTTTGGCTTCAGAATCATTAATTATTATTGATTATTTTAATATCAATAGAAAATAGAAAGATAGCAGATATGTAGAAGTGTATGTACAAAAAAAGACTGACTTATAAAGAAAAGGAGCTCTTAACTCAGCTAAACTGAATGAAATTGAAAGTATTTATTTATTTATTTTTTCACTTGGGTACAGCAGTATATTTTCAGATAAAACTGAAAAAACTGAAAGCAGGTTACAGAGTTCAAACTGTTGTCTGCTAAAATGCATAAACACTTCTGTGTGAAAGTGTTTGTGGCAGCAGGAGAGATGGATTGACATGACATGGAGGTCATTATCCTACACTGGTCTCTTCTCATCGGCTTTAACAGTATTGACTAACAAATTAAGGGGATTTGGTTCCAGTGTGTGTGTTTGTGTAAGGGGCACATTTAACAGTGTACTCCTGTGTAATCATAAACAGGTCAAAAGCAATATCTAATGGCACAGGTCAGTTTGCGAACTGTTACGGCTGTGTGTGCATGTGTGTGTTTTGACCCCCCCCCCCCCCCCCCCCCATGGCGATGATTTACCAGTTTATCAATGTGCACCTGTTGTAATTCACACCTCCATCACCATAGGAGTGATTTTGGCTCTCATCCCTCGTTCGCTAAGATGGTTGAAGCTTAGCCTTAATCACAGCACATGACTTCATTACAGATAGAGTTACAGTGACTTAATGAGCTCTTGTCCAGTCATGCACAGTGTCGTAAGTCTCTGAGATGAGTGATGTGCATATTTAATGGTGTAATTTCATTATGTCTTTCATTATGTCACTTAATGACATTCTGCTTCTTTGGAATGTAGGATATGGATGAGAAAGTTGCCAGTAAGCGGATCTGTACTGCAGACAACAGTCAAAATATCATTATACCAAACACTGCAGTTCAATACCATATTTTGCTTTGCTGTTATTTTTTGTGAAGTGTGAAATACTGGATATATCAGATTAGCTGTCACCTAAAAAACGTTTGGTCTGCATTTTCTAGCTGTCTGCCTTTACTGCAGGGGTGCTCAATCCTATTTCTGGAGATTTACCATCCTCTAGAGTTTAATATAAAACTCTAATCAAACACATGGTAATAGGTAGTAATGGTCTTTATGCCAAAAGGTCAAGACTTGTCTGGTTAGTACGGCCCAGATAACCCCTGCAGGTAGATGCTGTACTCTTGGGGCATTCAAAAGTGACAATATTTTTGCAAGACTCATAAAAATTGCATTTTAATATATTAGTAAATGTTTTTGCCAGAGGAGAACTCTTAAAAGTTTTAAATGTACAGTACTTTCATTTTTCCCTGTCTTCTGCCATTCATGTTACACCTCAGAATAGTTATTCAGGAAAGAGGAAAGATCTTGACAAATTGAGTAAAGATTCATGTTATATAAGTGTTATGAAAGTGATTTCATATGTTTTTTGCATATACTGTATATATCAGGGTCGGAAATTAATGGGGGCTTAGGGCAAAAATGCCACTAAATTGAACAAAAATGCCCCCCAAAATCATGAAAAGTGTCAAGACTGAATTCTGCTCGATTTTACATTTTTATACATATATGTGTGTTTATTATAAAATTTCATATCAGGGTCAGAAATTCATGTAGCCCATTAAGAGGCAATATTATCCCCCCTGGAATTAATTTCCAGGGGCATTTTTTAGCTTTGTAAGGGATATTTTATAGTTCTCTCATCAACAATCATTATTGCAATAGCAGGAGCAATAATCAACAATGATGTTTTTGTAACGATTTTGTAGCCATTAACATTATGCAATTTTGTCTAAATTCATGTACATGAGCAGTCTGTATAAATAAACATAAATGCCCTGTCAGATGCAGCTTCTCTTCCAGTTTTGCAGTATAAAGATTGATTTTGATGTTGATGATGATTTGTAACAGTCTATAGTATTGTGATTGATTTAACTGGTTAAATGCTAGTATTTGACACAACATATATTTAATAAGATTTGCCTTACAAAGGAAAAATAACCCTTGAAGTCAATCAAATATTGCCCCTTAATGATTAGTCAACATTATCGGCATAAGCCCTATTCGGACGGGACTAGTTTTACAAGGGTTTGTTAGAGAAATTTGTGTTTCACAGATGTACTTGGGGATTTTAATCCCGTCCGAATCTACCACGTCTGTGTTTTACTCACACAACCTCTGTAATAATTCCAGAGCAGATTACCTACTGTTTCTCAGCAAACTCAATGATCCTCTGAGATCCTGTCTGTGATTGCCGGTGATTTTTTTTTTTTTTCCCACAACGTGTTTCCTTGTGTGTTTTGGCCAATGTGAATTACCGTAGACGCTCTTACCGCACGCACATGTGATATATTTGCCTCCTGGCAAATGAAAAAATAAAAATAATAAAATCAAGCCAGATGATGTAAACTGTTAAAAGACTGGCTATTGTAATATCAGCGTCAGGTAAAATTATTCACGTTCATTTCTGCACTCAATTACATAATGTTTTAATTACATATGTACATTTATGAAAATTAAACATGGGTTTACTGCAAATAAATAACTAAAGTAAGAGTAATCACACATTAACATGGTTTTGCTATACCAGCCATTTAGCTTCACCATGGTATTTGTTTGATTAAACTAATGGTAATCAATGCACACATACAGAGCGCGTGATCTCTGAAACGCCCAGATGTCCAAAACAGACCCTCCCACCTCTGTAATAAACACGGAGATGCTAGTCCCATCCGAATTGGTAAATGAAAATCGCAGTCAGGTGCCAAGAATCAAAACTCAAACGTAGTTTAGAAAACGTACCGTCAAAATAGGGCTGTAGTCAACAACAACAAAAAATGACCGAAATGTGTAACGCCTCTTAAGACTTTAATGATCATAATAACATAACTATTGTGATTTTGTAGGATTCTAGTTAATTGTAGAACTTCAAATCAGGTATTGGAATCGTTTTCGGCTCAACAGGCAGACCAAACTATTAATAACAACGGAAATTGAATGACCAACTGTAGAGAATTTTTGACCTTTTGAAGTGCTGTTTTTGACTAAGTGACCTGCTCATAGTTGTGGAATATCAGTCCGTGTGATTTTATGAGTATTTAAAATACAATCTGTGCCCTAGTAAAGGATGTCCAGTCCATCACATCACAGGTCATGTTCGTATCTCAGTCTACTTCCACCTCCCTTCGTTGTTCATTAGCGAACGCTACATGGTTTATTACAAAGCGCTGAGGATTGGACGATTGAGTGATTTGGGATGGGGCTCATTGTTTCATGGTAACCATGTGCTGATATTCATTTGGCCTAAACAAGGAACAGCTTGGTAATTAATTACCCATGACCAATGGGCAGGGGGGGTGAGCCAATGCTCGTGTGTGATTGGTCAAAACAGAAGCAGGCCATCACCAAGCCCTCAGGGGAGGAAGTGATCTCTCACCCGAAAACCTGCTCAGCAGTGTGTTCGTGTCTGTCAGAGTGTGTACGCTCTGATACAGATGTTATGATTGCAGCCATTCATAACATCTACAGTATTTGGCATATATACAGTAGGTAGCGCTGCTTTGCCTCTGCATCTGCTTGCTGAAAAACTTTCCACTTAGAATCTAACACGTTCTGTGTGTTTGTATAGGTGTGTGAAGTTGTGGGGATGTAAGTTCGGTTTGTGCGCCCATATGGATTTGCATATGTTTAGGGCTGTGTGTGTTGTGTTTGTGCATGTATGTGTGTCATATGCTTGTGTGAACATATGTTTGTTCCTTTGGTTGTGTTTGTGTGTAATGTGTCTCTGTGTGCATTTGCTAGTGGCAGTGTGTTTTTACGTAATGAATGATTTCCTGATCTAAACGTATCTCAAACTTTGATATGTACATGCATTTACTGTATGTTATAATGTAAATCTGTGTAATTTCATGTCAAGTACATTGGGTGGGGTGGGTTTTAATATAATTTCAAAACATGTTTAGTTTTTGTGCAATTTAAAAAAAAAAAAATCAGATTTACTTGTTTCAGTTTTTTTTATTTTGAGTGTTTCAATTAAAAAAAAGTGACAAAGTGATTTTAAAAATGTTTTGACAGAAGTCTCTAATGCTCATCAAAGCTGAACTATTTGCTCAAAAATACAGTAAAGACAGTAATATTGTGAAATAATATTTTTATAGTTTAAAGTAAAAAGCAATTTATCCCTGTGATCATTTACTTCAGATGTTATTCTAATATGCTGATTTGGTGCTCATGATTTCTTCTTATTATAAATGTTGTAAAAAGTTATGCAGATATTCTTTTTAATTAATTAATTAATTAATTAACTTATTTTGTAAAAACCATGGTGCATTTTTTTTCAAGGATTTTTTTTAATGAATATTAGTAAAAAACACACACAAAAAACGGCATTTATTTACTTTTAAATTTATTTTTTTTACTATCAGTTTTGATCAATTTATTACATCCTTGCTGAATAAAAGTATTATTATTTATTTATTTAATTTTTAAATCACTGAACTGTTGATCAGGTTGATTATTTATACTTCAAAATCATTTTTGCTTCTTGAAAAACCTGTTTGTACATAGAGATTTTTGTCTGTCACCTTGTTTTTACCCCTGTAATGTGTCTAAACAGACCAAATCTATTCAAAGATATTCAAAAATCTGCTTTAATACCAGGAATCTTGATTTTAGCATCTGTGCCTCAGTTGCAATCAGAGCAAACCGCTGCTGGCTGTTGTTTAAGCGTCATTATGAGGAGAGAGGACTTCAGTAAAGGTTACAGCTCAGAGGCAGTAGTTCATAAACACTGCTTAATGGAACCGCGCTCACACTGCTATGACAGATATACCTTAGAGACCGGAGTGTGTGCGAGGTGTGTGTTTGAGCACCACGTATGCTTGCGAGGAAGCCAAGACAGAAGTGCTGGCTAAATGTCTAAGTATGAAAATGAGCTTAGTTAGCGGTAAATATCAAGACGTTTCCCTGTGATAGTGTTATTTGCGTGTAGGTTGGTGTGTGTGTGTGTGTTACATGTACCCCAGAGATTATTTGACGTAAAAAGGCAGGCTGCATACCTCCATAGTGTTGCACTGGATTACTAGACAAGCCTAATCTCTTACTTTAAGCATGGTCTGTGCGTGAGTGCATACGTGCATGGGTGCATATGGTTTTACTGTTACAAACCTCTGTCATCTCTTTATGCTGAATTAAATAATGTTTTTTGTGCATTTCGGAATTGAATCAACTGTCTCGGGTTTATCGGAATTCATTCTGTATAACTGCATCAATGAATGTTAATTCAGTTTCTGGTTGTTATCAAAGCTTTCCCTCCCGCTCTGAAACAGAGCTCGTTTAAGATGGGAGGGAGTCTGTGATGGGCTTTTGTACAAACATTTTGTTGAATACATAATTTATTACTTCGCCAGGAAGAACTGAGATGGAGGACGGCGTAGAAAAACGCCTTATCTGTGTTTCCCGAAGCAGTGAAAGAAACAGAGATGTATTACAGTGCACAAATGTACACACTTGTTTTTATTCACTTCACATCCTCTCTCGCCCTCTAAAACGTGCACAATGTCAGGTTACCTTTGAATCACCTGTCACACATGTTGTACCCTTCCCTGTGTTAGTTTAATGGTGTCAGTTTCACTAGCAAGTCTTGTTTGGTTGGCAGTAATCATGTTGGTTTGGTCGAGTTTTGATCAGCGACTGCTTTTGAGATCAATAAGTCTTTCTAAATGGCATTTTAGCTGACACCAACAGACCGGCCCAGGCCTATTGGAAGCTTTCTGACCATTGTAGCCAATCTGGGACCTTTGGGGACCATTCTCTCATCTTAAGCCAATTGCCAATCAGGCCTGAGGCCGAGCACAACTGTCTCACAGAAAATCAAGAGAGAGCGATCTATCGGAGCAGGCAGATGCATGGATATTATACAGCACCACGGGGAGTGTGTGTGCATATGTAACATTTTTTGTCATCTGTGTCAGTTAAACTTAAGCTTTAGTAGCCATCCAGCAAATGTTGAGCGACTCTGGAATTCTTCTCAACAAACACCCGTGTACAGTGACAATGCAGCTTGGGTATGCAAGCATGTGTATATATGTGTGTCTGGGAGCATTTGTACTGAAGAAGCAAATAGTTGGCAATACAAAAACAAAACAAATGTTATAGTAGATATGTGAAGTATTTATGTAATAGGGTTAAAGACGAAAAGGGTTTTCAGGCATCAAAACAATAGAAGACATTTACCAAAAAAAATCTTATCAGGCATATTTAGAAGAACAAGAATCGTTGGATGACATTAAAAGGCTCAGTTTAAGGATCGTGGTGCAGACCCCAAAAAAACTGTTTAACTTCAATTTTAAACCTGTACTAATCTTTTCCACTACATAGATAGATAGATAGATAGATAGATAGATAGACAGATAGACAGATAGATACACTCTAAAAAATGCTGGGTTAAATACAACCCAGTGCTAGGTAAATATTGGACAGAACACATGCTGGGTTGTTTTCAATCAACAGTTGGGTTAAATGTTTAATGTTGTATTGAACCCAGCATTTTTTTACAGGATAGATAGATAGATAGATAGATAGATAGATAGATAGATAGATAGACAACCTCATTGGACAAACTAAATTTAATTGAGGTCAGGATTTCCATTCAATAAATATGTTTAGACATGATCAAATAATGTTTTTTATTTTTTATTTTTTTCTTAACTCTCTAATAATAAATGATGTAGAAATTATTATTTTTCCCCCCTATATAAAGAGAAGAGAGAGAAAGCTTGGTTGAGATGTTTCTATTTAAAAGACATTCAGAAATCAAACATAAAACAGATGTGCAATACAGTTACTTACTGTAAAACAACCACAAGAGAAAAATGAAGATATCCAATAGCTGTCAAAATAATCAAAATGCTAGATAAACATTTGCTTTTTTGTTAGAACAATGGACTATGGAATATTATTTCACCCATATTTTAATATATTTTCACAAAAGAAATTTGAAACATTACTAAACACTTAAGTTGCATTTAATATGCTTTCTGTGTATGCAATTTGTATGTATCACTTTTGCATTTTATTTGATTTGATGCAGACACCAAAATGGGACGTCTCGTCTTTGACCCAATATATAAGAACTGAAATATTTGTGTAAATTACTAATGTGTAGATTACCATCCACAGCTACACCAGTTGACAATGGTTCAGAAGGAGATAGTTACTGTTATCTTCCTTAAGCACGTTGGGTTGACATTTAAGACAAAATACACGCAAACCATAAAATACTTGTGAAAATCAGTGCCTCCATGTCACCAGCCTGCATTTTGGCCTGAATGGGTCAAATTAGTGAAAATGGACAGATTAATGAACTGCAGAGCAAATAACCCACTCAACCCATTTGCACTTTTATTAAAGATATTTTCACTTTTTAAAAGAAACTGCAAAGAGCTGCAATGAAATGACAAAAACAATGACATGAAATGCAAAATGATTTAGAAGTGAGCTGAGGGTATATTTATAAGCATGTAAAAACATTGCAGTCAGTATTGGTTTCTTCTTTGTATTGTAAGACAAATGATCTTCCTTATGCCTCTAACTGAATTTGATCTGAACATGAATTTACTGTCAACTAAAACTTTGCAGTTTAATTTCAGAAGTCTGCTACATATAGTTGGTGTGTGTTTTACATGTGGATCAGCTGTAATTCAGTTCAAGCATTTCAGACGATTCTCCAACATACAGTTTGAAAAACATTTGTGGAGCTGACATTGAGCCTTTAGCTCCTTAGGAGAAAATGTGTGGGAGGTGTGTGTGTGTGTGTGTGTGTGTATGTGTGTGTGTTTCATTTTATGTATTTATTTATGTATCGCAAGAGATGGTGGTATCATGTATGTTCACAATTTGTACAAAATGCCTTTTTCATTTGACTGTGAATAGGTGTTACTATGGACTTTAAGACTATAAAATCTATATAACTGTGTCTGTATATAGCAGTCTCTGTTTTTGTGTGTGTGTGGAGGAAGGTTCATTTGAATAGTTGCTATGGAAACCAAGTGCTGTTAAAATGAGAGGCAGAGCCAAATAGAGCATCTTAGTCTCTCCTCCCTCTCTTGTTCACCCAGCTGCTGTCCTCCTAGTCTTCTATCTCCCTATCTAGTGCTTATCCTTCCGATCTGCGTGCTTCTCTTTGCTTACCTAGTTTTAATGAGCTGATGATTAGAACGCTTTCTCTTTTTCGTCACTGCTCTCCTTCTGTCTCTGCTTCATTTATTTAGTCCCCTAATTTTCTCCTTTTCGTTTTTCAATTCCGTTTTGCAGTTCCATCTCTATACTTTTCCATTCCCCCTCAACCGATTTCTCTCTTTCTTCCTCCCACACTTTGTCCTCCTCCGTCTCTTCTCTCGTCTGTAGCAGAAGAGAGCTAATTCACAATTAGCATGTGTACCTGCAATTAGCACTGACAAACCTCCAATAATTAGCCTTGTAAAAGCAGTCTTCCTTTTTCAAGCGTGTTTGCTTTCTTTCTGAGCAATGCCTCACTTATGTTGTCCTTTCATCTTTTTGTCCTCCTCTTCACCCACCATGTTTTTCTTTCCCTATTTTTTGTGCCTGTTCTTTAAAGACCCCTTGAAATGTGTTTTGTGGCTGTTAGCTGGCATGTCATTCAGTCTTTTAGCCTCAAAAACAGGCTGCTATTGGTATAATATGCTTTTTCTCACAGAATGGAAAAAGTCACTTAACTTAGAAAACTGTATTTTTTTTTGCACCATTATTTAAATTTAATTTATATTGGGATGCATTTTAATATGTAATTTATTGCTGTGATGCAAAGCTGAATTTTCAGCATCATTACTCCACTGATCCTTCAGAAATCATCCTAATATGCTGATTGATGCTTGAGAAATGTTTCTTATTTTTTCCATGTTGAAAACAGGTGAATATTTTTGTGAAAACAGGGATACATTTTTCAACTTTTTTGTTGAATAAAAAGTTAGAAAGGACATCATTTATTTGAAATGGAAATATTTTGTAGCATTATAAATGTCTGTCACTTTTGATCAATTTAATGCATTCTTGCTGTATGAAAGTATTATATTTACTGACCCCAACCTTGTGAATGTTAGTGTACTATACGTCCATGCAAACTTCCTGTTTTAATGGAAAATATGTCTACATGAAATGAAACGACAATGATCAAGCAGTTTTGTGTTTTAATGTGTTTCAGAAATGCCATCATTAACAAACAGCTACAAACATACTAGCTAATGACTAACTTGTTCCACACCTCTGCTAATGAAAATGGCTCTATATAACAAGTGTTTCTCAAAGTCTTCACAGAAAGAAAATTGGCAAATGTCAGTCACTGTGTGTGTGTGTTGTGTGTGAGTGAATATGCTGTTTGCCGATAAATCAACTTGTATCTTACTCGTCTAATTGCATTTGGTATTCAGTGTATGCACACTACTCTCTCACGCTTTCTCTGTATATATATATATATATAGTTACTCTCTCTCTCATTGTGCTTCACAATCAAGGTCTTTTGAACTCTTTGAGCATTTTTAAAGTGCATGTATTTGTGGGCCAGACTTTGTCTACACTGTAGGAACCAAATGTCCCCATAAGGGTCAGAAAATAGCTCAGTATGAACAACTGATGTCAATGACAAGTCCCCAGGAGAATGAAAACCCAGAATGCATTTTGGAGCATTCCCCAGCATTGAAAAAAAGTGTGAAGATCAAATGTTACCAGAATTTAGCGAAATCTGACAAAACCTCCATTTGGGATGGCATCCATGATTTTGGCCACCAAGATATGACAGACGCAACTGCTACCTAAGCATTTTAGGACATTTTAGGTACAATGATTGTTAAGATGAGGATGAATTATGCTTTCCTATGAGAAACATTGGCCATATTCTAAAACACAACACGTGCATTTTTAGTGGATAAAGAAAACCCAGAATACAGTCTCCAGCATTAAAAAAGTGTGCAATAGTTTGAGGACCAAATTGTTATTAGACAAAACATCCTTTTGGGATCTCTAGGGACGGTATTCAAAGGGGTCATGAACTGCCTTTGTTCTTTATTTTGTACTGTTCTCTGAGGTCCACTTATATGTTATCAAGAGTTTTACATGAAAAAACACTATTTAAAAGCAATAGGCTATTTTCTGTCCCTTTTTTTGACCTCCCTCATCAGAACGCTCTGTTTGAATAGGCATGGCGGATTGTAGACTCAGAAGTAAACACCCACTGCTGAGATTGGCTCATAGTTGTGTATGTTTGACAGCCTACAACCTTCACAGATAGACGCTGCAGTGATTTAGGTTAAAAACACTTAAATACTCATATCAAACGATCTGGAATAACAGTGACCACGTAATAAAAACAGTTACTCACACCTCTGTGGTGCTACACTACTGTTGGATCCAATGTAGCCGGCACAGCATCGTCTTTTCGTTAAAATTTTTCTGAAAATCCTGCGCTGAATTGTGCCTTGCCTGTAAACAAATCCGCTGTGAAATGATGTGAACAAAGAACCAAGTGCTTACTGATGTTGTCTGGAACTTTATTAAAAATAAAGTTCATCCACCCTTTCCTAACGTTGGAATCAGAAAGAAGGCAATGCAAAGACAATGCAATGCATTTTCCAAAACTTGGCACTGCACAGCGTCTTGTTGTCTTCAGAGCCATCTTTATTGTTTGGTTTCTGTGTAGACCTGCATTCGCCCCTCTTGTTATTCACACTACATGCGCAAATGGGTGGGCGGGGCTAAACAGGCATCGCTGCAGAAGCAGGGATTGATCTTCTTCTGTGGAGGCGGTGCTTATCCACACTATTACATCATAGAGTGGTACATTCCACAAGCTGTCATTTTGGCAGATTGGCTTCAATTTAAGCTGTTTTTAGACTAACGACAAAGTTTTGAGTTCTGAAACTTAAAGGATGTTTTTATATTACAGTGACCTCTTATATGTCAAAAGATCAAGGGAATTTTGGTTTCTCAGTTCGTGACCCCTTTAAGGGTACAAATAATTCAACTATATTTTTATCAATCTAAAAATTTGATTTGGGGTTTGTCCTACTTATTTTAATTAGCTTTGTATGTATAAATATTAGAAGTGATTTATATGTCCTTAGTTAGATAAACCTGTGTGTGTGTGTTTGTGTGACTGCTGCAAACGACCTCATTTCCCAAGACTGCCTATGTTTCTGTGATTTCTGTCCAACATATGTCAATAATGAAGAGGACAAACCCTTGAAATGAGGACACATGCTCTTTTTTAAACCCACAGGTCTCTCGTCGGTTTTACTTGCGAACTGCAACTCAACTTTCACCAGTCAAGTTCAAATCGTGTGGATTTTGTGAATTCAGCTCCCAAACTGAAGTTCTCTCCCTCTCTCTCCTCTCTTTCTCTGTCTGCAGGGACTGTATCTTCACTCCTCCGCCATGCTTGTCAGCCTCCACCTCTCCTCTTCCCCTTTCTCCGACCGTCGCGTCCTGTCTTTCGTCTCCCTGGCTTCTTCCTCCAAACTGCCCCTCTCCCTCTCGCTCCTTCTCCTCTCTCTCTTCTTCTTCCCCACCTGCGAGTCTCGCCGTGGAGGCGGGATCGGGACGCCCATCGGGGGCATGAGCGGCAGCGAGCGCGGCCAATCGATAATCAGCCCTCCTCATTATCCGCCACCAGGAGTCAATCCAGTGGGTCCTCCATTGCCACCAAAGTTTGCTCAAGGCCTTAGCATCGCAGTGATTCTTGTGGGAAACTCCAGCGAGGTGTCCCTCTCTGAAGGTCTGGAGAAAGAGGACTTCCTCCACGTGCCTCTCCCTCCGAAAGTCGAACTGGTCACGATGAACGAAACCGACCCCAAGAGTATCATAAACCGCATCTGTGCTCTGATGTCGCGGAACTGGCTCCAGGGTGTGGTGTTTGGGGACGATACCGATCAGGAGGCCATCGCCCAGATATTGGACTTCATCTCGGCTCAGACGCACATCCCCATCCTGGGCATCCGTGGAGGCTCTTCCATGATCATGGCAGCCAAGGTATGACAAACGCAACTGCTACATAGACATTTTAAGACAGTAGAGGTACAAAGGTTAAGATGAGGACTTTGGCCAGATTCTACACCTGCCCAACGTTTCTTATAGGAGAGCGTAATTTCTTGTAAATTTACTTTACACTTTACAGTAAGACTGCATTAGTTAGCTATTTAACATTAATTATGAACAATAGCTCTATAGTTTTTATTGATCGTAATGTAAATTTCAACTTTCACTAATATTTAAAATCAACTGTATTTGTTAAAGGGATAGTTAACCCCAAAAATTAAAATTCTGTCATCGATTGCTCACCCTCATGTCGTTCCAAACCTGTAAGACCTTCGTTCATCTTCAGAACACAAATTAAGGTATTTTAATGGAATTCGACAGATTTACTGACCAGGGCAATTTAGCGTGAGGCCGGTATTCCATAAAAGCGCAGATGGGAGTGGAAAGTTCTTCAAGTGATCTACTGACAAGAACACAGATGCAGCCAGTGCATTACCATAATGACTAATGCAATCTATCAAGAGCAGCGCAAATTAGCAAAGGGTCAATGATAATCAGGTGCGGGCAATCTAGTAACAGTACAGGCACAAAATGGGTTAAGACGGTTTTTTTGTTGGCCAATAAATAATGACACAAATTCTAGTAAATTGACGCATACAAACCTTAGTAAATCACCATGCCTGATTAATTTAAATACTGTCATATAAATTTAGCATCTGAACTCGTATAAATGCATATGCAAAGTTAGCTGAAAAAATAACTGTCCTTGGCTTTTCAGTTTTTTACTACATGTCCTTAGTAAGTTAATATATATTGCTCCTTGTTAGCTAATGAATTGAAGGGATAGTTCACCCAAAAATTAAAATTCTGTCATTAATTACTCAACCTCAAGTGATTTATTTCAAGTGATTTGAGAAAATCCAGTAAAATTGATGTTGCCGTTATTTTTGGCTTTTATTGCTGGTATGTAATGTTAATGAAATGTATGCCATTGAAATCTCCAGCTCTGAAGATTGAAGTCTTTCTCCATTCACGTAGATAAGACCTGTATTGACTTTAACCATGATGGTCACTAGAGAACCAATCATACAAGACACTATACTGCTCACAAAGACAGTTATTTATCGTGTCCTGCCATAAGTTGTGTATATAGAGCATTTAGAGTATTTTGAATAAGATGCTTTAAAAGTAGCTGCCTGTGTAGACAGTAGACTCATTAGGGTTTGGAACAGAGCCACACTGTCTACTCTTTTTCCCCTCAACGTCTTCCATTCTCACATGAATATTCATACGCGTACATCCACATGTTCGTCTCTTTCTCTTTCTTTTCCGCCAAGGTCAGAGTTGTGTGGCAGGTGTAACAGACTTGTGCCTGCTGTTAAGTCAGTGGAGGTCTGAGCTGCTGGAAACAGATGTGATGGAATGCATAGTGCTGTGTACTGTCCATGCTGTCGTTAACTACCTGCAATGTGCTTCATTAAGATGACTGTGTTTGAAAGAGGCGGAAGAAAGGGAGAGAAAATTAGAGGGAAAATAATAGCTATGCAGATCTGTTTTTCAATAGACACTGTTTTTTTCCTGGCCAATAAGAAAGAAGGTAATATAAAAGATGAGACAGTGGGAGAAAAGTGCAGAAAGAGAAGGAAATGTCAGAAGGACTTTTTGTAAATGCCACACAGTGAAAAACAGGGAGTCAAGTACATTTATTTTGTCATCTTGGAGAAAAGGAAAAACAGAAGAGGACAATAACTGCAGACACTTGCAGTGTTAAATACACCGTGCAAACAAATATTACCTAAACTTTAACACAACATTCTCAAGCTTTTTGCAGCTGCATGCATAATTACGTCTGTCCCAAGGAGACCTATTTTAGCAGTTTTTGGGAACTCGGTACACCCGATGTACTCAGGGTATTTAAAGGGGCAGCCATTACTGCTGAAAGCTGGTGGTAAATCAATGACCCCTGTCCTGAACAGCCTTTGTTTTAATGGAACAGGTTCCATTATATTTATCAAGAGGGACACTATTCATCCAACTCACACTGCAGTATATTTCCAAGAACATGCAGCACATGCTCTTTGATGTTTATGGCTACAGATGTGTCAAGATCTTGTTACAGGGTTTTGCGCTTGATATTAACTGAAAATTTAAAAGCGAACAGAGGAAGTGATCATTTTCACCAGGGATTTGGACTAATTCAGGACTCTTGAGTCAAAATTTTAAGAATATCAGATATATCGGAATGTTTGAGACGAGGACTTCCAATCATAATAAATTACATTAATTGATCAAAATATTCACAATTTATCATGTACTGTATTTATATCAAAATGTAGAAATGCTTATGAATTCATAAAAATGACATTATTTTGGAGGATGAAATCACTGAACAGAAAAAAAATAGCTTTCATATTATTGAACATAAGATTATCACAAGTCTGTAGTCCAGTGTTTTTATTAACTAAAACTAAAATCAAAACTATTAAACATTGTTTTATTGAAATAAAGCTGAAATAAAATGAAAAAAATAAATGAAATGAAAAAATTGAAGTTTAAAACACTTCCAAAAATCCAAAATATTTCCTTGGCAACCAAATGAAATAAGTTGAAGTTGAAATACTAAAATTATTAAAATTGAAATAAAAATAAAATAATTGAAATAAAAATGAATGCTAATTATAAAAAACTAAAAACAAACAAAATTACTAAAATGTAAACTAACATTAAATTAAAACAGAAATTTAAAAAGTAATTAAACATTTATTGTTAAATTATATATGTAAATAATTCTAAAATAACACTGCTATAGTCACAATCAAGCTAGACTTAAGGGCAATATATTATTGTATTATGCAACATAATGCAATATAATAAATCAACCAGAATTAATTTCCAAATGACCCATCATTTTTCCCATGATGCCGTAGTGTGACCTGAAGTAGGCCATGAGTGCTAAAGTGGACTTGAGTTGACTTCAACTTGGAAAATAGAATCACTAACTTTTTAATTGTGTGATTTTTATGTCTCCCATTAATTTTAGATGTACATAGATCCTGTTTAAACGTATTGGGAATGTACAACTCGTCTGTCAGCAATCTCTTTGTTCTAGATCTATTTTTTGCCATATCTGCAGGCTGTTACAAGGAGAGGAGCTCTTTTTAGTGTTGGTGTAGGGTTGTTAAAACACGCCACATCCTCTCGTAAGCCACTGAGGAGCTCGATAAGGGGCTAATTGAATTAGCGGAAACATTTTACCATGCTCGATGACTTTCCATCCAACCACACATACATAAACGTTATCTTCGTTTTATGACTCTTTTTCCTTCCCAAGAGCAGTGGAGATCTTTATATTTACATTATATGCATGCAGAAATGACAAAAGAGAAATCATCTAGTCTACGTACATAAGCCATTATGAGGAATATTAGGACTTGTTTCTAATTCCGTGACTTTACCCCTTGACACCATAATCAGTTGGAGTCCATCCACCCTACTAACTCTAGGCGAGCGATGCGCTGGCTTATCCGTTCCGTGTGCTTTACTCAGTGTTAATGGGGAGTCATAGGAGCGCTGGGATACTTAACGAGCGCAGCCGCACTGCTAATTTCATGCTTAATGGGAACACAAGCCTCTCTCACTGGCACACGGAAGCATTAGATGTGCATGTCGTATTTAGCTGGGACAGTTTAGACAGGGACTGTGTTGTCAAATCGCTCATCAGATGCACCTGCCTGACCAGTTCATGCAACACATTTGCTCACGTGTACTTTGGGACACACACATTGAGAGAGAGAGAGAGAGAGAGAGAGAGAGAGAGTGAGTGAGCATAGTGCTTTCACTTCTGCATTTGCATTTTCAGTCATTTGTGCCTGTGATGTTTTTATATGCCACATCTGTCCACTTTTTTTTAAAGATATTTATTTATCTGTTAGTGTTGTGTGTGTTTTGAATCTGCATGAATGCATTTTTGCATTTGTGATAATTTGAGTCTGTTATTCTGCAACATTGATTCACAACACAGCGAGTTTCATGAGTCCGCATTGAAAATCTGGGATACAGTCTAACCTAATACATTATATTTAAACTTGGAAATTAATGGAAAATGTATATGAAAAAATTAAGATTTTTTTTTAATAAAAAGGTATTCAGTAATTTAAAAAAAAGATTATTAAACATTTAATTTGAAAAGAAAGTCAGTGAATCAGAAATACAGTATTTCAGATTGTATAATACTTCTCTTCCACTAATCAAATAAGCAAATTTATGCTGTCATTAAAGGAATAGCTCACCCAAAAAATTAAATTTACTCACCCTCAGGCCATCCAAGATGTAGATGAGTTAGCATTACATCATTTGCTCACCAATGGATCCTCTGCAGTGAATGGGTGCCGTCAGAATGAGAGTCCAAACAGCTGATAAAAACACCAAAAGTTCCACAAAATTTGTAATCCATAATAACACCTCCAGTGAAAAAATCCATTTCCTATTTATTTTGGCTGTTTGCACTTGTAAATGGAGCTTAATCTCTGCATATTTCTCTCCTGATTCAGACAAGATGACTTTTTTCACTGTAGAAAGCAATGTTATGCACAGAGGACTCGTATTTTAGCTGAAACCAACTGTTTGAAGTTAAAACCGTATTTATGATGGTTTTGTTTCTTATAATGTTATATAATGTTCTTTTCACTTCACAAGACTTTAATTGATGGACTGGAGTCGTGTGGATTGCATGTTAATTACAAATATTGTGATGTTTTTATCAGCTGTTTGGACTCTCATTCTGACGGCACCCATTCACTGCAGAGGATCCATTGGAGAGCAAATTATGTAATGCTAAATTTCTCCAAATCTGTTCTGATAAAAAACAAAACAAAAAAAAGCCTCTACATTTTAGAGGGTCAGAAAATTAATATTCATTTTCAGTTTTTTACTTCACATTTTACTGATGCTTATTTAAAAAAAAGAAAACCCTGAATTTATTTATACAAATGCAAAAAATTGAAGTATTTTCAGTGGTGGACTCACCAATGGATAGTGTTTTTAAAGCCTAAACTATCAGTGTCAGACTGATACGATCAGTGTCTTGTTTCAGATGATCCTCCAGTCCCCCTCTTCATAAATCTAGACGCTCTGTCGTAAAAAACCCTTGTTACACACAAACACTTCAGAAGTGTCGGTTATTGATTGAAAGCCTGTTGCTCTGTCAGCATCGCAGGGGAAGCCATGCAACACTTTCACATTTGCACCTTGTGAGCGAACACTTGTGACCCATGTTTCAGTGTGCTGTTTCTCACTGTTTGAAAAGATACGGTGTCACACAGTGTCATGAATACAGTAGTTATGACACATCGCTAATGTAGAAAAACACTATAGTGCACGTCTACATCACATTCAGTGACTTTGACTCATCGTTTAAGCCTAGAAGAAAATAGTAAAAAAAATTTTTTTTTTTTTCAATTTTACTGTTCAAATGTTTGGGGTTGGTAAGACTGGTTAAAAGAAGTCTTTCAATAAGACTGCTTTTATTTGATTAAAAATTCAATAAAACATATTGTAAAATATTATTACAATATAAAATTTTCTATTTTAATATATTTTAAAGTAAAAATTTATTGCTGTGATGCAAAGCTGAATTTTTAGCATCATTACTCCAGTCTTCAGTGTCACATGATCCTTCAGAAATCATTCTAATATGCATTTTTTTCTTATTTTTACATAGAAACTGTTATATATATATATATATATATATATATATATATATATATATATATATATATATATATATATATATATATATATATATATATATATATATATATATATACACACACACACACAGTACACACACACACACACATATATTAGGATTATTTGATAAAAAGAACAGGCTTTATTTGAAATAGATATTTTTTTTTTTTAACAATGTGAGTCTTTACTGTCACTTTGATAACTGTAATGCGTCCTAGAGGAATAAAAGAATGACATTTTTGTCAGAAATTATATAATTGTCATGGCAATTTGAGTAATTTATGAATGCCTTAGTATTTGTCTCCTTTTTGCTGTAATGACAGCAGCATTTGTGCTGCATTTACGCCACAATTCTGAGCAAAATCTGATAAACATGTATAACCGTGTCCAGAATGAATTTAGAGCAATTCAAAAAACATCGGCTCATTCATTTCTAGGTATTTCTAGGTTTAAAACAGTATTTGAATCCCAGATTTTCAGTGTGTTCCCAGACCAACAAATTTCCTGAACCTTCAAATGCAGCATTCAAAGCAGTTGTTTAGATCATCTCTAAGTCTGAATGCAAGAAAACACTGATCAAACGGCTGCCGAACGAGTGAATGCTACTGGAAAAAAGCAAGAATGGAAGGAGAGAAGGAAGGATGAATATGACAGCTGGAGAGGGAGGTAGAAAAAGACTAGAGTGGGAGAGAGAGAGAGAGGAAAGGAAGAGGGGACTGTTTTAAAATGAAACACGTGGGTGTGAAACAGAGGAAGAGGAAGGCACTCAACATGCAGTTACAACACGCTTACATCTAAATGGAGGCATTCAAAAAGACAAAGAACAGATTGAAACAGAAGAAACGTGACTTTTGGAGAGATGCAGTATTAGGGGATGATCACAGAAAGATGAAGAGGGTGAAAAAGAAGTGCTATAGGACAATTCGATGGAGAAAGAGAGAATATAAAAGAGCCCAAGCACAGATGGGGGAGTGAAAGCATGCATGTGAACGAACGAGAGAGATGTGTGACATGCCACAGGAGGTGGTGGTTAAATAGAGGGGATTGAGGAGTGTTTTCAACCCTGTCTTTTTCTTAATAATTACTTTTACACGCTCTATCTCTCTCTTTCTGTCTTTCTCTACCCCACCCCAACCCCAAACACACTCTGTGGGCTGCATTGGTTGGCATGGCAACCGCTGCTACATACATTTCTATATATATGTGGAAGGAACGCGGGAGAGAAAGACAACGAGGGAGTCGGGAAAAGGCAGAAGATGAGATTCAGCATAGGAACGTTTCAATTTCTCTGCATATAAATCTAGTCGGTATAGGGAACAAGTGTACTTCGATATATCGCTTTACATGAAATTTAGCAACCATTCATTGTGTGCCACCGTGGTACTATGTGAACTTTGGTCAGTGAAAACGACTTGAGGGTCTGGTGTTTTTATTCACTTGGTTTCTATGCCATTCATTGGTAAAAATAAATCAATTACAAAAAATGGGGGGGGGGGGGGGTTGTATGGATGCATTATATTTATAAATAAACTCTTAATAGTTAATTCATTTTAATATGATTTATATACACACACACACACACACACACACACACACACACACACACACACACACACACACACACACATACACATACACACGTATGTATTAATGTATGTATTTATTTAAATATTTCACATATTTAATATACATGAAGGCACTACATGTATGTGGGCACATTTTAAAGTATGGCCATTTATATTTAAGACCTCTAATCTGTGCATCTCATTGTTTGCTGATGTTGCAGGCTGCCAAATGAGGCATTTTTGTTGAGTGAAGTGAACTGGTCAGTATAGGGAGCAGTAAGCACTGCATAGGGACCCTGTGAATTGGAACACAGGTTGTGAGTTATTGAAAGGGCAAAGCAAGCATCAGGGGTTGTGGTCAGGCTAAGAGCACATTAAACACACACTCTTCAAAGATCTCGGCTCAGATGGGAGGCTTTACATGGGTGAAGTGGAGGGAATTGTACAGTGTGGTACATAATAAAAGTTAAACATTATTTTTAAGCGTCAGTGTGGCCACAGTAACCCTTAAAGGAGTGTTCATGATTGAATATAAGAACCACAAAAACTTGTAAATAAATAAATAAATTTATATAAATATATTTAATATATAAACGTAACATATTTTTCTTAAATATATATACATGCATGTGTGTGTATTTATATATACATAATAAATATACACAGTACACACACACACACACACACACACACACACACACACACACACACACACACACACACATATACATACTGTATATTATGTAAACAGTACATAATAAATATATATATATATATATATATATATATAATTAACCATGGGGGCTAGTTTTTCCTGTAAACAATATTCGGTAACACTTTCTATGAAGCCCATATTTATAATACATTGTAAGGGTATTCTTTATAATGTATGCATAATGCATTATAAAAAACCTTATAATATGTTATATAATCTTATGAATATAATGTATTATAATATTTACTTTACTATTTGTGGTTATAGCTTTTAAGAGTATGATGATTTATAACACAGTGAACATGTTGCATCCACTTAAGTTACAATGGATTAAATTTATCATAGTTATAATGTATTATAAGTATCATATCTTGCCATCTTTCTTATGCTACTGTACTTTAAAGCAATCAAAGACCACTTATAAGTACTGTAATAATAATAATAATAATAATATTTTATTTTCTCAAAAAGCCATATGATCAGATATCAGATCAGATGAATGTGTAATATGACACATTTGCTTTGAACTATTTTTATTTTAATATCAGTTTGATTATTTTGATGGTACCCTTTAGACCAGTGGTTTTCAAACTTGTTCCTGGGGCTCTGCACATTTTGCATGTCTCCCTAATTTACACACCTGATTCAGATCATCAGGTCATTAGGAAAGAGCTCCATAAACTCAAATGAGTGTGTCAGATAAGGGAGACGTGCAAAATGTGCAGAGCAGTGGTTCCCGAGGAACAGGATTGAAAACCACTGCTTTAGACAGCTGTTGATAAGTAACTCTGCAACTACATGTCAGCTAGCAGTCATTAGAGCATTGGTCTCAAACTCAATTCCTGGAGGGCCACAGCTCTGCACAGTTTAGCTCCAACCCTAATCAAACACACCTGATCCAGCTAATCAAGGTCTTCAGGATCACTAGAAACTTCCATGCAGGTGTGATTTGGAGCTAAACTGTGCAGAGCTGTGGCCCTCCAGGAATTGAGTTTGAGACCACTGCATTAGAGCAGTGGTTTTCAAACTTGTTCCTGGGGACCCACAGCTCTGCACATTTTGCATGTATCCCTAATTTACACACCTGATTCAGATCCTCAGCTCATTAGGAAAGAGCTCCATGAACTCAAATGAGTGTGTCAGATAAGGGAGACATGCAAAATGTGCAGAGCAGTGGTTCCCGAGGAACAGGATTGAAAACCACTGCATTAGAGTATTAGTAGTATGTCTGCTAAATATATTCTAACACTTTATTTTGATGGTTCCCCAACAGACAAACTGACTATAAGTAACTTTGCAAGTACGTCAATATTCTACCGACCCTAACCTTAACCTAAGCCTACTAATACTCTAATGAGAGTTAGTTGACATGTATTTGCAAAATTGCTTATAGTCAAGGGGACTAAGGGGACCATCAAAATAAAATGTAACCTAACATATAAACATTGCATTTTTTTCAGTTGAAATTATTAACTAGCTCACATTAAAATTAATATTAGCCTCACTGGGAACACTCAAATAACACTCCACACCTAACCACTTATGTAAGATGTAAGATACTGGGCAGATCTTACATAAACAATGTCAAGATATATAGTCCATTATAAATGTAAAAGTAGATTTAATACGGTGTTCATTGTGTGCAATAAATGATCATAATCTTAAAAGTTATAACCACAAATGCGTAAGCATTATAATGTATTATAATTGTTGTTATGATTATTTATAAGATGATATAACATATTATAAGGTTTTTTATAATGCATTATGCATTCATTATAATGCCTTAAGAATACCCTTACAATGTATTATAAATATGGGTTTCATAAAAAGCGTTACCCAATATTCTTCTATAAATGACAAAAGATTTATTGCATTTGTCTTTTTCATCATTTTGAGGGCTTTTGTAGGTTATAAGAAACAAACTCATTGTAAAATGCACAAAACGTTGGTTTCACTTAGCCTACTTAGATTTGTGTAGGCTATATAAAATTTTCCCAGCAGAAGTATGTTGTTAACAAGTCATCTTTGTTAATTATTGTGTGTTCGGGGAGGACTTATACCACAATATCAGTGTGATCTTGCATTATTTCCTTATCACTTCTCATGTTTTGGCTGTAGTTTTGCGAAACAGACAGAGTTGTCGGCGAATCTTCCTATTGTAAAGTCATGCAGTGTGTAACCTCCTGTCGCTGATCCATCATGCAGTGTGAACACAGCAGCGACTGAATGCTACCCCAGATAGTCGTGCAGCGTGAAAACAACGCTGATCCGATGACTTTGAAAATCATGCAGTGTGAACTCGGCTTTAGTCTTGACTTTCTTCATTCCAAACGGCCATGTTGTTTTAAAAATATTTGCGAATTGGGATACTCAGGTAAAATGAAACTATAAGATTCGAACAGCCAGCAAGTGTGCCCTCTTGACTTAATCATTTGCTCGCTTTCATCACTTAACCGAACAGACAATCAGAGCATTCAACATGCTCAATCGACCACAAAACTGCCAACGGGCTCTGACTAGTGTCAATGGAGCAGAACACACCGCAAAAACTGAGCTCACAGACACTCCGCGTTTTGTAAAGTTTACAAAGTTTGCCCCATGTACTTCCATTGTAGCTACCTAACTGTAACCTAATTGATTTCTTGTTTTGAGGTGCGAGTCCAAATGGTGAATTTCTGTTGTTATCTAAATATGCCACAAATATGTGGTTGCCGCTTAACGTGAACCCAAAACATTGGAATTTAGAAGTTGGAATTGTTCCGCTGCTGTGCCTCTTCATAGCGACATTTTAAATTGCACACACAAATAATTTTCTCGTGTCTCCAACATAGGCTAATAAAGTCAGTTTTCTGTGCTGTGTAGCCAGTGAAATGCATTGTCTTTCGGCCTGAATACATATTCTGCATTGGGGAGATAGAGACGGCGCTATTGTTCTCTGTGATTAGGCTGTTGATTAGATCCTGTCCATAAGCCCCTGGTATTAAACCGTCATCATTGTTTCCCAGCTGTTGCGGTGGGGAGCAATAAGGCGCTTGTGAGCGCTGAGAGGTGAAGGCCAAAATGGACGAGAGTTACTTATTCATCCCGTGGAGTCAGCTCGGCTGTATTGGGGGCGAGTGTGGATGTGCACGTATGGACCGTTGCTAGTGAGCTTGGGTCTAATCCTCAGACAGGCTGGTGGTGTTAGACTTGTGCGTGCTGTAAGCGAGGACGCACGGATACACAGATACACAGACAAACAAGCACACACACTGGGGTTTGCTAGGCTATAGTGTTCTGCCGATCAGTTTTTGGAGATAAAGCCTGGAAGTCTCACGAAAACCCTGTGCTGCTCTCAGGTGCTGAGCAGCGCCTCAACAGAGCTCATGCAGTCTCTCTCTCTGTCTCCTGAATGATTTTCTTAATTTAGCTTTCTGCTGGCTCTCATCACAGCGTTTATGAATGTTTAGTCCCATGACTTGAGGAACAAAACCCTTTTTTTTTAGACAGAGGAAGGTATAAGGATAAGAAAAATGGGTCTGATTCAAAACTGTTCAGCCATATTCGCATTAAGCTTTTCTTTGAATTCTTCTCTTGAATTTGTCTTTTCTGCTCTTTTCTCGTCCTCTCCTCATCTATTCGGTTTGTGTCTCCATCTTGTCTCTTCTCTCTTTGACTCACCTTGTCTCTACTATTCTCATCTTTGCTTGTCTCAACTCTTCTTGTTTCCTCTCTGTCTCTCTTCTGGATCTTGACTCTGCTCTTCTTTGCTCTCCTTGTCTCACATTGTCTCTTCTGTTGTCTTCTCCGTCTTATTTGTCTTGTCCACTTTTCAATCTTGTTTTGTCTCAACTTTTCTCTCTTTGTCCTGCCTTTCCTTGTGTCTTCTCTTCTTGTTTTACCTCGTCTTTTCTCCTCATCTTGTTTCATCACGTCTTGACTCATCTTTGCTTCTTTTCTCATTTCTTCTCATCTAGCCTTGTCTCACCTTGTCTCTTCTCCACTTTTCTTGTATTATCTCATCTTTACTCTCTGATACTCATATTTTATTGTTTTTCTTCTCCTCTTTAACTTCTCCATTCTCCTTGTGTTTTTTCCATTTTTCAACCAATCCTCTCTTTGCCTCTTTTTTTATTTTTTATTTAGTCTCTTCTCCCCTCTTCTTTTCTGTACTTGTCTCATCTTATGCTTTCTCCACTAGTCTTGTCTTGTCTTGTCTTGCTCCTTTTTGATATACTGTATTTCTGTTCGTCTCTAACTGTGTCTCGTCTCCATTTTCTAGGTATTGTTTTGTCTTGACTCTTCTGTTTGTGTCTTTTGTTCATTTTGTCTTGTCTCATGTCTGTTCATGTCTCATCTTGTGTTTTCTTTACTTGTTTTGTCTCATCTTGACTTTTCTCCTTAGGTCTCTTCTTGGCTCGTATTGTTGTTTCTCCTCTCAGCTTGCCTTCTCCCTTGTTCAATTTTTTTGTATCGTCTCACCTTCTGTCTTCTTGTCTCGTTTTGTCTCTTCT
The DNA here is from genome assembly GCA_036784905.1 of Acrossocheilus fasciatus. Classification (NCBI taxonomy): domain Eukaryota; kingdom Metazoa; phylum Chordata; class Actinopteri; order Cypriniformes; family Cyprinidae; genus Acrossocheilus; species Acrossocheilus fasciatus. The sequence continues at coordinate 30,995,478 of CM071938.1, read as the reverse complement.
CAGCTCAACTCGTGTTTCTCCACTTTTCTGTCTCATCTTGACTTTTTTCTTTACTTCTCTTCTTGCATCATATTGCATTGTATCATACTCATATAACGTATCATAATTTCTTCTCTTCTCTTCTCTTCTCTTCTCTTCTCTTCTCTTCTCTTCTCTTCTCTTCTCTTCTCTTCTCTTCTCTTCTCTTCTCTTCTCTTCTCTTCTCTTCTCTTCTCTTCTCTTCTCTTCTCTTCTCTTCTCTTCTCTTCTCTTCTCTTCTCTTCTCTTCTCTTCTCTTCTCTTCTGCTCTTTTTTTCTCTCTTCTTCTCCTTTGTAGTTGACAGGCTTGTGGAATTCTTTATTAGCCCTTATTATACAAAAGCACCATGAATGCATAGATAATGCAGAACCTCTCTCTCTTTCTTGGTGTCTAACTCTTTTTCTTTTTTTATCATTTGGTGCTTCTTGATGTCACTTGGAAGTGCTACAGTGCCGTCCTTTGTGGGTGTGTGTGTGTGTGTAAGGCTCTCCTCAGAGATCACAGGAGTCCAAGTGTGAGAGTGTCTGAGACATCAAAGGGGGAAATATGAAGACACCAGGCATGCCAAAGATCACAAGGTCTACGCGCGCATGTGTGTGTGTGTGCTCTACCTTTCTGCGATATAAAGATCACATCAGGTTGTAAGTGTGATTTTTGTCATTGTGACAATCACACCAGATACTTTACACAAATCTAAATGCACAAATGTGGTATTGGGTGACTTTGGTTTTGAAAGGTCTTGTCAGTTTCTGACTCTGTTTGTTTGTGTTTGTTAGGGCACTGTAAGATCAAAGTGCTTCTGTCAAAGTGTGTGTGTGTCACCGTTTAGCTCCGTGCTCTTTTGTTCAGGGTGAGAGAGAGGCAGCTGCTTAATTGGACAGACAGTTCTCTCATCTCACACACGACACACACACACACACACACACACACACACACACACACACACACACACACACACACACACACACACACACACACACACACACACACACACACACACACAGTCACGCAGTCTGGCACTGACAGAATAACACTTCACTTTCACCACCAGAGACTAACATTCTCACACACACACACACACACACACACACACACACACACACACACACACACTGACCACACAGAACATGCAATCAGACCGGACAAAACAACACACTTAATAGCAATAAACTAAGCCCCAAAACACACTCTTGTTCACTGCACACACAAATACAAAAGAGCAGGTATATAATAAAGCAAAAATCCATGAGATGCTGTGCATTACAGTGTTTTATACCACAGTTAATGGCTGTTATTAGGCACAGCATGAAGCAGTTTGCTTTTATAAAATGGAATCAGAAGTATGAAAAAAAAAAAAACCCCAGTTCATTTTAATTCCAATTCAGGTTGTCATACATTACAGTGAAGACAGTTATTTATATACCTTCCAAAAGTTTGAAATCAGATCTATCTATCTATCTATCTATCTATCTATCTATCTATCTATCTATCTATCTATCTATCTATCTATCTATCTATCTATCTATCTATCTATCTATCTATCTATCTATCTATCTATCTATCTATCTATCTATCTATCTATCTATCTATCTATCTATCTATCTATCTATCTATCTATCTATCTATCTATCTATCTATCTATCTATCTATCTATCTATCTATCTTTCATTCAAAGGGATTGGCTCATACAATTTACAATTACTAGATTTCGCGGTCCATTCCCATTTTCAAGCCAGGAACTGCAGTAATGTCCCCCCATTTTGTTTATTAATCTACAAACTGCACTGTAAGCACACAGCGTTGTTGAACTGTGATTGACAGCACAGTTGTAAAGACCCACCACACAGGCTCGCTTGGATAAGGATGTTAGGCGTGGGAACTTGTCGTTGTGTTGGCTGAGGGACAGTGGCGTGATAAATGACATAACCGTATTTCAGCTGTTGTTTTCATATGAGCTCTGTTCCTTCTGAATTATATTCATATATGCGTAAAAGCACGATATGAATGCATGCAGAGGCATTGCTGTGGTCAACTTAACGCTGAGGTCATACATGCCAGCGCAGCATTAAAGAAATAACCCTATAAATATGGAATATCTATACTGCTGTCAGCAACACGCATTATGGGAATCTATTGTTGTGCAGGCTGAATTTTTTATCATTTACTCATCTTCATGTCTGTCCTAATGTGTATGCACTTCTAAATAAAATAGATATTCTTCAATCTCATCATTTTTTAGTGTTCAACAGAAGAAAGAAATGAATACAGGTTTAGACAGACATGACAAAATGTTCATTTTGGGTGAATTATCATTTTGATTTGTTACGTTTAAATGCAACCTTACATTGATGGGGTCCTATGATCTCCACGACACAGAAAACGCATATGGATAACGGAATCCAGTCATAAAAACCGAATTTACTGTATACCGTGGAATGTTACGGAATTTGCCAAATTTTGGAAAGATGAATCAAAAGTCAGTCAGTACACTTAAATTGAAATGCTATATGGACTAGTGTCTGTGAATATTAAGCTACAAAAATAGACGCACGTTTCTTAAAGTCTTCACAGCAACCAGTCAAAATAAAAGTTTGGTTTAACTTAAAGAAACCGTGACAGAAATATTACTTACTGTAATGTGCTACTACTAATAAAATTATTTAAACATTATTTTTAAGGAATATTTACCAGAAAAATTATTAACCAGAACCAGAAAAAAATGTAAATACACAACACACAATTTCTGAAAAAAAAAAAAAAAAATTCTCTCTCTCTCTCTCTCTCTCTCTCTCTCTCTCTCTCTCGCTCTCGCTCTCTCTTTCTCTCTCTCTCGCTCTTTCTCTCTCTCTCTCTCTCTCTCTCTCTCTCTCTCTCTCTCTCTCTCTCTCTCTCTCTCTCTCTCTATATATATATATATATATATAGAGAGAGAGAGATTGATTTTATATTTTTTTTCAAAAAAAAACATACACATACATACATATATATATATATATATATATATATATATATATATATATATATATATATATATATATATATATATATATATATATATATATATATATATATATATATATACATATATATATACATATATATATACATATATATATACATATATATATACATATATATATACATATATATATACATATATATATACATATATATATACATATATATATACATATATATATATACATATATATATATATATATATATATGTATGTATATATATATATATATATATATATGTATGTATGTGTATGTTTTTTTTTTGAAAAAAATATAAAATCAATTAATTACAGATGCTTTTGATTTAATATTTAATGAAATATTTAATGAATCCAGAAAAGTAGTAGAAAATAGAATTTGGTAAAAATAAAACTGAATTTGAGGGAAAAAAAAAAATTCACAGGGCATTAAATATTAAATTTTTGTTAACCTTTTAATAAATTGCTGTTTAATATTGTAAGTTTCATGATTTCAATTAACTGAACATGCTTTTTGATGGGTAAAATTTAATTTAACCATTAAAACAGAGTCTACAAAAATTTAAATGGAAAAAAAAAACAGATTTCATGGGGCCCAACACTAAAAGAGCATCCAGAATATCATAAGGCTGGTTTGACTTGGGCCAGTAAGCAGTAAGCCTCCCTGAACACTAGAAATCACATAGCAATGCCCTGGCAACCACCCATAACAGCCTGGCATCATGTCAGTGAGATTTTCATTGGCAAACACCATCATTTTCTTCAGAAATGTGCAGTTTTGAATTGCTTCGTTTATCTCTTTTTTAAATTATTTTTGTTTAGGGGGTTTGTATGTGTATTTGTCTGTTAGCATTTGAATGTGCATATATGTGTTTCAGATTGTGTTTGTGTCTGTGAGTGTGTGGGGAGTATTTTTTCACTCTAATGGCATCTTTAGCTAGAACGTAACGATGGAAACCACGTTGCCACGGAAACACTGCATGTCTCTTTGAATTAGAAATCTCTCCATATACACACCCTTCCTTCTCTCTCTCTCTCTCTCTCTCTCTCTCTCTCCCTCCTGTTACTGTTACTGACAGTGCAGCTGTCCCTAGTCAGGAAGTGTCAGAGCAGAAAGATATTCAAATTCAAATAAAATATATAGCGCAGAGAGATAAACTGAGAGGGAGAGTGAGGAAGTGAGATGGACTTCCTTGAAGGGAGAGTTAAAGAAATAATTATCTACCTCAAAAAAAGAAAAGAAAGAAACTGAAGTGGTGAGATAAGGAGAGTAGCAGAGGATAACAGCTGTAAGAAGAGGGTTAGTGAGAGAGGAAGAGAGATTGGTTATGCTGTTCTAAATGCTGCAGGCGTTAAGTAACACTGTACAGCTCAGACAGTTTCGTTTGGATCTGAATTAACACCATATTACTGCTATAATATTAATAATATAATACTATATTAATAATAAATACTTTGATCAATTGATACAGTATATATTTTATCAAAATTAAAACTGCAAGAAAGTAATTGTGGTAAAAGAAAACAAAAAATGTGTTAAATTAACTTCAAAAAATAATATATTAATGCATTAACTATGCCTTGTAATGCACCTTATAATGCATTATACAGTGTCATAAATGATTGTAACCACAGTTAATACATTATAACACTTCAATCCATTGTTACAATATGTATTTTAAATTCAGTTATAATTATGTACGACAAGATATAATGTATTACATATAATAAATAATATATAGATAATTATAATAAATAATATATAGAATAATTATAATGCATTATACCCTTTAATAAACCTTTATAATACATTATACATAAAGGCTTTAAATAAAGTGTTACCAACCTGCATCACCAATACTGCTACTTTTGTATGATAATCCCCCCCCCCCCCCATTTTTAGTATAATTTTACTCTGTAATCTTACTAATTTTGGAGTCACTTTGGAAAAAGCATCTCCTAATTCAGCAAATGTAAATGTACTACTACTACTACTACCATTACTACTGCTACTAATAACCATTTATTTATTTATTTATTTATTCTTAAAATTAAGAAATGTAAATAAAACTAAGATAAATTAAGATAAATAAAACATTGGTATGTTTTACCAAAAAATACTGTTTTAGTATTTTTTAGTATTTTATAATACTCTTGTCTGATTTTAATTTCATATTTAATTCAGTGTGTTACTGTTTCTTTGTAATTATTTGTGAACTTTACTAGCAATTTGAGTTGAAAAATTTTCCAAGCTTTTATCAAATAAATTCTACACCAGTTTTTTTGTGTTCTATTAATCTATGAGAAAAAAAAGAAATAAGAAAACAATAAAGGTGTCACTTTAATGAAAAACGTAGTGAAAATCAGGAAGAATAACTAATGAAAAGAGCTTTTATTTTATTTTATTTTATTTTTTAATATAAAAAAGTAAATACTCAGAGTCTTATTTCCAGATCTGTGATCTACCAAAAATGGACGTAGCAAAAATTAACACAATTCTTCCAGTGATCTCTGGTTTGCATAACAGTATTCCTGAAAAATCAACAAGGATTTGGAGGATATTTTGAACGACTCTAATGGGGGGAACGAGACGAGAGATGTGCGGATCTATCTGCATGCTTTTATTACAAAACATGGTTATAAAACAGGCAAGGTTCTGACGATGGCTAACAGGTATATTGAGGTCAAGGCTAGAGAGTAATCCAAAACGGGCATGGTCGATCGACGACTGACAATATCTAGAGGGCTTGACAAGAGGGGTAATCTGATAACATGAGCAATGGTCCAGGCAAGGTGCAAACATAGTCCCAACATATTACAATCCAGGAGGGTGGTGGAGCAGAGGCGGAACAGGGGGAGGGATGGAGGGCCAGGTCCATGTGGAAGTGGAGGGACAAGAGACTGAGGCAAAGCCAGCAGATCAGGATGCCAGGGCGGAGCCGGCAGAGCAGGAAAACAGGGTGGAGCCAGCAGAACAGGTGGAACTGAGGACCACCACAGCAGAACAGACGAGTCTGAAGATCCCCACGGCGGAGCTGAAGACCCCCAGAGCCAGACAGAAGACCACCATGGCGGAGCGGACAGAACAGAAGACCACAACGATGGAGCAGAAGACTACCAGAGCCAGACAGAAGACCATCACAGCGGAACAGACAGAACAGAAGACCCGCACTGCGGAGCAGATGGAGCAGAAGATCACCACAGCGGAGGAGAAGACCACCAGAGCCAGACAGAAGACCACCTCGGCGAAGCAGATGGAGCAGAAGACCCCACCGTGGAGCAGACAGAGCAGAAAACCACCATGGCGGAACAGATGGAGATGAGACCCCTGGTAGAAACTGGGACCTTGGGAAAACTGAGACAAAAGAAGCAGACAGAGCATATACGGTCTCAAGGACCAAGGCAGGGAACACAAAAAGTTCATCAACAGGCTCACTGACTGAAACTGAACAGGCAGACATTTTATAACCAAAATCAGTAACTGAAATAGGACTGACAGAAAGTTCAGACATATTATTCAAAATTGGGTAAACAGATAGTCTTGACAGAACAGGCAAAGAGTTCACAGGCAGCCTCAATAGCTGTGACAGGACAGGCAGAGAGTTCATAAACGGTCTCCATAGCCGTGGCTGGACAGACAGGGAGTTCATAGACAGCCTCCATTATTTCTGGGACAAAAGGGTTTGAGAGCGCTGGTTTAGGGATACCAGCTGAACATGCTGACACCAGCAGTGGGTACTCCACGCTGGATACCAGTCTGGAATACTGAAGAACAGTCCTTGAGGATCTGGGTGTGACAGACAGGAAGTGACAGGACTCCGAGCGAACAGGTGTGATGTGACTTGACACTGGATGACTAGCTGTGACGTGAGTTGACACTGGACGATCAGCTGTGACGTGACTGGACGATCAGCTGTGATGTGACTTGGCACTAGGGCTAAAACGATTCCTTGAGTAACTTGAGTAGCTCGAATACAAAAAAATCATTATTTGCCTCGGAAATTATTTGCCTCAAAGCTTCCTTTAGTCCATTTACTGTAACTACACACGGAACACTGTGTTTCCCCACAGACCATTATTACTGACGCACAACCCGATAAACGCGTCATAGCCTGCGTCCCAATGTGCACACTATCCATCCTAAATTCTATGTGATATTAGTCATTTTCAATACTATTTAGGACAGATAGGGTGGATAGTATGTGCAGTGGCTAGTTATGATGTCCCTAAGTTAGCTATGTTTTGTGAAAGACTAAGTGTCATTCATGTTGATTGTCTTATTCTCTCTCTGTGACACACACACACTCCCCATACAGTTATTCATAAAAATACCACAGAAAGAAAGTTAATCAATATCACAAGAAGAGTGCCAGTTTTTACCTCTAAAAATCAGCATGATTGCAAATGTGATACTGATTTTATGCAACAGTTCAATAAACAAGAAGTTAATGTTAAGATTTAGATGTTTTAGACAGAATATTGTCTGTAGTGCTCAATTTTGCCAACAAAAAATAATTCCATACACAGTCACAGTGCTGTTTTGCATCTCTGAGAAACATGATGGTGTTTTGTTCCCGAATAAATCACCCATTTCAAATGATTCAGTTCAATTGCAATGACTCACTTATTAACAGTGACTTACTGCCACCTACTGACGGTTTTATTTTCACATTTAAAGTATCCTTTTAAAAAAAAATAATTGTAAATATCACTATTCAATGTTTCATGTTTAAAATAACAAAATATTATTCATGCATTTGTAACTGCAGGTTAAATGCATTCATGTCCCTCTGAGCTAAATTAAATAGTGTGTAAATAGGCCTACATCTAAATGCCTCTTCGGATGCAGCTTCTGTGTTTCTTCTGCATTGCAAAGATGAATTGTGTTGATACTGATATCATTTGTTTGATAATAGCCCAAATGTCTTCTTATTCTAATTGACTGATTAAATGTAAGAATTTAACTCAAAAGATGATGCATACTTTTAGAAAAAAAAGACTTTATAAAGGTAAAAATGCCCATAAAATGTAAATGTTTACCAATATAAAATGTAAATGTATACATTGTACAGATAATACTCTGGCCAATGTACAGTCGTGGCCAAAAGTTTTGAGAATGTCATAAATATTAATTTTCACAAAGTCTGCTGCTTCAGTGTTTTTAGATCTTTTTGTCAGATGTTACTATGGTATACTGAAGTAAAATTACAAGCATTTCATAAGTGCCAATGGCTTTCATTGACAATTACATTAAGTTTAAGCAAAGACTCAATATTTGCAGTGTTGACCCTTCTTTTTCAAGACCTCTGCAATTCGTCCTGGCATGCTGTCAATCAGATTTTGGGCCACATCCTGACTGATGGCAGCCCATTTTTACATAATCAATGCTGGGAGTTTGTCAGAATTTGTGGGTTTTTGTTTGTCCACCCGCCTCTTGAGGATTGACTGCAAGTTCTCAATGGGATTAAGTTCTGGGGAGTTTCCTGGTCATGGACCCAAAATTTCAATGTTTTGTTCCCCAGGCCACTTACTTATCACTTTTGCCTTATGGCAAGGTGCTCCATCATGTTGGAAAAGGCATTGTTGGTCACCAAACTGTTCTTGGATGGTTGGGAGAAGTTGCTCTCGGAGGATGTTTTTGTGTCATTCTCAAAACTTTGGTCTCCTAAAGTTGATTCAGCTGTGGGATCAGGGCACCTCCAGTGCAGAGCTTGCTCAGGAATGGCAGCGGGCAGGTGTGAGTGCATCTGCACGCACAGTGAGGCCAAGACTTTTGGAGGATGGCCTGGTGTCAAGAAGGCCGGCAAAGAAGCCACTTCTCTCCAAAAAAAACATCAGGGACAGATTGATCTTCTGCAGAAAGTATCGTGAATGGACTGCTGAGGACTGGGGCAAAGTCATATTCTCCGATGAAGCCCCTTTCTGATTGTTTGGGGCATCTGGAAAAAGGCTTGTCAGGAGAAGAAATCAGTCCTGTGTCATGCCAACAGTAAAGCATCCTGAGACCATTCATGTGTGGGGTTGCTTCTCATCCAAGGGAGTGGGCTCACTCACAATTCTGCCCAAAAACACAGCCATGAATAAAGAATGGTACCAAAACACCCTCCAACAGCAACTTCTTCCAACAATCCAACAACAGTTTGGTGAAGAACAATGCATTTTCCAGCACGATGGAGCACCGTGCCATAAGGCAAAAGTGATAACTAAGTGGCTCGGGGACCAGAACGTTGAAATTTTGGGTCCATGGCCTGGAAACTCCCCAGATCTTAATCCCATTGAGAACTTGCAGTCAATCCTCAAGAGGCGGGTGGACAAACAAAAACCCACTAATTCTGACAAACTCCAAGAAGTGATTATGAAAGAATGGGTTGCTATCAGTCAGGATTTGGCCCAGAAGTTGATTGAGAGCATGCCCAGTCGAATTGCAGAGGTCCTGAAAAAGAACGGCCAACACTGCAAATACTGACTCTTTGTATAAATGTCATGTAATTGTCGATAAAAGCCTTTGAAACATATGAAGTGCTTGTAATTATATTTCAGTACATCACAGAAACAACTGAAACCAATATCTAAAAGCAGTTTAGCAGCAAACTTTGTGAAAACTAATATTTATGTTATTCTCAAAACTTTTGGCCACGACTGTATACTGGCCAGAGTATTATCCATAGTCCTTGAAAATCCGATAATAAAAATAAATAAATAAATATATCTAAATAAAACCATTTTTACCAAATTAGCAAAAACCAAATTTACACAAAGAGTTCAAAAACTGTTAAACAGTCTAATGGCCATAGGGATGTTTAACTTTTTTAAAGTGATGTGAAATTGATTTTTGTATTTTAATTTAATTTATTTTTTATATATATATTATTATTATTATTTTTTTTATTTTTTTTTATTGATATATCTGTATTTGCATTTTGAATGTAATTAAGTGCATTAAATGGGTTTAGTTTTAATAGTAATTAATGTATGCAATTTTAGCAGTAATTAAAAAATAAAATAAAAAAGGAAACAAATTAGTTGTTTATTTTAAGAGACCTATCTTATTTTCTCTTGTATATCTAGTATTGCTCTTTAATAAAGAAAAATGACTTCTTATCCGATTACTCGATTAATTGATGGAATAATCGGTAGAATACTCGAGTACTAAAATAATCGATAGCTACAGCCCTACTTGACACTGGACGATCAGCTGTGACGTGACTTGACATGACACTGGACGATCAGCTGTGACGTGACTTGACATGACACTGGACGATCAGCTGTGACGTGACTTGACATGACACTGGACGATCAGCTGTGACGTGACTTGACATGACACTGGACGATCAGCTGTGACGTGACTTGACATGACACTGGACGATCAGCTGTGATGTGACTTGACACTGGACGATCAGCTGTGACGTGACGAGACTCTGGACGATCAGCTGTGACGTGATGAGACCCTGGGAGATAAGTTGAGACGAGACGAGACTCTGGAAGAACAGCTGTGGCTTGACTTGACTCAGGAAAATCAGTTGTGTATTGACTTGATTCTAGAAGATCAGCTATGACTTGACTTGACTTGCCTCAGGAAGACCAGCTGTGACTTTACTTGACCTATGAAGAGCAGCTGTGACTTGACTTGACTCTGGAATGGCAGCTGTGACATGACGGGGCATTGTTGTGGCCGCTATTTTGCAACCGGGCTCCGCTGTCGCTGCCATTATGTAAGCAAGCTCTAGTGCAGCCACCATTTCAGTCATAGATGTGGTGTCGCATTCTTCCTCCGAGACACCCACAGTAAACAAAAAGCCAACAGTCAACAAAGCATAATGCATAAACTGAGCAAATGACAAACGCGGATCCTCGCATCTAAGCTCAGACATCAGCAGTTGATTAATACCTTCGCAAAAAATCTCTATCAGCACACAGTCCAGTAAATTAGAGTAATAGGCAATGGATAAATACTCTTGAGCGATTGCGTGCCCTGCTCGAGGGCTAAGTCTTGCAATGTCCATACCTGGCTAATGTTCCTCCGAAAAGCTGCTGGATCCTTGTGTGGCCGAGTATTCTGTAACGGGGCGAACGAGACAAGAGACATGCAGATCCATCTGCATGCTTTTAATACAAAACATGCTCATAAAACAGGCAAGGTTCTGACAATGGCAAACAGGTATATTGGGGGCAAGGCTAGAGTGTAATCCAAAACGGGCGTGGTCGATCGACGGCTAATAATATCCAAAGTGCTTGACAAGAGGGGTAATCCAATAACATGAGTAATGGTCCAGGCAAGGTGCAAACATAGTCCAAACGACAAGACGAGAGAAATCCAAGACAGGCAGATAATCAGGTAACTGGCAATAACAAGACAAAACAAGACTATGAACTGAGACTGGGAATTAAGACAGGAAAACTAGACTAGCACTGTAGTGTATCTATCGCTAGGGGAGTGATAAATGCTAAACAATACTTGGCAGTTTGAGAGGGGTCTGAGTGGATGTAAAATAGAGTGTGTGTTTGATTGACTGCAGGGGAGTCCAATCAATGCAATGGAACATGGGAAATGCAGTCCAGGGTGATGTGTAACAGTCCGTGTGGTGTGAGAGTCAATATAATGGAAGGGTGACCTCTGGTGGCAATCAGACTGGATTCGTGACACCGACAGTCTGATTTGAATGAGGGCGCCAAATAATTAAATTCTTTTAAACCAATAGAAGATCTTTAAAATCAGTCTGTAATTGTGTACTTACTGGGTAGCCAGTACAAATAAGCTAAAACAGGTTTGATGTTGTAGCTAATGTGTAATACAGGGAGAGAGAGAGAGATTTGGAGAGGAAACTAGCATGTAAGAGGGTGGAGTGAGAAAGGTGGAGAATGAGGGGGAGGAATAACGAGTAAGTAACAAGGAAGGGAATGACGGAAGCGAGATGAATCGAAGAGAAGAACTTGGGAGGTGGAGGAAGATTTGTGTGAAATACTAAGCACAGGGGTGCCAGAGATAGAGAGACGGAGAATGGCAGACAGAGAAAGCGAGTTGTCATGAAAGAGGGAGTGGAAGAGAAAGTATATGGTGAAGGAGGCATGGGCTGGCTGATGAATTAATGGGAAGAGGAAGAAGAGATGAGGATACCTGAGATAAAAGAAAACAGTAGGAGAGATGGCGAATGTAGAACAGTCCACAATACAGTGGCAGGGTTATGAACTGAATGACGTTCATTTTACAAGGTACTTGACTCTGACTGGGCGCACACACGCACACGCACACACATGCACACACACGCACACACATGTACACAAACTCCCTCATGTAACACACTCATTATAGAAAGAAAGATTCTGACTCACACACTCTCCTCATAAATTGGAGGCATTTTTCCATATTCAGGCACAGCGCTCTATAAAGCTTGTATTCATTACTCTAATGAAGCTTAATGAAAGCATCGCCTTCACTAGCAAACACCAAAGATCACAACAGAACAACCTGTTCTCTGGAGCTGCCATTCATCTACGTGTGCACGTAACAACACCTCAGTAAATACAATCATGTGGTTTCACGTGGATGTCTTCGTAGAAACAGCATACATGGAAGTGTATTAAAAAGCTCATGATGTAAACAATCCTAAAGAAAGTATTTGACGTATTCTTAAAAACAGACTTTAAATGGTGTAATCAAATGTAGTAAGGTTGATTCAGTTATGTGTTGAGTTATTAAATAATAAATAATAATAAAAATATGTTGACGGCTATTCACTTACAATAAAAGAATGTTAATGCATGCTGTTTTTGTTTTTACAAAAGGGACGTACACTGCCATTCAAAGGTTTGAGCCCAGTAAGATTTTAATTTATTACTTTTGCTTTTTTTTTGTTTAATTTTTTTTCTCCAGCTGTTGAGTCATAGGCAATTACTGAAAAAGCTATATAAAAAAAGCCTAGGTTCCCAAACACTGTTGTAAGTAACATAAGTTAAAGTTAATGTTGTTTAATTAATGTTTATTGCATTTTTGGTGGTTGTCAGTAGGGGTGTGCAGCGGATCCATTATTTGTATCTGTATCTGTATCTGTATCTGTATCTGTGACAATCTCAAAATTATTCGTATCTGTATTCGGATAGATCTGGAAGTGGGCGTGGCTTAAACCGGAAGTTCGTCAAATTACATGAAAATACCATTTTAAATGCAAATCTGTTCGTAGTTTTCATTTAACAAATATGCCTTGTATAACTAAAGAAAGTACTATTTTTTTATTAAAATTATAACTGTAAATATCTTCTATTTAAAACTTTATCAAAAAAGAAAAATAACTTTATTCTTCTTATTTTCCAGTTAAACTGTGTACAAATTTGACAAGAGACAAGCATCCATAAACTTAAATAAGAGCACTAGTAGAAAAAAAAAGAAATAGAAATGGAAAGAAAGTGTTCAGTAGCCTATCATAGCAGAATGACAATAAAGCTCGCTTGAACTTAAGTAACTTAGATCATGTGTTGCGGGAGTCTATGATCATGTACGAGTTTTTTTTTTTTTTTTTTTTTTTTTTTTTTTTTTTTTTTTTTATCAACAGAGCGCAACAAATAATTTGGACCCTCCAAAAGCCTTGATCAAACATCGCTTTTCTTCGTCTTGTATAATTAAATGTAATGCCATTCACGAAAAGGTCAAATGTAATGCGTTTTTACACTCATTCACTTTACACATCCAGGCCCATAGCCAGCTATGAGGTCCAGACCTCCTTAAATGTTTCATGTTCAAAAATAAAATTTGAAAACCTTATGAAAAATTATTTAAAATCATGTCGCTGAATAAATTCATGTGGCTGACTTGCAGCAGCTGCGAAACGCAGGAGTGAAGGATCTTGGCATAAGTGCAGCCTCCGCTCCACGATGTTGCCAAGATCTAGTTATTATAAGCGTTGCTGGACTTGTTTTAATACTTAATGTAACAGCGTTAATAAAGTAATTAGGGCATTAATAAAGTGGGAGGATGAAGGTGGATGTTAGAGATTATGTTTCCTATTTGCAAAATACAAGATTTAAACCTATTTTGGTGCATTTTTCAGGGGATTGGTTGTGTTTGTTTTTTGTAGCAATATCTGGCAACACTGCTTCGCCGGCACTGACAACAGCAATCAAAAAAGGAGCGTGCGGATAGTTTATTGCTAGGAGACCACATTCTTTAGACAAACGCAATGATCACCATGATATTATCTGTACGAAACTGTGTCAAACGCTATCAAAGCAGTACTAGACATTATTACTGCACAAGTCTTAACAGCCGCAGACCTCACTAATGTAGTGCTGTTCCAGCAAACATGATTGTGTGCCGAATATTTGTTCTGTTATTCGGATAAATCCGTTATTCGTTTTGAAGCCATTATCCGTGCCTTTCCGAATAAGGTATTCGGCTTCGGGCACATCCCTAGTTGTCAGTGTATTATAAAGGTACAAAACAGATATTCGCACTTCAGAAGGGTTGTGTATTAACATTACAGTATATCCGTTCATTTTACTGTAAATTTAAGTTAAATCTGTAAAACCTAAAATGTTGCTACCATATATATTTATATTTCACATTTTTAGTGTATATGCTTCATATAGAGAGAGGTAAATAATATAGATAGCTTTTTTTTTCTTTTCCAGTTTGCTCTTTTTTTCAAACACCAAACTTCAAACTCAGTGATGCCAATTTGTTCTTTCTTGAAGTGAACTTTTGCCTGTTTGTTGATTAGATGAAATATTTTGGACTACTGTCTTGAACTGAATGTGATGTGTTTGGTGTGTGACCACCTTCAGGCATATAAATGGTAATTTTCCAACTTTTGAGCAATTCATTACTGTTTTTGTGAAGTTTTCATACTAATTTAAACGCATTGTTTTATTGAGCACAATATGGTTGTTGATAATTGGCACATACTGTATTTTCTTTTTACTTTACCAGTTACATGTATCTTCTCAACGTTTTCTGTATTTTTTTCCCCATTTTGCTTCTACAGCATTTCCAATTTTCTTTATCTCTTCTCTCACTACCTTGAGATTATTTAGGCAGTTTAAAGACCCTCGATACATACTAATGCAGCATGCACACATGCACACACCACACCCTGGTGCTTTTGATAAAGATCAAGCGTTGAGCTTTCAACAGAGAATTCATGGTGCGTGTGTGTGTGTGTGTATTCTGGCTCTTTCACACGGCTTACATGTGTCAATAAGTGACTAATTGCCTTTATCCTCTGTGTTACTAATGAGCTCTATTAACTGAAAAGAGCTGAGAATTTAATTACCATACGGGGTTGAAGGGTATGAAAAATATCAACTCTGCCTCCATACTGTCCCCCTTTTCTCTCCACTTTCACTTGGTTATTTGTATGTGTTCTCTTTCACTTATTCTATCCATCCTTTTCCTGCTGTCTCCGCCATTTGCGGTCTATGTGTTCAGCTGCACTGTTAGCCACAATTGACGAGCTCGATGTATTGACATAAAGCATGCGTTTTAATGAGACGATCAGCTATCATTGCCCTGCCTCCTTTTTGCTTCACCTTTCACTACAAATATTTAAAGTCAATTCAAAAAAAAAAAAATTACCCTATTTAAATTCTTAAAAGCAATATTCTGGGTTTAATACAAGTTGAATTGACAGCATTTGTGGCATAATGTTGATTCTCAAAAAAATATTTAGGCTTGCTTTCTTTAAAAAAAAAAAAGTGTGAAGCACTAAAATGGAAGTAAATAGGGCAAATTTCATTTTTAAATAAAAAAAAGCACTTTTGCAGTCAGGGTTTTAGGCATTATGTTGTCAAGGCAACGCACTAAATATAATTAAATGCTGAAAAGGTGCATGCAATTTGTTTTACACTAAAATCATATAAATGCATGTTAACTTTTTAAACAGTGAGTATTTGAACATTCAAAGATTGGCCCCATTCACACTGCTGTAACCCAGATTTTTGTTTTTATTTAAAGAAAGTATAGGGACAAATGGAAGTTAATTTAGGTGATATCAACATTATTCCACAAATGCTGTGTTGAGTAACTTGTATTGAACCTAAAATATTCTTTTAATGCATGTTTCAATGTTATTTCATTAAAAAAGTCTTTTTTCACTTTAAAAAATGATTTAGGGGACCTGCTTCCACATGTTGCAAGTTAATAATTCTAATTTAATAATTTAATTAAACATTATTGCAAACATTATTTTGTTGAGTTCAGTTGACATAATAATGTTGATCATGACATTAACTTTATATTGTGTGTAATTTAACCTCAGATTTCTGCGTTAATTGCATTTCGTTAAAAATTCAGTTGTAGTAACTTAGTAAAATTATCTTGTTAACTTTAGAAATTGGGTAGTGGATTTCTAGTTCTCAGCATGCTTTGCAGGACAGGATAAGTAGAGTAAATGTTGAATTTATGTATTATTTTATGTGTTTCTTCGTGAAGGGAAATACCTGTTATTGTTTAATGCTGCTATGTTTGACATTTAAAAGAGTTTCTGTTATATTAAAGTTATTGGTAACACTTTATTTCGATAGTCCACTTTAGACATTCTACTAACAGTAAGTAGCTTTGCAACTACATGTCAACTAGCAGTCATTAGAGTATTAGTAGACTGTCTGGTTAATATCTTCTAATACTTTATTTTGATGGGTTCACAACATACAACATACTGACTATCAGAAACTTTGCAAGTATATGTCAACTTATTCTACTAACCCTAAACCTACCCTACTGAGAGTTAGTAGACATGTAGTTGCAAATTAATGAGAAGTAGTTGACATGTAGTTGACATGTAGTTACAAAGTTACTTATAGTTAGTAGAATGTCTAAAGTGGACTATCGAAATAAAGTGTAACCAAGTTATTAGACCACATGCAATGACTCTATTAGCAATGACAGCCCTAATGCTAGTGACAAGTAACATCTTACTTGTTCATTAAATATACATGATAAATGTATATTAGCGTATACTAGCTGTGGATTTGAACTGAAAAAAGATGACAAATTGGTTCCAGGCCCACAAATCTATTAGTTGGAGCAACTTAATTTTGAGTATATGTGTTTGTTACAAAAGTTCTACTAACTCAATGTAGTTTGTTGGTTGAACATGATTTCATTAGAAGCTGTCAAAATAATTGATGCAAACTGTGATTGTGATTTTTTTTTTTTTTTTTTTTTTTTTTTTTTTTTTTTTAATTTTATTTATTTATTTATTTATTTTTAGCTAGCATTATTTTTTAGAGTGTAGTCTTTAATCACTTCACACTGGCTATTGGATAATGTTAACAGATAACACATTTTTAGCATACACTGTTAGACTTTTTATTGTATTTTTGCGGTAACTTACTGGCAGCACTATTGCCAGTAAGTTACTATAACTACCTCTCTACAGTAGCTTATCACAAGTTCATTTTACAGTATAATGTCCTTACCGCAATTTCATTTTACAGTACTATATCCTTTTATCCTTACTGTAACTTTTTACAGTATAATAATTTTGCAGTAATTTTACTGTAATTTATTTTACATGATTTATTTTATAAAACCTTTTGAATATTTTACATGAATACCATTCAATTGAATAGATTACAAACAAGTGACCTGAGTCCATGTACAACAGTATATTTTTCATTCACTGTCACTATTAAATACATCCATTACTTACTTATTTATTGTGCTTTATTCTGGAACATAAAAAAATAGAGAACTGGATTCATAACAACAAATCAAAGCAGAGATCATGGCAATATTGCAACAAAAAGAAATATGGCAACAAGCATCCCAGTTGGTCTTGGCTGCATGGCATCCATAACCACTGACAGCTGATCTGAAATAAAACAGAGGGGAAATGTGTGAGAAATGGTCATGAGTTTATGTCATCTAAATTTATTCATGGACAGACAAGGTAACAACTTGTGCAACAGCAGTTATTCCCAGTATAGTACTGTTTAAACGGTATTGCTTTTTTTGCACATCCTTGTCAGGGAACTCCATTAATTGCCTGAATGTACAATCACATTAAAGAGGTACACTGAGTAACTTTATGGTCCTTCAAACTTAAACTTTTTTTTTTTAAGTATCTTTTTAGTTGTGACAGCTCTTGATCCAAGGAATATCAGTGTGTAACATTTGTATTGTTTGTAAATATTAGAGAAAAACAGGCTTTTGAGTCAATCTAGAAGTACTCTTGAAGAATACAGGATTATAACCAAAATGAATACTAAACTGGAATCATATGGAATCAGAATAAGAGAATAAGAATAATTGTGAATCAAACTGAATTGAATCAAGATCAGAACTGAATTAAGAGCTTGTGAATCAAATGGAATTATGAAATCTTTATCAATCCCCAGCCCAACATCTTAGTAATCATATATAAAAAACCTTACAAAGCCAAAGGTGCCATGATTCTAGGTGGCCCTTAAAAGAGTCTTTAGGGCGTAGTTAGCTCCTGCTGACACAAGAAAAAGGGAGGAAAAGAGGAAACATCAGAGATATTACATATCGCAGGTGTGGGGTGCTTGATTATATATATATATATATACACACAGGTGCTGGTCATATAATTAGAATATCATCAAAAAGTTGATTTATTTCACTAATTCCATTCAGAAAGTGAAACTTGTATATTATATTCATTCATTACACACAGACTGATATATCTCAAATGTTTATTTCTTTTAATTTTGATGATTAGAGCTTACAGCTCATGAAAGTCAAAAACCAGTATCTCAAAATATTAGAATATTACTTAAGACCAATACAAAGAAAGGATTTTTAGGAATCTTGGCCAACTGAAATGTATGGAAATGAAAAGTATGAGCATGTACAGCACACAATACTTAGTTGGGGCTCCTTTTGCCTGAATTACTGCAGCAATGCGGCGTGGCATGGAGTCGATCAGTCTGTGGCACTGCTCAGGTGTTATGAGAGCCCAGGTTGCTCTGATAGTGGCCTTCAGCTCATCTGCGTTGTTGAGTCTGGTGTCTCTCATCTTCCTCTTCACAATACCCCACAGATTCTCTATGGGGTTCAGGTCAGGCGAGTTTGCTGGCCAATCAAGCTCAGTACTGAACCAGCTTTTGGTACCTTTGGCAGTGTGAGCAGGTGCCAAGTCCTGCTGGAAAATGAAATCAGCATCTCCATAAAGCTTGTCAACAGAAGGAAGCATGAAGTGCTCTAAAATTTCCTGGTAGATGGCTATGTTGACTGTGGACATCAGAAAACACAATGGACCAACACCAGCAGATGACATGGCAGCCCAAATCATCACTGACTGTGGAAACGTCACACTGGACTTCAAGCAACATGGATTCTGTGCCTCTCCACTCTTCCTCCAGACTCTGGGACCTTGATTTCCAAATGAAATGTAAAATTTACTTTCATCTGAAAAGAGGACTTTAGACCACTGAGCAACAGTCCAGTTCTTTTTCTCCATAGCCCAGGTAAGATGCTTCTGACGTTGTCTCTGGTTCAGAAGTGACTTGGTAGCCCTTTTCCTGAAGACGTCTGAGCATGGTGACTCTTGATGCACTGACTCCAGCTTCAGTTCTCTCCATGTGAAGCTCTCACAAGTGTTTGAATCGGCTTTGCTTGACTGTATTCTCAAGCTTGCGGTCATCCCTGTTGCTTGTGCACCTTTTCCTACCCAAATTCTTCCTTCCAGTCTGTATATCATATATATATATATATATATAATATATCAGTTTGCGTGTAATGAATGAATATAATATACAAGTTTCACTTTTTGAATGGAATTAGTGAAATAAATCAACTTTTTGATGATATTCTAATTATATGACCAGCACCTGTATATACTGTATATCAAAACATCTCTTTAATCATTATTATATTAAGACATTTCTGTCATAGCTGCAGTTAATCTAAAGTCACATACTGCGTCTGATAGTTAAAACATACTTACAAAGCCAAAGATTCTCAGTGCTGCTGCTCCTAATATAATTTAGGGTGTAGTTAGCTCCTGTTGAAACAAGCAAAAGAGAGAAAAAGAAGAATCATCATTTTTCATCAGTGATTATTGACTAATCACTATTATGAATATGATGAATCATAGATCTAAAATGACAGCTAGATTGATCTCTTACACAATCAGATTACCACAAATTCCCATATACAGTAACTTACTGTAAATGGCATAAAATACCCATAATGCAGTGCATATTACAGTAGTTAACCATAAAACACATATATGGTAGTTTACTGGGCTTTTTTGTGGTAAGTAACTGTAAAATTACAGCAAAGTCTAACAGTGTACTGTACTTCCATTTGGTCTAGCACCATTTTGGTATGCCCACTTTTTAGGATCCAATCAAGTTCAGTGAGTTTTACTCATTCATACATCAGATTACAGAAATAAAACAGGCTGCGAATGGCAATTCATGCTGGCTTGAGAAAAATCCAAGTGAGAACATTGATTTGAGCAGCTCGAGTATGCTGGAGATGTGTAAAGAGCTCTTTGTGATTAGAATACGGGTTAAGCCTAATTTTAGAGAGCGAGGATTGATCTGTTTTGATTACGAATTCATTGGATGAAAAAAGGATAAAAGATAAAAAGAGAGAACATAAAAGAAACAGTAGTGAATTGAAGAAAGGAAAAAAAGGAATGTGAAATTGTGCTTTTTTCTTCTTATCCTTGTTGAAAACTGCTGGTATCACATGCGCTGATAATGGTGTTTAAAGCTCAGATCGCACACGCGTGTTTGTGACATTCATTATCCGAGCGTTCGGATGTTAAGCAATGCTGGCCGTTGCTTCGGAAGATAAAGTGTTTTTTTGCGCTGTTGTGTGAGTTTGCGTATTTCTGCAGGTCTTTTTAATATGAAGTGCTTAGAGCATGTGGTGTGTGTCTTAGGATGATGAAGTGTTTAGAGTCGAAGTGTGTGTTTGCGCGTGTCTTTGGAAGATGAAGTGTTTTTAGTCCCCCCTGTTATTACAGTCTATTTCAGTCTGACTGAGCCTCATACATCTATGTCACAGTAAGGGAGCACAACTGTGTGTGTGTGTTTGCATGTGTATGGGGTGAGTGTTTTTCTGATGAGGTGAGTCATGTCTGTTTTCATTTTTATTGTGTGTGTGAGTATGTTCCTTCCGGTTACAAATGTCTTTGTGTTAGTGTGTCTAGGAGTGACTGTAGGTTTCCGTGCTGTTAGTGTATCTGAAATGACACCCTGAATTTATTTATACGTCTAGGAAGCTGTGCATTGTAGAATAGAAGTATGAATGCACTTCTTAAATGTTTTTATGTGCACGTCCGTAATGTTTTTCTAGTGTTTGGCTGCTTTATGCAAATGTGTCATGCATCTTGCGTGAGGACATGGCACCAAACGTTGCCGAGTCACGCTTTGCTTGTGGAGGAGCTTGAATAACCGTAGCGATTTGCATAACCATGCTTGCATGTGTTCAAAGGCAGAGGTCAAGAACACTAGCCTAAGGGCTGCTTTAGCGCGGCTAGCGGTACCGCTGGGAATGTGCGCTTAGATTCTGTGTAAGCTGGTGATAACAGATCCTCATGGCTGCTGAGCGTGTTTTGTTCTGTTTCCACAGATGAAATGCAAAGAAATACAATGCTTTGATTAAATCAGTCATCACCTGAGGAGAAAGCTGCAATGGGAATTCAAGAGTATTATCACTTTATACAAACCATCAAATTATTTTGCTTCGCAACTAACCCGTTGCTTCTAAGCCTGATGTCTCAGCAAAACCGCACACAGATCAGTAATAGCGTCTTTATTTGAGCCGGGCAGTGTGGGATTTATTCGTATATTAGTGTTACCGACATGAATGAAGAGATTTGGGTTTCAATTATTCATACTTCATTTCCTGCTGCCCACATTAATAGTGAAACTCGGGGCTTGAAAAGGCCTTGGCATATTAGAATTGTTAGTTGCGCAAATATTGGGAGTTCATTATCGCGCTTGAGTTATTAGCGCGACCGATAATTATAACGGACAACAAAGTCTTGGGTTTTTAATACGGAAATAAATGGCTGGTAATTTAGGAATATTACACATGAATTTAGAGTAAAAGATTAAATAGTTGAAAATTGGCCATGGGGAGAGAGAATTAGAGAGATAGGGATTTTTTTAATGAAGGAAAGGCGATGTATTCTCTTTTTGCGCCATGCCAAGCCTACTTAGTGAGCCAAGAGAAGCATAACTGCTGCTTCTTTATGAGATGCAGGAAGTCTCATTAAATTCAGCAGGAGTGACTGCTCTTGGTCCGCTGCAGATGCTCTCAGCAAACGGGGCTGAGACCTTACACTTCATTTAGACACGGAGGGCAACCGGCTTTTAAAACTATAGATGTTAAACTATGTAAACGTCACTGTGTTATTTTGGGAGGTACAATTAAAGCAAAGGGGGACAGACGTGCAGCAAAATGTCTGATCTTAAGAGACTTTTCTCTTTCTTTCTGCTAAGTTTGTTTGTAGCATACTAGTTTTGTCTTCGGACTGGTTCATGTTCTTTTGGAGCTAATTAAGACAAGGATCAACAAAATAAACGGGGGCTCATAAAAGATGTGTCCAGTTTTTTTTTGTTTTTTTTTACCAAAGACCTTTAGTTTACATATAAAGTAGCCTACTGTTAAAAGTTTTGATGGGAAAGATTTTTTTTAAAGTTAATGAAAAAAGTCTCTTATGCTCACCAAGGCTGCATTTATTTAATCAAAATACAGTAAAAACAACTGGTATCTATTTAAATATATTTTAAAATGTAATTTATTCCTGTGGTGCAAAGCTGAATTTTCAGCATCTTTACTCCAGTCTTCAGTATCACATGGTCCTTCAGGAATCATGCTAATATGCTGATTTGCTGCTCAAGAAACATTCATTATTATTATAAATGTTGAAAACAGTGAAAACTGTGATACATTTTTCTTCAGGATCCTTTGAATAGAAAGTTTAAAACATTTATTTGAAATAGAATCTTTTGCACTATTATAAATGATTTTGCTCTCACTTTTGA